>VZRU01001923.1:181883-227890 GCA_013398155.1 Pedionomus torquatus
CAGAAATCAGAAGAGTGGCAAGTGATGTGAACTGCTGTTGGTAGCCAGTGCAGTTTTTCAAGAATTAATTTTCATTTCATATTTCATCACTGAAGTAATATGTCTTTATTATATTTATAGTTTGTGTGGAAAAGATCCAAACACTGTTTGATGTTTTGTCATTCCTTTCTTCTTGAAACAAGAGTTTGCTAGGAGAAACTAATCTGTAGGGCAAAATTCAATAATCAAGGGGTTTTTTTTAAGGGGTTATATATTCTGATCAGCCGTCTCTTTTCCAGATTAGGAATAAAACCCTCCATGATCATCAGCACAGCATGTTCTAGCAGGTTTCTTGTGCATGATGTTTGGCACTTGGCCAGACTTTTTTATTTCCCCATTTCTTGGCTGGTGTTGTTTGTGCACAAGGTGTAATAATAGTTTTATTTAATTGGTACTTCACAGCAACAGCTGAAGTGTCAGGTGTTACCTGAGTTACACAACTGCAGAACAGCATGGATATTTGAATTTCGGAATAAGTTCCTTCATTTTCTTACAAATATATTCTTTGTGAATTGTCTCCTTCTGGCAGCAGTGCTCACTACCAATCCCATCTAACTTCCTGATGACTTAATGGGCAAGTGCCAAAGGAAATGGCACAGCAAGGCAGTTTGTTCCAAGCTGTTTCATGCTGCTGTTAAAGTTCAGGTCCAATTTTATCTTTGTAACCTCTCACAGTTGCAAGCTGTCATTGACTCGTGACAGCAGCAGGACAGCCTGTACCCCGAGTGCTTCCTTTTTCTTCAAAGAAACACACAGCCCTTTTCATTTTCAGGAGGAGATGAGAATTTGGCAGTAGGACCAAGCTTGTAGAAGGGACACAGGCATCAAGACAAGGAAATTCCTGTCCTATGTGATGGCATTTTTAGGAGCAAGTTGCTCTCCTACCTCCTACAAGTTAGGATCCCAGGATGTTACAATCCCACATGCACCCGGAGAGTATTAAGCTTCTTATAACACAGTTTGTAAAACGAACAAATAAAACAGCACACTGAACAGGCAGTAACTTGTGCTGGCTTGTTAGAGAGTCTGAGGGCAATGTTTGTTGTATAGCACCTGTATCTGTGGCCCACCCTCCATGCCATGGGTTACGTGCAGTGCTTCCTTCCATGCATACACCATTCCTCTCAAACTCAATTAATCCCTTAATCTTGCAAGCTCTGACAGGTATGAAGGAAGGCTATAAACATTTTTCAGTTCCACGTGAGTAAGATATCCTTTGGAGAATCAGAATCTGTGGTTTGAATGTGGATGCTAAAGTACAAAAAGAGGTTTGAACCTATGTCCTGGGTTTATCAATTGCAGCAATTGATAAAGCAATTAGAAATGCTTTATCAATTTAGCCTTGGCTCTGATCTCCCTGGTGTTATTCTAGGCAAATCCAGCACACTTGATGTGAGAGAGCCTCCTGCTGCTCCCAAGTAGCATATATTTGTGGTGGGTAACCATCAGCTTTGTTTGAGGGATAAAAAAGATGCTGATCTCAGGCATAAGTGGAAGCTTTTGGAGAATGTTTTGGTGTGCTCAAGCCTTCTGGGCATTTTAGGTCATTCACAGTGGGCATGGATTTGTGAAAGGGCAGCACCATGTTTTAATGGCTGCCAACCATGAAAAGGATGAGCCAAAATGCAATAATAGCATTTCCCTAAGAAAACTTTGGTTACTAATGACATTCTTGTGGTTTCAGAATGTTTCAATAATGAACCAAAAGATGTGGACCCCAATGAAGATTGTGACCGTAAGTAATAAAATAGAACTGCACATTGCCTTGTCCTGGCTTCAGATACATACAGATGACTCTTCTAAAAGTTTAAAAAGGACTGAATGTGTCCTGTAATAAATCTTTTAAAACCAAACATTCAACCAAACACTTGAAAAGATAAAAGAGGTACTCGGTTAGCCAGATGTAAATAGGGCCTCCTTTTTTCTGCCTTTGGTTACTTCTGTTAATACTGTAGGCTTTGGTGTAGCCTTTGTTCTCCAGGCAACACCATGTGACAAGTGCATCTCATTTATAAATGTGCTCAGTGAAATGTTCTTTGCACTAAATATCAATAATATATATTGTTTTCCTTTGCTCATGCTCCCTCCAGCTTGTGATAGTTGTGTAATTACACTTCTGAAGGATCTGAGCACAATAGGCGATGAGCTACAGCTAATTAAGTCTCAGCTGCAAAACGTCCATGCGAGTACCCACACACTGGAGCAGATGAGACGTTTGGAGACACGCATCAAGGACTTAAAGGTAGGCACATGTAAACAGAAAAGTGGATTTCAGATTAAGTTAAGATCTGAACCGAGGAATTTATGCCATCTTGTTCTCAGCTTGCGAGGAAACATGCGTCAACTTTTGATTTCAAATACCAGATGCTGAGAGCACTCAACTTCACCTGTTGGAAGAAACTATTGTTTCCATGTTATGCTCTGAATGTGAATCAGTATCTCTGCTTTTTTTGAGGCCTGCTCACCTTGAAAGCTATATTTCTGAGGTTTACTTATCCCTATAAGTACTTTACTTATCCCTTTTTCCAGAAATTTATGTTTCTACATTAACAAAAGAACTCAGCATTCCAATTGCCAATACTAAAATTTACCCTAAAAATTAGAATCAGTTGGAGTAGCAATTTCTGTACTCACAGTTAAAAAAAGCCCAGGTTTTTAGCGGCAATGGGTTGGCCTTCATGTCAGTAATGCTGCTTTGATTTACTTTGGGTAAGGATCTAACCCAGTGCATTTTTGCTTTTTGTCTTCTGTGGATGGGTGATTTACTGGAATTTTTTTTTTTCTTTATTTTTAGGTCTTACTGAACAATTACCGTTCTGTTGTTCATAATCAGGGTTCAAAGGCAGATGAGTTGGAGACAGAATTCGTTAACCTAAATCATGATGTAAATGCTCTCCAGGAAAAGGTGACTTATCAAATCTATTTAGAAATACATGTTTCTTGACTACATACTAACATACTGTATCCAGATATTTTTAATCTGATCAGTTTTTCCCTTGCTAGGCTGAAATGAACTACAAAGCAGCTGAGATATTATTTAATAATTTTGGCCAAACTCATCAGAAAGGAAAGGATTTGGTTTCACGAATACAAATAGTTGTCAACAATATACAAGGTAAAAATAGTTTCTAAGACCATAAGATGTTCTGTTTTATGGAATCTTTTCAGTTTATTTGCAATATTCTAAATTAAGCATGGGAGGTTTTCACAGAAAATGACTTCATAAATCAGAATTTAGACATAGATGTGGAACTCACTCTTCCTATTAGAAATCTAATATATAACATTAATTTAAGAGCCTGCCTTACCTATGCAGTGAATATAGACAGAGAAGCTTTTCTATGGAGACATTTAGAGCAACAAATTGACTATCCTCACTTTAGTCTTGATTGCTATCATAGGCTTTTTTAAGTTAGAAGCTTAAAATTATTGCTGTGAACTTGGTCATTTGGGACAAATCTCAAGCCCAATGCCATCTTGCTAACTCTGTGTGACGTGGGGTACTTTTCAACTTACTGTAATTAATGTGAAATGTATCTGCTTCATTAAGGAATTCGGAATAGGCCTTTTTCAGAAAAGAGACTGGGCCTGTTATTTGTGTCTTTTGCATAGGCTTAAGCGCATCCTCACTTTGACAATACTGGGGGGTTCTTTCAGTTCTTTTGGAACAAATAGCTGGTACAAATGCAGACGGTAACAACCTGCCCTTGGGAGATGCTGCCAAAGAACTGGCCGAAGCTCAGCGCATGATGACGGAGATGCGAAACCGCAACTTTGGCCAACTGCAAGCAGAGGCAGAGAAGGAACGAAAAGAAGCTCAGCTGCGTAAGGACTTTTTCTCTTGGCTTCTTACTCTCTGGAAAGATCAATTGTAAATCTAGAACATTATTGATTGTTTGGGACAGAGTGCAAGGGGCATTTTGCCATGTATCCCTGGGATCTGTAGCAGTCAGTAGTCAACAGGAAAGTGACAGTTCTCAAGGGGATTTAAAGGGATTTTTAGTTTCTTATGGAAGAAAGTGAGTTGAACTTGGGAAGAAACCCATTAGGTCCTTCTTTAGTACCTAGATGAATCTCAGTAAAGAAAGACATAGCTAATTATAATATACTTATGCAGCACTTTGGTGTATTATACTCTATAGGCTATGGCAAATGCAGCTATTCTTGAGGAATTACTCATGTCATTTAACAGCAGATTTTAAGAAGCTGCTAGAGTAGCACCAGGGCCAGATCATACAAGGATAAGGAAGTTCAGGAGTTCTAGTTGTACACCCTTGTATGTTCTCTGCACACCCTCTGTATATTCTCAGCTGGGATATTCAGAAACCTGATTCTGGACATTAGGACAGCAAGAACAGCAAAGTCACGCTTATCTCCTAACCATGGGCATAGTTGAGAAACGTGAAAGACCTTACAACTGACAGTAATTTCCCCTAACTTTGGACTTTGATACCAACTTCAGAGTAACTCTTCTGTATCCTATCTTCTAGACAGTGAAATGGGCACTCTGAAGAGAGAATTCATTTGACCTCTGTGATGTTTCTACCTTCTTTGAGATGAAATGTGCCCATATCTCTCCAGTAATTACAGAGGCAGCTTTAATGACTAGCACAGATGTAGATTAAATAGTTGATGAAATTGTGTTAGCTCCATATTTTAAAAAAGTAAATTATTCACTATTTGCAGATCACATTCATTCTTACTTAATTTAGAAATAGCCAAGTAAATGTTTGTCTGTGTCTGCAGCAGCAAACTTGAGAGCAGGTTTGATCCAGTGACATGCTGAATAGTATCTCTGCTATCATAACACTAAAATTAGTGCTGCAAAGGATGCTCAGTATTTTACACCACCACAGCTTTCTAATCCTAAATATGGAGTCCTTTTGAAGGAGGTTTGTTCTGGTTCCCTTCTTTTCTGAACAAAAGTTTTCTTTCTGGTCTTGATCCTGCAGTATTGGCACGCATTAAGAATGAACTACAAAAGTACCACCAAGAAAATCATGGGCTTATTAAAATTGTGAGAGATTCATTGAATGACTATGAATCCAAAATCACTGACCTTCGTGAAGCTCTGAATGAAGCAACAGGACAAATCAAGCAGGCTGAGAATTTAAACAGAGATAATGGAGTTCTGTTGGAAGACATAAAGGTAATATCAGGATTCAGGAGATGAAAGTTAAACCTCAGGAGACAAGATTGCTGTTTTTGACCTTGCAAAGCCAAAAATAACAAATTATTTAGACTTTCTCTGGGGCCTCTTTCCATCTTTAGGTGAATGTATGGACAGGTATAAATGTAGTCTACTTCCACTTGTGGCTTCTTTATGTGATCAGGACAGTGTGACCAAGACATAGCTCTGATGAGAGTCAGGAGCCTCTGCCTAACCCTTCTTTTCAGCTGTCACTAGCCTTTTTCTTTCTAGATCAAATTCCTGATGCAGATGTATATTTCCTAGTAAGTCCCTTCAGGTATTTGGCTTTAACAGTCATAAAAGATGGGACCAATAACGTGTGTAATACTGTTAAATTATTTGGGATTAATAATTTAAAGAACTGCTTCAGAGTTGTCATTAGAAAAGTGACAAGAAACATCTGTCATTCCTTAGCAGTGCTTGATTTTTGGAGCTAGTAGAATAGTATTAGAAATAAGGGTGTACTGCAGGACCCATTCTTTTATTCTAATTGGGTTTTGCTGAAATGTATCACTGTTTTAATAGACTCATGTCCATCCTATTTGCTAACACTGCTTGAACAAAAGAATTCCTGCATGCAACTGTCCCTTTCGATATTTAATTATACCTTTATGTGCATGGACTGTGTAGTACGTATGCCACATAAGTACGTACAGTTGTGTTAATATATGGATGCATTTGTACAAGTCATAAATCTCCTGATACACATCTCTGGTAGAGAGAGAAATTTGATAAGTTTTAATGACAGAAACCCAACTGGAGAGAGCTGCTGAGCCATTGCCCTAGAGTCACAGGGCTGCTCTAGACCAAGGAGCTTCCTTTGTTTTCCCCTCAGAGTTCTCAAGAGGATAAGGTAGGGAGGTTTCACACCCTTTTTTTGCTGTCCTCCCCAGATGAAGGCATAGTATACTAATTTTATTGCTACCTTTGAGAGAAGAGAAAAGATCAGGGTAGCCAGCAGGGAGCTGTTTTTAAAGTTTCCAGGTTTGAGAGATCAGGCACTTAGATGATCTGTCCTGACAGTGCATCTCAGCTGACCCGTACTACTTTTAGTTTTCCTAATTCTAATGACTGAACTACTGTGGTCTGCTGCCCAGCTGTGTGCTCTATTACTGCAGATTCCTGAGTTTTCTCTCTTTTCTAATTAGTAGGATAGCATTAGTCCCTAAACACTATAGGCATCTGATTAATGCAGCAATAGTACCTTTGGTAAATCCTGCTGCAAGCTATGGTTTTCCCTGCCTCTCATTTTGAACCCAATCACATGGTTTTTTAACCTTTTTCCTTAGAAACGGATTGAGGAGACAAACGTACAACAGAACAGTATCTTGGATGTTCTGAGCTCTGCCCGATCTTCCCTGACGCAAGCTAACAGTGTACTTGGATTATTGCAGAAGAGCAAAGAGGTATAGTTAACATTATAGTCAATCTTCATAAATTAAGGTTAAAAACCCCAATATCTTGCTGTAAGGGGTAGTGTAGCTCAGGAGAGGATCTCACAGCCCATCCTGAGTGTAAAAGGAGTCTACTTGCACAGGTTTCTGTAAGACGAGCTTGTTGAAGGTTGTGATTAGTCTGAGGAAGACACTGAACTGCATATATCTGAATTTGGGAAAGTATTTGTGAGAAATATTGTAAATGATTGTAAATTCTTGCATTTCTTTCTAGGCAATTGCTTTTAGCCACTGTCAGAGACAGGATACTGGGCTAAAAGGGCCTTTGGTTTGACTCAATACAGCAGGGTTTGTTTTAATATAATGCCTCTAGAAGCATAATGTAATGACTAGTGTTTGTTTGCAGTAACCTATAGAGTAAGTTGGAAGGAAATTATTTTCCCTTTGGTCTCCTCAGGTGCCAGGTGTGTGTAACACTGAAGGAGAGCAGGACAATATCATACATGTATGAATACAAATAAAATTTTATCTTTATAAACCCACAGGAATATGAAAGCTTGGCTGCTCAGCTGGATGGAGCAAGAAAGGATATGAATGAAAAGCTGACAAATCATTCTTTATCAGCAAGCAAAGAACCATTGGTGGTGAGGGCTGAGGAACATGCCAAATCTTTGCAAGACTTGGCAAAACAACTGGAAGAGTATGTTGCTATTCCTGTAAATAAGCATAACATCCATGGTTGCTATACTCTGTAGCTTCACTTTCTTTAATGACTGTTTGCAAATTTAGAAGGAAAATCAGTTTGTTGTCTTCTGCTTCTTCATGATGTACAGATGTTTATTTCTCTTTTTTTTTTTTATTCCCCACAAACCTCGTCACTTGTATTTTTCCTGATTTTTTTATTTTTATTTTTTATTCTTAGAAGTGGGGACTCCCATAATATGGCTTTATATTAGTGCATTAACACTTCATTAACTTCTTACTGATGAGAGAAAATCCTCATGTACAGAGTGGGAAGATATTTAGAATATCTTTTTTGTATTGTTATTTCCTGTACGCATAATCAAGGATACCTTTATGATGTCAATGAATTGGGGCAAATAATTGGAAAAAATGTCTTGGCAGAGTGTTCAGACATATCTGTTTAGCATCAGGGAGGAAAAGAATACCTGTAGTTTTCTTATCTTTTGAGGAATCTTCTAGGCAGGCAAAACTCTGAGAAACTTGATATGAATCAACTGTTTCTCTCTTCATTATTTATACTTTATTGTACCTTAGAATTATGAGTGAGGTTTTGGAGGCCTTCTGTGGTACATCAGAACAACATGGGAAAAAGTGAAACCCTGGTTATTTTTTTTTATATGCAACTTGATTATGTTGTGTCATTGCACCAAGTAGAAACTCTCAAAAACTTTAATTCTAAAGTACCTAATTCAACCTGGTTTAAAACAAAACAAAACCAAAACATTAACTTTTTGCTAGTTTTCAGTATGATTTTTTTTCAATTCAGATGACACTGTTCTCAGAAATAAAAGGCACCAAATATCAGGCAGTTGCATAGTTCAGGGGGAGTGGGTACAAAAGATTTTATCTGTTGTTTCTGATGCCAGAGCTGCTGTGCTGGTTCTTGAGGAAAAGCACAAGGTCATGTAGGTGCTTTGTCCTGTGCTCCATCTGCTGCTCCTATAGATGCTGGAGCAGCCAGAGATTATCTGGAGTCTGCAGTTATCTGAACTGAAATGTATTTGGAGGACTTTCATGGAGGTGGCTTATTGACCTTGTACCTGAGTGGATTCTCACAATCTTAATCATTTAAAGACTGCTTTGGAGGCCTACAGTTGCGCTTGCCCAAGCAGCTGAATTTATCCCATCTTCTGAAGAATCTTTTCATATTGGTCTGCCTTTAAGTTTGACATTTTTGCAGAATGAAATTACAGATCTAACCAAAACCAGATCTTTTATGTATTGGCATTAATGAAAAAATACTGAGTTCAGGTGGATTCAGAATACTTCTCAAAGTGTAGTCTTTGCAGAAGGCTGCATATTTCACCCTTTCCCCACAGAATAAAGAACAGTGCCAGGAAAGATGAGCTGGTAGGCTGTGCTGTGGAAGCTTCAACTGCCTATGACAATATTATTAATGCTATCAAAGCAGCAGAAGAAGCAGCCAACAAAGCCGGGAGTGCATCTGACTCAGCTTTATCGGTAAGTACCCTAAGTTGCCAAATGACTGTAAACTTGTTACAACTAGATTATTATTTTTTTTTTAACTATCAATGAGGTACTAAAAAAAGACCTGTGTGTCTTGGCATGCCTTATTTGTCTGTGGTCATTATATGAGTTGCTATTCTGCTTGCTCATGAATTCATTTTGGTTTGGCAGCAAATAGGCTCATTACTGCCTTTCTGATGAGGATGCCATGTGGACGCCAACTGTTCTTTTCAGTGCAAAATAGAGATCTGCACAAGGCAAGCCTGGTAATCACTGAAGGTGATTTCAGGTATTCTCTTTTAACTTGCACAAGCAATACCCACAAGCTCTTCAGCAGAGGAGTAGTATCTAACAGCTGTGGGCTAATTAATTTCTTCTGAGTGCCCCAAAATCTGTCAGAAGTTTGCTGAAGACCACGGTTGTATTATACTTAAATTAATCTTGATAATTGCTATTTGATGAGGTGATGTTCTTCACAGGAAATCTCTGCTCTTGTATAGTTGGATTTTTTTTTAAACTGGATTGGACTATCTCTTTACTTTTTAGTGTAATTACTAATTTAGTATAATTATTCAAGCAGTCTTACTGTACTGTGCTTCTGTTACCAGACTGTGAAGAGAGAAGACCTGTCAGGGAAAGCTGCAAAGTTAAAAACTGAGAGCGCTGCACTCTTGAATCAAGCACAGGAGACTGAAAGGACATTGCAAGGTACCAAGAAAGTGATAGCAGAAATGTTGGTGCAGCATGACAAACTTTCATTGAACCATGAATTTTCACTGTTCAGCAAAGCTCTGCAGAACATGCCTAACCAGAAGAGGCTAGTTCTGTTAAATGGGATATCTTGTAATTGTGTGCAATCACAATTCCAGTGGCAAAAAGGCGAGAAAGTGGATTTCCTACCTCTGATACACTGTACACCTTTGCTCTACTCCTGTCCAGCAAATTCTTGTACTTTACTTGTTTTACATTGCAAATGCTCATTGCTCACTGGCAACAGGAGCTGAGTGAGAGTGCAGACGGCCTCCCACACCATCTGTCCAACAGAGAGGTGGTATTTCTGTTTGACATTCATACAGAGCATTTTTTAATTTGCAGCTATTGGTCCAACCCTTGAAGACATAAAGCAAAGACTGGATGTCGTTGATGGAAAGAAGAATACACTGCAGATTGATCTTGTCACTCTTCAAAATAATCTCAATGGGATAAACAGAGGTTAGTTACTTACTGATCATTTCTGGTTTGCGTCTTTCATATATTACTATAAGAATCTGCACATGCATTTTTCCGTGTTTCAGATGACATCGACAGCATCATCACTGATGCAAATAACATGGTAAACAGTGCCAAGGATGTCACAACTAATGTATTGGATGAACTGCTCCCAATTCAATTAGATGTGGAGAAAATGAAGAGTACCTATGGAAGCACACAGAGTGCTGCCTTCAGTAAAGCACTGATGGATGCAAACAATTCAGGTATTGCCAGTGATATCTGAGACCTGCCAAATCACTGTTAGGTGAACATGGTCAGTTTTGCAGCAGAAATTTTTAGTCATCCAAAAGTTAGGCATCTAGCCTAAACTAGTGTTCTGAGCGTCCCTTATTACCAGTGGAAAGGGACAGCCACTGCAGATAGTGATTCAGGCCATCCTGTGTATGTAGTAAAAGCTGACACCATGACTTGGTCTCTAAAGACTTGGAGGCATCTCAGGGTTTAGGCCCGGGTCCAATTATCTTTAACATTAATGATCTGGATGATGAGCAAGAGTGTACCTTCAGCGAGTCAGCTGATGACACAAAACATGGAAGGAGTGGCTGATACACCAGAAGGGCTTGCTACCATCCAGATGGACCTCAAGAGGCTGCAGAGATGGGCTGACAGGAACGTCATGAAATTCAACAAGAAGTCCTGCACCTGGGACAAAACACCCCATTCGGGGCAAAACACCCCATTCATGTGCTGGGAGGTGGCCAAGCTGGGAAGCAGCTGTGCAGAAAAGGACCTGGGCATCCTGGTGGTTGCCAAGTTGAATATGACCCTGCATTGTGCCCTTGTGGCAAAGGCTGAAATGCAGGAAGTTCCCTCTGAACATCAGGAAACACTTTTACTGTGAGAGCAACCAAGCATTGGCACAAGTTGACTAGAGGGGTTGTGGAGTCTCCATCCTTGGAAGCTGTCTAGACATGACTCTGGGCAACTGGCTCTAGGTGGCCATGCTCGTGCACAGAGATTGGATAAGATGACCTCCAGAGGTCCCTTCCAACCTCAGCCATTCTGTGATTCTGGGCTTTTTACTACACTGACTAGACAAAAGGCCTAGACAACTACCTTAGGCTAGATGTCTGTTAGCTGAAATCAGGTGAAATGAATTGCATAGAGCCTGTGTTAAATACAAAATAAAGGGCAATCACAATTCCAAGCAGCAATTTTTTTACCTTTTCAACAAGTTTTTCTGATAAAGTCAAGTGAGAGAAAATATTTTAAATAAGACAGATACAAGAGCAAGCCCTGCATATTATTGCACAATCATAAGTTGTCCTTGCAGCTACAAGACTGGCTTAGAAGTCATATTTAAAAATAATAGTTCTAATATTTGTGGATTTCTTTTCATTTGCCTTCTGCATCATAGGGTTACAGTCTCCTAATACTTTCAGATTTACAGGCTTTTCTTTTCTTTTTTTTTCAATCACAGGAGATGAAAAATTGTTTCTTGTTTTAATTAAAGTTGAAATTTTCATAGTATCTCATTTTCTCCTGAATAAACCTGTCCAGATACTTTAAGGCTCACTACTGAATTGTGATGACCAGCAACTCTGACACAAGACATGCCCTACTCGGTCAGCCTGCTTGCCCCAGTGTTCACACTCCAACAGTGGCAGCAGGACATGCTACTCGGAGAGTGAACATAAGCCCTTTGTGCTGTCCATTATCCTCATCCTCCCCTAGCATCCATAGTCACTGGATAATAAAGCTAGAGAGCACATCCCTGTCTGTTCTATTTGGTATTTTTTTCTGGATCTGAATTTATCTAATATGCTTTTGGAAGTGGTGACACTGATTCTGTCTGCTTTCACAAACATATCCTTGGCCACAAATTTCAGGAGTACAATAGCCTTTATATAAACTGCTAGTTTCAGTGAGATTTTTCCTAATATTGCAAGACCAATGGATACAGTTCTGTCATTACCGTACTGACTAATTTTCTGATAATCGTGCAGTCGTATCATATTTTTGCATCTGTTCTCCTTTCAATCATCAATGATTTTTTTTCTTTCATTGCAGTAAAAAAATTGACAAACAAACTTCCAGATCTGTTCAGCAAGATTGAGAGTATCAACCAACAGCTGATGCCAATAAGCAACATCTCTGAGAATGTAAATCGCATCAGAGAGCTGATTCAGCAAGCAAGAGATGCTGCAAATAAGGTCTGCCCTGAACATCACATTCATGCTTAATGTCAATGATTTGGACACAGCAGTACTATTGTTCCTCTTTGTCAAAATGTGTGCAAAGGACCAGACATACGTTTGGTTCAGCAGCACCACCCAGCACTTGAAGTAACTATGACGATGGGAAACATAATAATTCGTACATAAAAATGAGTGGGTGGAGCAGCATCCATTCTCTTCCCATAGGATTTTTCTCCCAGGTCATCTCTGTAATACTTATTTGTGTGACAGCCTCTTTCCTTCCAAGGTGCGGTGTGTTGGCTTTGGCAGCAGAGGCCGAGTCAGTTCTGCAGCTTAGAGGCAGGGCTGTCCACCCACCCACACGTGGCCAGAACACTGGTATTTGCAAAAAAAGTTGTGTGGCCCTGTGCCAGCTGCCCCACGACATTAGGAGTCAGCTACTAGCATCTTATTAGACTGCCCTTTTTCTATTTAAGCAACGGCTGTGGTTGCTCAAGGAATAGCTTGGTCTCATGTCCCAGAAAAGCATCCCTGAGGTCATCACAAATAACCTGCAGTTACAGTGAATAAGAGGAATCTGTGACCATGGTGCAAACAGCTGCAACAGGACATGCTTTTATTAACATCAGAGGTGCATTATAATTTCCAACAGACAGTCAAGCCCAGCTAAGTGAAGTATGAGGATAGGTATGTGGTCATCTAAATAATTCATAGGCTTGCACTTTAGAGCTGCAGGGCATGTCTTTCCCTCAAGGTAAGTTACTTGTCAGAGGCACAGTAAGGGTTGATTAATTGATGTCGGAGTTAAGTGCTGTGTTAAGTACTGATAATACAGAACACGGTATTATCCAATCTGTTTCCTGATTATATTGTTTGGTAGGATCAGAGTCCAGATCTGTAGTAATTGATGGCTGTAACATGACTAGGATATGTAATATGTTACTTTGCAATTAAACACAGCAGTGAAATAAGTAGGAGTAGTAGCAATAGATAATTACAATGTACTGGATTTTGTTTTTCTTAACAGGTTGCTATTCCTATGAGGTTCAATGGCAGCTCTGGTGTAGAGGTTCGACCTCCAAGCAACCTTGAAGATCTGAAAGGCTATACTTCGCTTTCTCTCTTCCTCCAAAGACCTCAGACAAGATTAGACTACCCCCAGAGTGCATCAAATAAGTTTGTACTGTACCTGGGTAATAAAGATGTAGGTATATTTTAAGATTTAATCTGATTTTTAGAATAGACAACGCACTTTGAGAAACAGACGGGAGATGATGTATTTTGACTGAAGTAAATTTCTTTGTAATTGCCATTATTTGGTGACGGAAGTGTTTTGTGAAGACTAGTTCATTCCTCCCCTGGCAAAGTAACTTGTTGGGTGACTGACTGCTTTGCCCTTTGATGCTTTGTTGTTTTGCTTCTTTGGAAGTTACTTCGCAGTCACGGATACCATTACCGAGTCTTTTCAGAAGGGTCAGGTTCTGCAGCAGTCAGCACAAACTCAGCCCAGCTGCTGCCTCAGAGCTTTCACTCTTTTCACAATATAAGTCGCTATAAGTTTCTCTGTTGGTGAAAAAAAGGCAATTGTTCTAGTTTTAAAAATCAGTCCCTCAGCTCTTAATTGTTTCTCTTTTAAATATGTAGAATAGCACAGACCTGCTTGTGCATTAAGTCTTGCTTAAGCACCATCAATTGTTTTTTAAATTTCCTGCATATGCAGTTCCTAACTATATATTTTTAAGTCTTGTTGTCTGACAGCAGCTACATCTGTAGTGAGTCTTGTGCATACACAGAAAGCAGTTTAAGGGTAGTTGTTCTACACCAAATTTTACCTTTTTATCCCCTGAATATCTGGCTAGGATATCTGTTGACAGCATTTCAGTTGTTACTTGTGAAATATGCTATATTGGAGAAATAAAATGTGAATTGTTTGGGAAAATAACTGCTTCCAGTCACCTCAGTAGGAACTGTTGTCCTTGACTGTTATTCCAAACATCTTTTTTATTTCGCAGACATTGAGTCTAACTTTTAGTAAAGTTGTTATGGGTTCATGGGTTTATGGCTTTAGCTGAGAGATGTTACAAATGTGAGAATTATTTTAGGTACTATTGTTATAAAAATAAAAAGCCACACATGACTCTTTATGACTATATTCACTGAATCAGTGCAATGAATAGTATGGGCAACATATATGATTATGATTTTTTCTTCCCATAACTAATAAACTTAATAATAATTCTCATCATTATGTAGACTTCTTATTACTCATGCACAGCATGATGATGTCTCTGAGGAAGTGCTGCTGTATTTTACCTTCATTAACATTAATCATTTATTAATGATTATTTTCTTTGCTATTCTTAGGCTTCTAAGGACTATATTGGTATGGCTGTGAAAGATGGTCACCTCTTTTGTGTCTATAACCTGGGAGATGGTGATGTAGAGATAAATGTGCAGCCGTTTGTGACTCAAAGCAATACTGAGGAGGCTGTGATGGATCAAGTCAAGTTTGAAAGGTATAAGATCTACAGTGTGCAATAGCCTTTTCCAAAACCTGTTAAGAACATCCTTTATTAGTGTGATGTGATATTTTACCTGTCTGTTTTGGTTTTAGGATTTACCAGTATGCAAAGCTGAATTACATCAGAGCAGCAACATCAACTTCTCCAGTGTATGGAAGCCCTTTGACTGCAAACAGTGGAGGCAGTGACACTCTCCTAAATCTTGATCCCAGCACAGTTGTCTTTTATGTTGGAGGATACCCATCGGATTTTAGGGTACAAATTGTTGCTTAGTCTTTTAAAGAGATTTCCATGTTAATTAGTCTGTTCTTCTTACGAGTAAATATTGAAACTAGCAGTCTTTCAAAGGCTGTGTAAAAGTTTCTCCATGTCAGTAGGAATAGATGGGTTGCAAGGAGAAGTTACTACCTACTGCCAGGCTTTTGTTGCAAGGAGAAGTTACTGCCTACTGCTGGGCTTTTAGTGTGCTACATCTCAAAGAAGGGAGCATGATGGAATTTCATCTGCCGAGGATAGCATGGACCCTGGCCAGTCCTGCTAAGTACTACTCCCAATTCACCCATATGGCTCTGCTTTAAGCTGTGCTGCAGTATTCCTGGGATGGTATCAGACTGTTTGGATAGTATATACAAAGATACATTAATTTTATGATATTTAGAATGTCATATTGTGTGTCTTACTAACATTTGCAGTAAGTCTCAGCAGTTACATGGCAATGTAAAATTTTGTCAGCTGATGTTAATGGAATGTTTTTGATAACACTGTTTTGCAGCCTCCACCTAAGCTAGACTATCCTCGTTATGAAGGCTGCATTGAATTAGACAACCTAAATGAGCATATTATCAGCCTCTACAACTTCAAGAGGACATTTAATCTCAATACCACTGAAGTGCAACCCTGCAGAAGGTATGATATAAACGCAGAAGTGTTTCATAGTTCTGTGGTTTTTACCATTATGAATCTGTGTCTTTTTAAATCTAGAAGAGTAGCTGTTGTGTCTAACCTCATGATTTTTTTCTGGCTCTTGGTCATGACTACATTTCTTAGAAAAAAGAAATTTTTCTAAGATACTCGCCAGTATCTGAAGGGAGCCCACAGGACAGCTGAAGAAGGACTCTGTCAGGAAGCGTAGTGACAGGACAATTAGTAATGGTTTTAAATTCAAAGAGGGGAGATTTAGATTAGATTTTAGGAAGAAATTCTTTCCTGTGAGGGAGGTGAGGCACTGGAACAGGTTGCCCAGAGAAGTTGTGGATGGCCCATCCCTGGAGGTGTTTAAGGCCAGGCTGGTGGAAGATTTTCTGTTTACCTGGGTTAGATTAGAATTTGGCCCTATTAGTGGCCCTGTACCAAATGATTTAACTTAAGCTTTTTCAAAATTATGACAATAAGTTCATGTGGTAATAGTTTTTTCTCTCATTTATTCACATCTGTGACACTGAATTATTGCAGGTATAAAGAAGAGACTGATCAAAGCTATTTTGAAGGCACTGGTTATGCCAGTGTCACGTTGAAAGAATCAATACCCCAGGGCCGAGTACGCTATGAGCAGACAATTGAGACTACTGTGGATGAAGGCATTGTGTTTTTTGCAGCAAATGAGGTAACTCCTGGAATGCTTGTCTGTTTTGTGGTCCAAGCACTTTTTTTAAAACTCCACTGACTCAAGAACATGTTACATGTAAGAAATTTCCTTACAGTTATTACTAAAAGTGTTCTTTTTGTCTGTGTGGCAGATTAGTAGATTCTGCTGTATGTTAAATGTTTTAGGTAGCCCTGCAAGGAGCAGGGAGTAGGACTCGATGATCCTTACAGGTAAACCTGAGATGTTCTATGATACCATATTGATTGGTGGATAATCACTTTGTCAAGACTGAGAAAAAAAATCATTCCAAGTAGCTATCTGTTAGGCCATGCGGAGAATTCTGAACTAGGGTCGGGCAGGGAGGATGTAATTTGAATCAAACCAGTTTTGAAATACTGAGATCCTCCAAAAGTGGAAGTAGAGTCCTCCCAAATCTGTATATGGATGGTAACAGAGTAAGGAAGAATGTAGAAAGAGATGCGGTGACTTTTACCTGTAAAGATGCTCAAAACAGCAGTGATGCTACTTACCTAACATTACAGGCATGTTTACAATCACTGTGACATATTCTGGGTAATTTCAGAATGCTCTGAAAAGATATTAGACATCTTGAAATGACAAAAAGTTCTCTAGAGATTTGCAGAATACATCTGGAGCTGATGCCAGATCTGTTTATAACAGTTTGAAGTAATTATGGTTGATTATTATAAGCTTTAGTCTGCTTCGTGTTATCTTTTCCTCTAGAAGCTTTATTGAACCAATGCATTAGCTGCATTAAAATGATTCGCAAGGTGGTGAAATATAGATGAAATGTTGGTAGTTTAATTGTATTGGTGTTGGGTTGTTGTTTTGTTTTTTTTTTTTATTGCAGGATCAGTTCATCAGTGTGCTCATTAAAGATGGTCGTACAGTTTTTAGATACAAAGTTGGCTCTGAGCCTCCAAAAGAAATCGAAACCAATGCAACTGTAAATGATGGAACATATAAGCAAGTATGTCATTTTAAACAATGTGGTGTTCACTATGTGTAAAAATACACATTAGCTGAAACTAAACATCCTGTTTAGTTTAATTTAGTAAAATTTAATTGTGAAGTAGAAAAAACCCGTTGAGGAGATCAGGCTGCTGGGGATTAGTTCAGGCATGCAAAAATTAATCTTCCTACTGTCATACTTTCCTGTGAATATGGATAAATTCAGTTTTAACAGAAAAGCCACCAAAGAAAAAAAACTTTGACAGAGCAATGCTTTATTTAAAGAAAGCTGTGTATATTGCAATTATGAGCATTAGTTTCGTACTTACATCAGTGCTTTTACCACCTAAGGGTTTATTTCTTCAGGCCAGGCTGATCTTTACAGAGACTATTCTTTTGTAGTCTTTCTGTTGTTGCTTGACTGCTTAGCTTCAGTACCACTGTTTTGTAGTGCCACCAGAGTGAAATTGAAAGTTTTTCATTAAAACCATTGACTGCCATGTTGGTTCGTTCTCCCTTTTCCCCTTAGTACATCTCCAACCAAATACTGTAGGTCGCAGGGTCTGCTGGAAGGAATCTTTATGCCATACTGGGTCAAATTATCTGCAGCCAGCTGACAGTCCTAGTCTTTGATTCTTCTATTGCAAATAGAAAGCAATATTTGAATCTTAGGTAACGTGTATTTTTAGGGCACTTATTTCTGGGGAAAATAAAACCTCACTTTGTACTTGGATAGTAGAATATTTTCCTTAAGCATTTGCTTTGGCTAAATGCCCAAATTATTTTGCAAAGTACCTTTGAACTACTGCAGTTATTCTGGTTTTAAGTCACTAGTAAACAAGAGGAGGAGCGATAAAATCCCAATGTGTCCTGCTCTGTGGAAATATGTTTAATCTGCTAAATTATCTTTGGTTTTCCTGGGCGAAGTAATTCTTATTATTCACTTATTTCAGATTCATTTGGTGCTTTCCCAAAGTAAGAATACTATTAATGTCAGTCCTAATATTAATGCCAACATAAAAGTCTTCAGTTTCACCAAGTACTACCTAGGTGGAATTCCACCTTCTCTACGGGAACGGTGAGTAACTATAAAAAAGTCTGTAATACACAGGTGTCATTTGGGAACTTCATCTAACATCTTCCCTTTGGCAATTTCTTTCACACTCGGCATCAGGTTTTTTATGTGATATGAAAATAACCAGTGTATAATACAGGATCATATTTGATTTTTGTCTAATCGTGGGATCTTTGTTGGAGTGTATCCTTTAAGATTGAGTTTGATCAGCCTGAAGTATGTGTGTGCAAGAAAGATTGCTCTGTTTTTCTATTTCTTACACTGTCAGCATTTACAGGCTACTATATTGGAGTGTGCTTTAAATACCAGGCTACTGAACTCCTTTTCTTTCCACTCCCTGAAACCAGCTTTAATATATCCACGCCTCCATTCCGGGGCTGCATGAAGAATGTGAAAAACCCTAACACCGCCTCTGTTATTTTTGATGAGACCGTTGGTGTCAGCAAGAAATGTTCAGATGACTGGAAGGTAACGAACAAAGTTTCTTAAAAACTTCTGCTGGAGTCCACAGTCTGGTTTGCCTATAAATCCTGGACCATTATGTTTTACCTAGGTCAGAAGTTATATTTGGTTAACATGTGATGATAATAAAAGAACCTGGGATTGGCATGAAGATATAGAAGAGACGAGGTTGCACCCCTACTGTGATAGCTTGCTCCAGCACATAGTTCACTCCTCTTAATTAATACTTGGTACAAATAAGAATACATATTTACCATGTAAACTTGCTGGCTTCCAGTTGCCAACTGGAATCTCTTACTCATTAGGCCAGAATACTACTCAGGACCTTTCCTCTCGCCAAGGTGCTTATGCTTCGTAATTAAATGTCCTTACACCTCACCACTTTTTCTTGAAAGAACTAATCAGACACTACTTCTTCGGAAGTCCTGATCAGAGTAAGGCTACTGCTCCACTCATCTGATCATTTTTTAATTATTTTCTGAGCACTCTTGAGTTTTCCCATGTTCTTTTTAAAATGGGACAATGTGACATTTCAGTGTTGGCTGAACCAATGCTGCATGGAGAGGTGAAACCCAACTTTGTGCTTCTACTTGCTGCTACTTACATGGTGCATGATCCCATTTGCCCTTTTTACTGTAGCATTGTACTGAAGGTCTGTACTGATTTGCCTTCCCATTGTGGCATCTAAACCTTTCACAGAGCAATTTCTTTGCAGGCAATTTCCCTATGTAGAGGGTCAGACCTTCATTCTCTGTATCTGTATAACTTCTCATGTATTAAGGTGTCTTTTGTTCAAAAAGGTCCAAGTATATCATGTCCTATGACTCTCCATTTCAGTTCTGCAGCTCATCTGCACAGCTCTGTACTTACAGACCGTTCCTCCAGCTTCTCACTTTTGTGTCCCCAAATATGAAAAGTTGCAAAACTATCATATTGATGCAAAGAGTAGCTCAAGATGAACAGCTCATTATACCAGACAGCCTCACCTCCCTTTAGATTTCTTAGATCATCAGTATGTTAGTGCTGGTGGAACCAGTTCAGTCTGTTCCATACTGAAATAATTGCACTTGCAGTTTGCCTTGGGCTTGGTTTTGACTGGAGTTGGTCATAATTATATCAAGTAGGGCAGTTGTTTTCTCATGTTGCCATTTTTCTGGTTAAAAGGACAATCACGGAAAGCATTATTATCTCTCTTTCAGCTCGTCAGATCTGCAGCTTTCTCCAAGAAGGGAACACTGAGCCTGAGTGCAGCAGGTTTTCCATTTCCTGAGAATTTCCAAGTTGGCTTTGGCTTTCAGACCATGGCATCAACTGGAACCCTCTTAAATTACATTTTATGGGTATGAAACACGTTCAGCTTAGAATATGTGATTGGTTTTGTGTCTGGATCAGACATGCCTCTGTGACTCTGTCAGTTTGGCATCAGTTTGTGTCTTAAGTCTCATGTAGAATCCTGTATTTCAAGACCAAGATGTGGGTATTATATCCATCATTTGAGCATGACATCTTGCATGTCATAGGCCAGAGAAAACTCTTCCTGGCAATTTCTTCACGCAGCCAAAACATAGCTTGATGAGTAACTGAGCTTTGAACTTGAGCCTTCTGCAGAGTAGCTCATGCACCAAGACACCACCATCCCCATAAGAAAACTGTTGTCTTATAAAGTGAGTTGGAAATTTTGTCAGGAAAAACTGTATTCTGGACATGCAGAAATGTTACCATGATCAAATATGCAGAGGAAAGGGGTTGATTTTGCCTATGTTCCCTCAGAAAAGCAGCAAGGCTCAAGCAGAACCTGATTCTTGCTGGCTGGAGAAGTTAAGATAGGAGTGCACACCAAGCATTTGAGAAGTAGAGAACTGAATCCTCTGCTTTGTTGTAGAAATAATTTAAACAAATATTTAAAGTGACTGTTTGGTATTCAGAGTCCAGAGGCATTTTAAAACAGGAACTATGCTAATTGTGCAGAACTGTGTGTAATATCTGGGTTTCATTTGTAGATGACTGAGAAATGCAGTTTTAACACAAGAGCATTTATTTTCCCACAAGACACCACTGAGAACTGTATTATTGGCAACATCAAGGAGAACTAAAGGCACTTGCATTTACCTGACCATTTTTGGGATTCTTTTATAGCCTAATATTCTTACCATCTTTCTGAGACCTGGCTTTGTAAGTGCAAAGATGGGAGAGAATGAAATCGAAGTGGAAAAGAAATATGAAGATGGGTCAATGCATTATGTGACAGTAATAAAAACAAACAACATGTGAGTCCAGTTCTTGATCTGATTCTTTTATGTTGTGGTCGAAGAAAGAAGTATAAAATTCTGTTTGACATGGTTTTTTGGGTACACAGCTAAAAATGGCCTCTGATAGCAAAATATACTGAGATAATGAAGCAAAAGCAGATATTTAGTCTATGAATGTGCACGTCAGTACCTGTGATGTTTCAGCTGTGCATCATCACTGCCTGTGTCTTCTATAGATTGTGTGAGTTTTCACTGCTTGTCAAACTGGAGCTTTAGAGCCCTTCCCCTTCCCATAGCCTTTACATAAGCCACTGAAAGTTATAAATCTGTCTAATGTAAATGGTTAAAGGCCCAGGGAAGAAGCTAACACTGTATCTTTTTTTTCAATAATCATCTGTTATGCAGATATCAAAAGAGATAATTTACTGAAAAGCTCCTAACTCGTATTGATTTCTGTGGAACACGTAAAATGACATAAGTATTACTTAAAGTGGAATGTTTTGAATGATTTGCTATACCTCCTGGTATTTATAACTTACTGTTATTGGTACTAGCTATGTCAAGTGCACCATTTGGACACAAAGGATGAAATCCTGCCTTATAGTTGCCAATGAGACTTTTTCTATGAATTTCAACTGGACCAGGACTTCACTGTAGGACTGAAGTACCAGCTTCAGCTTGTGCTCAATACCTACCATGGAAAAGCAGAGCAGTTTCATAGCAGGCAATGACCACGTACTGAAAAAGTCCCATAAATTAACTGGTGAAGCTCTAGCTTAATCATAATGTAACAAGAAAACACATCTGTCATATATATTTAACATATACATAGATATATAGATATATTTAATTTAGGTTCATAACTATTTCTTTAGATTTCATGCTTATTTTTTATTCACTTTGTTTCAGAGTACGCCTGCTGGTTGATGATGAGTCGACATCAAAATCAGTTAACTCTGCAAGTGCAGGGGCATTTGTCCAACCTATAACATTTGGTGGAGATGATTTTGAAGGTTGCATCTCAAACATCTTTATAAAAAGGTATTTGACTTAGAAATAATTTTGTTTTGTGCATTTTGGCCTGTTTCCCTTCTTTAATCATAATAAAATCACTTTTGTTAAATTGTTTTACCTTCTACATGTGTGAAGCCTTCATGAATGCATACCTTTGCCGCCCCCAAATATGCTTTCATTCAGGCCGATTATACATGGTATCAAGTTGTAATTAAATCTACAGTTCAGGTGTAATGGAATTTTAGTCCGAATCATACCTTTTAGTAGTCTTTTAATCAAAGAATATGTCTTTTAATCAAATCAGGAATCCCAACAAGACATCCAAAAAGATCTTCTAGATTGTATTATTATAGCTACACAGGGAGCCAGGTAATGAGTGAAGATTACCAGCAGAACCAAAACAGTTACACAGACAAATAAGAGCATATGTGTAGAAATCAGGTGCCTGATTTATGTGATCTCTTTTTCACGTTTGTTTATTAGAGACATCTTATAGACAAAATTTATTAGCAAAATTATGCATAAGTATGTTCTTTAAGGAAAAGCATTCCTTGATTCATGAGTGATGTCCCAGTGAGACTTTGTTTTATCTAAGTTTTGATGAATATTTTTTCATAGAATCATAGAATGGTTAGAGTTGGAAGGGACCTTAAAGATAATAGAATTCCAATGCACCTGCCATGGGCAGGGACACCTCCCACTAGACCAGGTTGCTCAAAGCCCCATCCAGCCTGGCCTGGAACACCTCCAGGGATCGGGCATCTACAGCTTCTCTGGGCAACCTGTTCC
Source organism: Pedionomus torquatus (assembly GCA_013398155.1). NCBI lineage: Eukaryota > Metazoa > Chordata > Aves > Charadriiformes > Pedionomidae > Pedionomus > Pedionomus torquatus. The sequence continues at coordinate 204,797 of VZRU01001923.1, forward strand.
GGTGCCTCACCACCCTATTCACAGGCAGAGTTTAAGAAAATAGTGTATTTTGATTTGATTATCATAGAATCACTGCATGGTTTGTATTGGAAGAAACCTCCAAAGATCATGTAGTCCAATCCCCCTGCCATGTGCAGGAACATCTTTACTGGATCAGACTTCTCAAATTATATCTTCATTTAAAGCACTGCAAGACAATGAGGTAACCTGTATATTAACCTCCCCATCAGAAAACAAATCTGGAAAATTTCTTTTAGTACAAAAGTAGATGGAGAATTAATACTGTAGCTAGTGAATGGAGAACTGGACCAGAACTGAAGTACATGTTCTGCTCCCAACTTTACCTCTCTCCTCATAAAAACCCATGGGGGGCAAGGAACATCATTGCTTTTTCTAGCTGTAAAGTGGTTAGTAACTTACTGATTAGAGATGCTGTGTACAACTTACAAAATTATAGTATTGCTTAATATTATTCTTTATGCACACAAGAAACTGGTTTTGACAGTCTTTCTGACAATTTGGCTGTAATGCTAAAGCTACATATTTATTTGTGATGGGCTTTATCCTTTCACAACTCGCATTATAACATCTTATTTAAGGAGAGAGTGAATCATTAAATTAGCAAGACTCGATGTTGCCATTTTTTCTTGATCTGCCACTGGTTAGGCATAATTAACCAGAAAAGTCTTTTAGTCTGATCCAGAAACCTTACTCATGCAAGGCTGTTGTCATTTTTCTACTTTTTAAAATGGCAGGTTTTTCAAAATAGATCTTTTAGCAAAAAATATTTTGTTTAGATGAGAACAAAACATCAGAGGTTTTTCCATAGCAAATGGTTAGAACCATGAAATACATGAATACTTCTTACAGCATTGAACCCACATTTTTCATCAAAAAATAAAACCTGATACTTTTAACAACAGGTCACTGGGAAATCTAGTTTGTACAGAACAGTTTAACAATATGCTGTTGATTACACTAAAGGAAAGGAATGCTGTGTCACACCACTTCTTTCATCACTCTAGGGCAGGTCAGCTCCCTGAGGTTCAAAATCTTGTTAATTATACTGCAAAGAATGGTGTGTCCCTTGGAGCTTGCCGCAAATATGAGAACCTTGAACCACTGCTGCTGCAAGAATTCAAAAATCCTCTCAGGTTTAAGATGCTCAAGGTATGCTTGTTTTTACTACCATCTTTGCCCCATATTTATACCAAGGCTTTCTCTGCATAGCTATGGTTTCTAGAACTGAGATTCAGGTGTTATTATTTTCCTTCCATCTCACATCTGAAGCAAATTATTTCTGTGTTGAAGCTCCATGCTAAACCCATACCTGTCCAGAAAGACAACAGTGTCCCTGTCAGTTAGAGAAGGTTGTTGGCTGCCTCAGATGGGAATCCTTAAATGTGTAGATTGAAATTTCTTTTTTTCATGTTCATGCATAGTACATGTTTTGATTCTTTTTTTCATGTTCATGCAGAGTACATGTTTTGATGTCTTTTCAGAATGAAAAATACCCTGATTATTTGAAAGCCACTACTATGCAAAACCAGAAAAAACACACTTCATCCACTCAGTTAAATGTCAACAGTGAAGCATATCTCCTTGGAAACACCCCCAACAGTTTCATATCCTACATGTTTTTTCCACCGTCATCTACAGACAGGTAATATAAGTGTTCTCAGTTGTCCTCCTAATACTTGAATTGTCAAAGCTGCTTGAATCTGCAGGTGCTAGGAGTCAGGATTTTCTTCTTGCTTAAGTTTTAGGATGTAACACAAGAATGATTCTAAAGGTTCAGTCCTTTTTTTCTTTCCTAACATTTACCCAGACTGAGTAGATTGACTTGAATGTGGTGGACAATTACAGTGCATATTGATGCCAAATCCTAAACCTGAATATGTCAACCTTCATTACATTTCAGAAATGCAGGCAATGTAGAGCACTGTGATTCCACTCAAAAGCTATTCTGCATTTCACGAGTGGAGTTTCACTGGCACTTTTCTGCAGAACAGAAAGAATACAATTAACAAACCAGACCTGTATTTCAACGTGCTTACTTTCCACTACAGGTTACATTTCTCTGTAGATGTACGGACTCGATCATCAAGAGGATTAATAGTTTTCATGGAAGAACGGTCTGAGGACTCTTATATGGCTCTCCACATTTCAAAAGGACGTTTTGTCTTTTCAGTTGGCTCTGGAGGAAAACGAACCAAAATCAAAACCAGTACTAAATACAATGATGGGGAATGGCACACTGTAAGTAGTATGGCACAGGAACCATGGCGAAATCACAACCAGCATTCAACAGGCCCAGCCTATTGAATTTTTAAGTTATTAGAAATTTGATTTGGGTCATCTGAAGTTAGTTCCCATGACTGAAAGTTCATGTGGTTGACAGGTCTCTGTTACAAGAGAGCTTATAGAGACTGATGGTCCCAGCATGTTATTTTCAGTTTAGATGTTTCAGCAATATAGTGTTTAAGTTAAAAGAAAAAAATCCCCAGTGCCTTTCATTAGCCATTCTCACTATGCTATGTTTGTACCCTGCAAAGGTGGTCTTCAGCACAGGTGGGAAGAATGTCCGCCTCGTCGTTGATGGTCTGAGGGCCCAGCATGGAAGACTAGCAACAAATTCTACCATCAGCATTAAGCCACCGGTCTACGTGGGAGGGCTGCCATCACTGAAAAGAAAGGTAAATAATTGACACATCCACTCACGCACACTCCCCATGCTGCACTAATTGCATGTGAGAGTGTTAGTATGCAGGATTTCCATGTTGAAAAGGTTTGGGGGATATTTGTGGTGCCTGCAGTTGTTCATTAAATATCTTTTTCCTCACCTGTTCACACAGCCCTCAGCTGGGTGCACATTTTCAATGTTTGTTGCAGAGACACTGATGATAACCATGTACTGTTTTCACTTCTATTATTTAAAAAAAAAAAAGAAAAAACCCAAAGTCGCATTTGTCATTCCAAGAATATCCTCTTCCCACAGAATATTCACCTCAGTGGACTAAGCAATAATTTGTAGAGAAGCACAGGAATCCTTCCCATTAAGGAATTGTGAATATGGAGGTGAATTTGATTGGAGATATGTGTGGTTCATTTAAAAATTGGATAATTAATGATGCTGGGCCTTTTATAAAACCCAATTTAAATAAACAGCCTCTTAGAAGGGAAGTGTGTGTTTGAGACTTCACAACTCCAGTTGCATTGTCTTTTTAACATGTCATTGGGAAGTTCCTGTTCTGCAAGCAGGAGTTGTGCTAATTCAAAACCAACTGTTACTTTCGTGTTTTAAGCTTTTTTTTTTTTTTAATTTTGTAACACCTTTTCACTGCATCAGAGATGGGTTTTAGGTGACCTCAGCACCAGTTGGCTTTCTGCAGTCCAACAATACAAAAGAACTAATGGGAATTCTTACTGAAAATATTGCCATCATGCTTTAGTGTTAATATTTTGAAATACGCTTTCAGAATATACCAACAAAAAGTTTCAAGGGTTGCCTGAGGAATTTTAAGGTGAATGGAAAAGTCATGACTACACCTCAGCAAAAAAATGGCGCACTTCCATGTCTGGATGTTCCCATGGAGACGGGGGTTTATTTCTTTAATGAAGGAGGATATATCACCATTGGTAAGCTGTTTAGAGATTATCGTATATGGAATTATGTTTTAAATGTGTATGCGTGTATATGTAAGGATTTATTTACTTTATTTACTTAATTATGTGGTTTTCCAATTATCTCCTCCTTTGATCGTTCCTCAACCAGTGTTTAATACTCCACAGGTAATTTTCTGATGGGCTCCGATTTCAGGATTGTATTTACCATTCGACCAAGGAGTCCGAGCGGTGTACTCCTCCATGCTGGAAGCAAGCAAGACAACTACTTGACTGTTTACATGGAAGGAGGAAAGGCAAGTACAAGCTGTGTTTCCATTTAAGATGTGTTGCTCTTATTCAGCAGGGGCAATTCTGACCCTGAACTCCAGACTTACATGTTGCAACATTTGTCTACACGTTAAACAACTTCCTCAGAGTTGTTTAAAACCACCACATGGAAAACTGAGGGTTTAACTGTCTCTATGTCTACATTAGCAGTCTCCACTGTGTGCGCAGTAGCCAGCACCCGTGAGTTTGTAGATGACTGCTTTAGGGAAAGGAAGGCTAATTGGAAAGACCAAGTCTAAGATTATGTCAAAAGAATTAATGTACTTTTGTCTCAGATTATGCACAAAAGAATTAAAATGTAAGATTGTGAGGGAGAGACAAAGGTATGTATTTATGCTTGTAAAAATCTATTAGGGAAATTTGCTTTCCTCTTAGGATAATTTCTGAAATAGTATCCAATGACCACGACTCTTAAAACTAGGGAAAACACAGCCATCACAACATCAGTAAATTAAAGTCCTGTATTTTTCTGTTGCTCTATTCCTTGCTGTGGTAACTTAAAAGATACATTTTTTACAGGTCGTTGCTGCTGGAAATAGGGGTGCTAGAGAATTCCAGACATCAGTCACAGCTGAGCAATCTCTGTCTGATGGACAGTGGCACACTATAGCAGGTACGTTGTATCATGCCAGTTTTTGTGGAACTTTGAAAGGATGGTGGGTACAGAGCACTGCAGATCTAGATTTTTATTAATCATTTCACTCCTGTTTATTCTGAGAATACTCTCTAGAATGGTGCAAATGTCTCATGTTAATTTAAAGCTTTACTTAAGAGGGATTTTGGGGCTCTAGTAAGTTCCAGAGTACTTAGATGTGACAGTCTGACTTTGAATTAAAATAAGATCTATTTTTCCTATGGGTTAAATTTCAAGACAGATGCTACATAGCTAAATAGTGCCATATATAGCTAATTCTTTAATAGGGCTGAGAAGGAGTACTCATTTACCTTCTTCTTTGCAGTCTCTCAGAAGGACAGCATGGTGCAGTTAGAGGTGGGCACACAAAGTAACTACACTACTGGACTTCCACTTTCCGGTCCTAGACAGATGCTTCAGCCACTCTACTTTGGCAAAATTCCAGGTAATATTATTGCTGCTTATTTTTTTCATATATCTGAGTGGCTTTTTTTCCCTTTTCAAAGCAAAAGCCACACTCACGCATGTAGTTTTATATCGTTGCTCCTCGTCTGAAAGCCTTGCAGAAACTAATGTTCATTAAAATCATTATCATTTTATGAATTTGATTTTTCTACTTTTTTTTTTGTAGCAAATTTGGAGATACAGTGGCATCCAGTTAAAGACCCATTCTTTGGCTGTGTTCGGAATATTAACATCAATGACAAACATGTCTCCAGCAGGAGAATTTCAGAAGTCCAGGGTGTAGTGAGTTTGCATGGGTGCCCGACGAAGTAGCTTTGCTGTTACGGTACTTGTACACACACATCCCGGTGGGTCTGCCAAAGTACTGTGTGAATTCATGCAACCTGGGTTCCCCTTTTGCTGATCCCCCTGTCACTGTCATCAGGCTGGCTATTCAGAACAGCTGGGGAGCAAATGCGTCCTCTGGATGTGGACTGTGCCAAAGCAAATTAAAAGTATTTTCTTTGATAAACTCCCTTTTAAATGCTATTGATTTCCAAGGTAATCTGTTGTGCCTTTTGAAATATATGCAGAAAATACAGTTGTATATACCATGCTGGGCCAAATTCTGCTCTCACATACAACAGCATAGACTTGAGTAAGTCCAGTGTCTTAATTTTGGAAATTTGCCTTAATGCTGGTCATCTTGAGAGCAAATTTGATCCACTAATATAAAGAATTTTATAAAAATATAAATTTCTTTGGATTGATGTTTATACAGAAATGTACATTAATGTTAAAAGTAATAATAATAATATAAATGGAGTTTGAAGCACTTTAAGGAGTGAAACTCTGGGAGTTTGTTACAGTGCTAGGAATTCTGGGGCCAAATAAATGCAGTATGTTCTTAAAACCATGTATTTTCTTGTTTGTTTTTTTTTTTAACCTGGTGGGTTTTTAATATACTGTTTACAGAATGCTAAGTCCTGCTTGCTTTTTGCAAATATCCACGTAGCTTTAAGAAGCTGATTTGCCTGAATAAGCAGGAGTCCATCATGTCTGCCTATTAGAATTTGGTTATATAAAAATCTCAGAGAGCAATTTTTCTTATAATCTTCGGAGCCAGAAAGTCTCCTCCAAAGGCATTTTTTTTCTGATGAAATGAAGACAAGTTATATTAGGAACAGTACTTGCACCTGCTACAATTCTGTGGCGTGAATTGTAGAGCTAAACCAGCAAAGCTGTTTTCTTTGACATTCAAATCTTTACTTTGTACCTGACCATCATTCATGGTGGAAGGTGGGGGACTCAGTTTGCTTTATTATTCAGAACAGAGGGCTGGACTGAAGGGCCTTGACATGGCTGCTGCTTCCACTGTCATTCAGAAGCAGCATTTTGACAGTTATTTTTTATTTTTGTAATTCCCTGATGCCAACCCTCTTCTGCAAAATTAAAACATTTTTATAAGGCTGGTCCTAGGCAGGAGTGTATGGTGATGCAAATAAACTCTCCTTCCCACGTAATGCAATGTTTGGTGCCACCTTCCACTGCTGTCTTGCTCAAGAGGGAGCAGCATGTCCTCAGTGTGTTTGGAATGAGGTGCTAGCTGATGAATAGAAAACAATGCCAGACCAATAGCCCGTATGGCTTTGGTCATTAATCCCTTATCAAAATTGTGCAGCTTTCCAGGGCGGTGGAAGTGTCACAAAAGTGTTCACACCAAATCTTGTGTTGGTTCTTCTTTTATGGCAACTCCGTTACAGACAAATCTGTGTCCATGCAGATGTTGCTCAGCTGTAGATCTAGTTTTGGAGGGAATGGGATGCAGTGAAAGCATGGTGGCGTCAAAGCCTCTGAGGGAACAGAGGATTGGCATGTAATGGCAGAGCCCTCTCTCTGAAGACATTCAGTAGAAACAGCTTCCCCTGTATGGCTGCCTGACACACGGGACAGAAACACCCATCAGCCTAGAAGTGATGAGGTTCCAAAATCATCTTTTCAGATAGCAACAGCTGAACTCTTTCTACGCGTAAAGCTGCCTGCTTTTGAAGAAGATTGTCAAGTATTCAGGTGACCAAAACTCTGGAAATACTCAGTCGATATACTTGCCTTAGTTGGCACTGAAAATTTCCACAAGGAGACACTAAGAACAGAAGCAATGCTCTAGTAACTTTTCATATCTCATGCCCACCAGAATGCTCCCTAAAGCAGATTTTCCGTAGTCACAAAAATTTTCCTTCAGTACATGTATAAATACTTATGTAAATGTTAAGTTATAATGACTATCAAGTATTAATTCCAGTACAATCCTAATGCATAACGAAAAAGTAGAAAAGTCTCTCTGGTTTTAAGGTTCTTGGTGGTTGTTTTTTTATGTCTCAATTTCTTCAGCTGTATTGCTTCCACAGAGTCGGGATGTCATACATTGTTGGGACAATCAATCTAAGGCAACTAGAGTTTCAGGTTTTGTACTTTAACATAGATAAATCTCCGCCTGCCTGATGAACACTTAGTAAAAGCTTTTTGCTCTTGAAGAGCCAGTGGATAATCTTTACATGAGGAAAGAAGTTGTTCTGTTTAGATTAGTCAGATGAACAATTCTTACTATCGATGAAAACCACATGGACGATGAACTGTATTTCATGCATTGTTTGTTCTGTGCTTAGAATAATCTGAATTTTCTCACATGGGAAACTTTTGGAAAACAAAAGCCTGATTTTTCAAGTCTTTCAGGTCATGAATGGTAGACATAATTTCAGTTTTCTTTTTAGGTTCACCAGGAAAGATTGCTGTTAAGTCAAAATAAACAATTTCCCCCAATACATTTTATAGTAGACCAGTAGTGATAAATCTTGTAGTAAAAATGAGATAAGACTAAATAGCAATGTTAGCTTTGGGTAAACACTGTGTTGTGATGGTTTTTATTTTTTAAAGTAGTAGTTCCAAGTCTTTAGCATCCAAGTGTTGCCACTTGGCAGTAACTTCCATGGATTATTTACCTCCTTTGGCTATGGCATTTCCAGTGGACCCCCAAATCTACCAGATCCCATGTTAGAACAGAAGTAAGTAATTCCCACAGGAGAGGGATAATGCATTGTCTAATGGTCTAATCATCTTTACTATTTGCTATTCAAACCTTTAAGTAATACTAATATTTTCAGTGTTAAAAAACTCAACTCTGGTCATCCTTTCTGAGCCTGAATTATTGCTCATTGCTTGTGTTCAAGGGTACAAAGGTATTACAGCTTGCATTTTAATTCATTCATCTTAAAATTAGAAGTAATAACCAAAGAAATACGTACATTACTGTCTGCTGGCAATATTTTGCTATATGGTTTGTACCTTTGGAAACTGAAGCTCCCGAGGAAAGTTCTGAAAAGTTTAATGAAAAAAGATCAAATGTAGTTTTCAATACAGTGCGAGTGCATGGCTAAAAAAACCCCATGCTCTTTAGCTGCATGTTTAGATTTCCATGATAGCTCATTTGAATCCCAAATCAATTATGCAGGGAGAGCAGAAGATTTCCTCTCCAGGCTAAGAAACGTTGGTATTGCTAGTGCCAAATGTCTCTCTTGTCTGTATAACTATCAAGGGCAGAAGGTTCTCCTCCAGTTAATTTGGATTAGATTTAATAGGATCATGTTATCTGAGGTGGATGACACCAAGGCCCGTAAGTTCCCTTTTATTATAACTACAAAACTCAGCCAGATTAATGACAGCTGAAAGCTAGTTAGGAAGCCTTAACACAGAACAGCAGGCAAATAAAATTAAATTGAATCACAGGGCACTATAGGAGGAAATATACATTCACTGCAGGAAAAAAAGCACATATATATAAGGAAAACATTTCTCCTTTTTACTGCTTATTAATGATATTGCAACTTAAGTTTCTAGTAACAGAAGCTCCAAATTAAAATTTCTTAACAGTCTTCTTGTATCTGAGGTTGGTGGTCTGTGCTTTTGTTACTGTGGAGCTTTCATGTAAAACACAGAACTGTTGACCTTTCACTCTCTTGGCAGCAAAATGAATTGGGTGAGTTAACTTTCTTGAGGTTTGTAACCACTTCTTTGGAGTCACCCATGAGCCATTTCATTTTAGCTCTTCCTCCTGCTAGTAGCTTTGCCTCTTCTGGAGTCCGGTGTGAATTAATTGGGTTTTTGTCTCTGCTCTGCTTCCTTTCTGCTCCTCATAAAATAGCCTGGAAAATGTGGTCTTACTAAAAATGCTATAAATGCATTATGGCTTTGTAATGAACTCTTCTCATGCTTTTTGCCTCTTACCATTTTCTTTGTAGTTTCCTCATTTAAAAAAACTCCTGCATCTTTCTCTGATGATGTAAGGAAATTTAGGGCACAATGGTCCAGTCTTCTGTAAATCTGTCTGTATTTTCTAAAACTGCATTAAATGGATGTTCCTGGCAGGCAGAACTACTTTACATTTAAGGGGATATTGCCATAATACAATGTTATAGCTTCCTGAGGGCATTAGGACTGCAAGGCATGAGCGTAAGCTGGCCCACACATCTCAAAACTGCAAAAGGCTGGTCGTTGCCAGAGCTTGCATGAAGCATTCTCTGAGTATAAAGAATTGCATGTAAAATAACCAATGAGTCTTTATGTTCTCTCTGTCAATTCTGGAGATCCTCTGTAGCAATGAAACCAAACTATGATTTGTTGTCCATATCATACTGTGTCTCCTGGTTTGCAGCTGATAGCATTCAAAATACGTAACTCTTTTTTAAACGCACTCCTATCATTACTTTGCACCTTAGTCAATAAATGTGTTTCCTACAGGTTGTTCTGAATGTAAAGCATATCTGAAATGTTCCATGAGATGCATTTGCTTTGTTAAGATGTCACCTGCTCATTGATAAAGATTGAGCACTGCTGCATTATTACACAGAATAAAAAGACAGATAGTTAGCATCATGATCTTTTGTCTCTGTTCAGTTATATTTAACTGGGAACAGCAACAGATTTCTCTATTGTACAGGAGCCTGTGTCTAAAATTACTGTCACAGGAGGACTATGCGCTGGTAAAACTGAATAACTACGTTCATGGGAATGTCAGTAATTTATAAATTAATAGGGAAAAAAGACTGTTAGAATTTCAACCCAGAAAGAACCCCACAGATGTTTTTGAAGCCTGCAGATATAATGAAGAAAGTATTTTAAAGGATACAGAAATAAATGACTCTGTGTCCAGCTCTTGCAGACACAGTTTTAATTAACAATGTGTTAATAACGTAACAAGCTAAAATCTGTCAGCATGAGATATTACGTAATAGAAGACTTATATTGTTAGGTAACGGCACCTGCCATAAATCTTACTTCTAGATCCTTCTTACTACTTTCTGATCTGAATTATTCTCTGGATGCTACAAACCTAGAGAGTCAGTAATACACCCAGATACTGATTCCTCTGGCTAAGGCAAGGGTTTCACCCAAGAACAAGGTGTCAAATCAGTAATAAATGTGTAACTTTCCTTTTACTGTACTCAGTTAAATCAAAGGTAATGACATACCCCTGGAGACAGTAACCTAAATAGTTAAGAAGCTAAAGGTACTCTGGGCAATTCTCCAAGAAAATGTGTAGGCGTGATCCAAAGTTCAGTGGCTTAGTGGAAAGATCTAACCACTTCACAGGACTTTGGATCACACACCTTATTAAAACATGTAGAAAATCTTAAATGCACTCTATAAAAAAAGTATTCTAATATATTGCCTAGTCATAGAGAATTGTTATTGCAGATTAAATCTGTTCATTATGGAATAAAGGCCAGGACACAGTTTCCAGAAAACGTAAGATAGCCCTTTTTATATAAATATACATAAATAAAAGCTTTATGCAAATACAAAGGGCATTTACTTCAGCAATAGGGGTGGAAGCAAAGAGACCACACAGATAAAACATTCTGCCTGATGAGTATCAGCAGTTAAGGGAGCACTGGTGGGGTGGTCTAAGACCACCATCTGTGAGCCAGCCAGCCTAAACAGCCAGAGAACCTGCCCAGGCTCAGCCCCGTCCCGTGCAGCTCAAAATCAGAACTAACTGCAGTCATCCCACTACACCTTTACCAGGCTCAGAGAAAAGAAAATCCTTCTTGGAATTTCATCATTCCTGCACACTGAAGAATAGGACCCAATTTTGAACAGCTAAGTTGTATTTAGTCAGATTCTTGTAAATTGATACTACCATGCTAAAGGAAGGAAATGTTCCCACTGCTGAGCCACTTACAGAGGACATGTGATCACTGAATCTATGTATATTGTGTTGATCACACAAGATAAAACGAATCAACGTGACGTCTATGCTCAGAACAAATGTAATTCAAAACGGACACCACAAAGCCACTAATGATCATCATTGTTATTTAATTAAAATGGAATGAATAAGTTAAATCTTCCAAAGAGATACTGAATGCCATCAAGCAGACTAAAAGGCCAGGTGCATGATCAGTGCAACTCAACATAGCTCTATTGTTCCTGGATTTGGGCTGATAGGAGACAAGGGTCTAGTTGCGTTTGTGGATCTTTAATGTTTTTAAATGATGGGACCACAATGTCCAAATCCTATGAAAAGGACTTCGCTACAAGGAGTTAAAATGAAGACTGTTTCAATTCACTTTCTGGGAAAAAATACTGCATATTTTTATCAGTACAAAAACTTGCATAAAGAACAGATGTGAGCTTAAAAGATGGCTAGAAAGAAAAAGACTTTATAGGTGAAGAAGGAAAGGTACCTAAGGAAAAGCAAGCCATACGACGGCTCTCAGAGGATTTACCCCTGCCAGGGGAAATGCCTACAGGAGAGAAGCTCATTAGAAATTGTGATGACTGAACAATTTCAGGCTACATGGTGGTGTCAAGGAGACCAGCCACTGCTCCCTTCCAACCCAAGACTCAGTGGTCAGAGCTCCTGGGCAGCTCCTGCCTGCCTTCATGGCATGGCACCACATCATCCTGGAAATCTAAGCTCTGCCAGCTGTGGGGCTGGGTGCCTGCCTGAACCCTTTCCCCTCCATTGCCTCAGGAAGGGGAGCTGGGGGGAACAGCTTCTGGCTGACCAGATTCCCGTCCTGTGAACTCACAAATCTCTGTCTGCACTGGGGAGGTCAGGCACGTGGTATGCCAGGCCTAGCAGATGACAGGAAGAAAATAGCACAAAACTGCCACTCATGCCCCCCCCCCCCCCCTCCCCCTTTTTTTTTTTTTTGCTCTCCAACCCTTTTCCTTTTGTTTGTTGTACTTTGTATAATGGAAGAGAACATCTGGACTCTAGTACAGCAAACCAAATTTGCATGCATATAGCAGATAATTAAGCACGTCTCTATCTGCAGTTGCAAACAGCAATTAGTCATGAGATAGATAGCTTTCCACGCCCCTTCCTGCCTATTCTTCTGCTCCCCTCAGAGAGCCCTCTCACACACGCATCTCTGAGATGCACTGAGCACTGGCCGCCTTTGTACTTGTGAAAACAGTCGGACAGCTGAGCTTAAACCCTTCCATATAACTTTGGGTAGGATGAACTTCCTACGATACATTGATTTCTAGTAGAAACTGCTTTCTGCGTAAGACATGATGCAAGTGACCCAAATCCAAACACCCTTGTCTGCATCCCAGCTTACCTGAGGGCTGTAATCAGGTTTTTTTTCCTCGTTTGTTCTCTCAGATCTGAGGAAATTGGAGATTCATTTCTGACTGCTGCTATTTTCTGTGGCTGACCCTTGCCTCTCTGCAGTTGCTCAGGGCAAATACTGGCTTCTCTACTCCCTGCAGCCATAAAGAAGGTTACATTTGCCCTACAGTTTCCACCCCTGGCCTATGAAGGCCATATTATAAAATCTCACTGTGTCAAGTAAAGATAAATAGCTCATGTCTGTCTTTTTCTATAATAGAGAGTTCCCCGGCAATGAAGCCTCAGGTAGCATTTTGTTGCCTAGGACAGGTGCCCTCATTTCTCCTGTTACAGAGTGAAATTTTCTGGACAGGTACAACAAACTCAGGGCTGCAACTAGGAGAAACTGTTTAGAGTCATTTACAGAGCACAACAAATTTCTAGTTTGATGAAATCCAAAGACCACTTTGCCTATTCCTAAATTTCAGCCTCTAGCATCATACCTTTTAATTTATCTGTATGTTGATATAGAGTAGTAATAGAGCCAGCTTCAGCACGGGCAGGTGCAAGTTGGAGAAGAAAGGGCTGGAGAGCAATCAAAGGGCTCACCGTGCCTCGAGGAGGGATTAGAATCAATGGAACAGCTTCACAATCTGGACAGCAGTGATTACTGCATGTGGCCCTTTGCATTTGCTTATTGTATAACTGAGCCACCTGATCAAGGCTTTTGTTGAGGTAAAAGTCTCATTTCTACATACCGATCTCTGCTGGAGGACTCCTGTGCATGTTTGAAATAGCATTCTTGGGTATAATTTGCAATGTTGCCATTGGATTTACTTGTGTGTGTTAACAGTATGTAGCTGTAACAAATTCACTCAGTTTGCAGGAAGTATTTGCATGGAGTAGTTGTTTAAAAATATAATTGCAGCTTTCAGAAACTTATTAAGGCCCAGAGACCTGTTTGAAAACAACAGTTTGCTTTTCATAGAGGTAAAGGTTGTCTCCTGTGTTCCAGTGGGTAATACCAATGTTGAATTTTTGTGAATGTCCTGTAACAGCAATGCACAAACCAACCCTGCCTGGCACCAAGCAGCACTGTGACACTGTCACATGCACCTGCATTTCAGGCATAGCTGTGCATATGGGAGCACATTCCACCACCAAATCCAGACAAAAATGTTAAGGGTTTTACTATTAGGGTAGGTGAGCTCATTATTTTTCATTTGAGACCCACAGAAGTTAAAAAATATGTAGACCTAGTTGATTTTAAGCAAACAAAAGGGCTATACAGACACATGTGCATATGGAACCAGCCGGTAGCACTGGTACTTGCAATGCAACACCTACCTTACTTCAGTAAGACCCATAGCACTTGCGGAGCAGTGTTGTTACTCATATCACAACTTCAGTCGTATGAAAATTGGGTATCTACTCTAGGCTCTCCTTCTATAATCAATGGAGTGGGGTTAATTACGCCCAAAGAAAAACACACCCACACGTTATCTTAAACATGGCAGCAACCAAGCCAACTTTGGGCTCTGAGCAAGAAGCCCAATTCCCTGAAGATGGATGCAGCACTTGATTACACTTTAGTCCTCTGGAATAATTAGACTGCCTTACAGCCTAGCTATAGAAATACCGTTGTGCAATGCTGTCAGCAGGCCTCAGAGTAGAAAGGAACAAGCCACAGGGAATTATCTCCTGCTTCCAATTACAGGGAAAATTTGTCATTATAGATGCTTTCATCACTTATCCTTTTCAGTATTGAGTTACCCAGACATAGTGTAGTTAGCTCCTGGCATCTCCATATTATGATACTGTGACTCATCATTTGCCAGCATTTCTACACCTTATTTTTTAGGGTCTTGGTGCCACTACTGGAAGAAATCTCTATTGAACTCATGGCTTTTTTGATGAGCTGGACAAACTGGATATGTATTTCTTCTTAGTTTCTATCTTACACCATGGAAACTAACATACATGAACTATTTTGTTGTTGCTTTGTATGACTTGAAGGTTGAGAACCTAAGGAGCAAATGTAGGCTGAACCCCAAATGAAAGGCATATAAAATAAAACCATGTGAAGCAGAACATGTATTTATGTGTGCTTGTGTACTTATAACCCCTTTAAAAATAGGTAAGTGCAAGAGCTATTAAAATGAAAGGAATGGAAGGAAAAGGAGAGGAAGGCTTGCTGGATGGATTGCAGTAGAGAGAAAGCATTTGAGGAAAATGCAATGAAAAATGGGAAAGTGCACTGAGAAAATACAGTGACTTCTCCTTGTGCTATGTCTGGAAGAGGAGCTCTGAAAAAATGGCCTGCAGTAAAAGCATAGCTTTTCTCACTGTATTATCCTGGTTATTGCTGCGCATAACTCATAATGGCTAAAATTACGCAACTCAATTTAAGATGCTTGCCTGGTATGTAGCGCTCAGCCTCACAAAACGCTGTTGGTAGAACAATAAATAGTGAGTCAGTACAGAATAAGTCACCCAATAAGCAGTTTTAAAAGACACTGTTCCATTTAAGGGAAGCAGTTCTTTCAAATACACTTTAAAAAACAGGAGGGTTTTTACATTTGTTATTCTGCTGTTACTTTAATAACAACCTTGTTGCGTGTTAAGATTTGTAAGTCACTTCTGTGGTTATCGTTACATGCACACAGACTCGACTTCGTCGTCTCTCTTTATCTGCAATGCAGCGTTTCACTTGAGAGCAAATGCTGCCACTTCCCATAGTGGGAACAGATTCTGGTAGTAAGATTCTTTGAGGAATCTTTTAATTCTCCAGAGTGTTTCCTGATTCACATACCTTGATTAACAAGTGCCCAAATAGGAACATTTTATAACAAATTTGGACAGAGTACATATTCCAAATAAATGGCCTAAATTTCCAGAAGTGGAAGAATGGGAAAACTTAGTGGTAAGCAAAAAGAGAAATCATTTAATAGTTTAGAGAACAGGAACCTCAGCCTGCTGCTTATTTAATTAAGTACCAGGAGATAACATATACATTCCTGGTTTTGCTTAATTTCATTAGGAAACTGTTAATGCAAATTCTAGTTGGTCAAGCATCGGCTTCCAGTCTCTTAAATTCTCTTTTAAATTGTCAGTTACAGAAGATAATCTCATAAAATGAAAAACATTTTTTTTTTTTTTATGTCTGCTTTGTAGTTTTAAGCATCAACATGTGAAGAATCTTCATTCATATGAATTGACAGTCCATTCACATAATCTAATGTTTATGACTATTTAACAACAAATTAAGGCAAAAAAATAACAGAATTAAGATTATTTTAGCACGTGCCTCTATTTAGCTGTTACCTCTAAATAATACCGTAACCTGAGTTTTTATAAATACACATACTGTCTGCATACACCCTTAATGATGATCCCTTCACTTTAGGTTTATATAAATAGATGTAATGACTTTTCTCACAAATGAAATGGTTCTCTAAATTAAGTGGTAAAACTAGATTATTTTCTTGAGTGAGCAGCAAAAGTGTTCAGACCAAAGCACAAGTTTCATAAATGAAAAGCTAGTATCCAGAAATAAAAACTTTGATATCTGGGGTAGCATCTGTCTCTCAATATGGTTTTTAGGCTTTTTTCTGTCTTATGATATATGCTGCAGATCATACTGCTTCTTTTAAAAGTCAGTTGCCAAGTCTCTGTGTGCAAGCCTCAGAGAAGAGTTTTGTAAAGAACAGAGCACTATGTTCCTGAAGACACGATTAGACTCCCAAAACATAAGGAACTGAAATAATCAGGGACAGAGATATCAGTAACTAACGCAGTGTATATGCAAGGGAAGAAGCTCAGAAGAATTGTATTTGTAGGTATATACACTGCTGACAGAGCTGCTCAAATGAACATATTCTGTGTGGTCTATTCCAGTTACACAGATTCATGATGCTGCAGTTTGAGGCAGTTGTAGACTACTGCATTCCTTGGTGAGGCATATCCACCAATGTTAATACACAAAATTATTGTGCATTACAACCCTATCAGTAGGTAAGAGAACCAATTCATGAAGAATTAAAGTGGCTTGCTGAAAGACACCGGTCAGACACGGATTCCTCATATACGAGTGATATACGATTATCAAGTGGTGATGCTTTCTTAGACCTTGAAGTGCTACTTCCATCTACAAGCCTACAGCAACAAGAAAATGTGAAAACAGGCCAGAAGGGACACCTGCACAAGAATCCTCTCTTTGCAGTTTTATTAATATGAGCGAAGGGAGATTCACAGCTCTCCCATGGCTGCTTCATAACCTCCCCCTAGCTGTGCCCTTGGTGGCCTTTAGTACCCAACCGCAAGCCTACTAACTCTTTCTTTCATGTCTTCCTTTCTGTCTGCCTCAACTTCTGGTCTTTATAGTTATGAACCTCTTTCAAAGAGAAGAGCGTGAAGCTGGGTCACACCACCTTGCCCAGTCTCCTCTAGCTGATTATCTGGACAATCTGTCTACAGAAACTTCTGACTTGTGTCACAAAAAACCTGCTGTCAATGGGACCTGCTGACTTTTTTGTCCCTAGAATTTTTAACAAATTGTTCCCTGCTCTCAGGTTAGGAAAAACAAGATGGGGAAAAGTGTGGATTTCAAAACTAAAAAAACCCATGATGTCTAACATGGCCAAAATAAAACCTCTGTAGCCCAATGGAGGCCATTCTATTTTTGTAGTGGACTGAAGAATAAGCTAGTGAAAAATGTTAAGATCCTAAATATAAAACACATATGATGCCAAAAAAGTCCCAAATGGAAGTAGAAAAGTACAAATGTTGCTGACAAGTAACCTTTAAATAATCTCATTTCAAATCACATTATTCATCAAGCTGCTTGACACCTGTGAGAAAATATTTACTGCTAAATTAGTAAAAGGAAAATAAGCTTTAGCAAGATACTATGTTTTTATTATGTTCCAAACATTTCAAAATACACCCTAAAAAGATTTTGTTTATTTTTAATTACAGAGATTGAAGTGCAGCGCCAACATGCAGGGTGTTTATTGGGGCTGATAGGTTTGCCACAGGTTATCTACGGCCTTGCTGATTACTTATTTTTCACCATAAACTTGAAAATACAAATGCATATCTTTGGTAACTGGGTACATAATTTGTTGATGAATGCTATATATATAGTTAGACACATGTACATGTATATAGAGAAAAATCCTCCAAAAAGGCATCTGGTCTGTAAAATGGCTTCATGCACAATTGAAAAATGCAGAAAAACTAGGCAGACCCTCCAAAGCAGATCAGCAAAAATTATTAAAGTATTGAAATTTATGGCCTGCTTGTAAAAGGTCAAAGTGGATAGGTTCTTATTTGTTCTAGGAAGTGAAAAGTAATAGGGCATCAATCAAGATCCCATAATGTGAAAACAAGTGTATGTCATGGGACAAATAATGTTTATATTTTCCATCTTGGGCAAGACAGCCTACCTCACTCTCCAAACACAAAACCATTAAGCTCACCTGTTTAAATTTGCTATTACTCCCCTGATTCTGTAACAAAGATACAATCATTTTTTTTCATTGGTCACTGGAGAAAAAGAGAATTGAAAAATTAATGTGCAGGTTCTCCATACTGAAAAGATTTTAAGGATGTTTAGAAAAAGATTAATTTGTTCTGACTCCCCAGAAAGGACTATGCTGGAACTAGAGGATTTCTGATAATCTCTTTGGGCTCTTTCTGATAATCTCTCTTTGGGAAACATTTCATGCTCTCTGGGAATACAGAGCACGTATTTTTACAACTAAATGTAGATCTTAACTGCGTAGGAAGTCACTCCTCTGGAAGTAAAAAAATTTAAATTGGCTTCTAAAAATTCAAGTAGGACGATTATTTTGTGTGGAAGTTTTTCCAATTAATTTTCATAAAACAGGCCAGCATGTGGCTGCTGCCTGAAGAGAGCAGCTGTTAGTATTTAATACTTGTGTATTCCTTTGTTTTCTCTGGAACTGTGTGCATATGTTTGGCCATTAGCACATTCTGGGGGAAAAAAAAAAACAACAACACTAAAAGGCTCTGTCATTTAGCATCCTTTATATAGCAAAAATTACACACCTTCATATGCTCCAGTAAAAATAACTATGTGACTACACATGAATTTATCCCATCATATGACTGATTATATATTGGGTCCAGAGCAACAGTAAGTGTGGATAAAAACAAACATTATAAAATATAATCAAAATATGAAAAAACATATGAAATTGCTCTTACTTGCTCTGTCTCACCTTTCACTTTCCTTTTTGCCTTTTCAAAGTGAGACTAAGAGATCAGACACCTTCCATCTGATATCTCTCCACACATCAAAGGCTTTCTGTAAATATAGGCAGTGAAAACAGAAAACTTGCAAAAGAAAGTAGTTGATCTGGGAGTAAAGTCCACTGCAACAAACGGAGGCTATTCTTCTACCTGTTATTACTTTAATGCTCTTTAATTAGAGGGAAGCATCAAAAGATTCAACGTCAGTATCCTTGGGATACTTTGGATCAAGTATTCCAGGACACGAAGAGGCTCATTGAGCTTGTTTTGCTTTACCAGGATATGTATGCCCACTCCTTGCCTATTGACAGAACAGACAAGTAATTTCAATAGTCATTATGGTGTGTGTCCTTAGGCAGGGTTTAGCCCTTAAGATGACAGTGCATATTAATAGGAAAATGTGGAAAGCCAGCTCTGAAGATTAGCTTGGCTTCGTAGTATTGCTTATTTGCTGTGTGGGATGGAAAGTGCATGATGATAACAGATGTAAAGCTCACCACTCATAAATATTTAAGTGATAAGACACAATAGGCAGGCATCTTCATTGCTGCAAACCCCAAAGCTACAAAGGCACAAAGCTCAATAACAAGTGCGACTTAAAAAGTAGATTTCCTTAGACAGATACTTGTGAACTTAATAATTATTTCTTACCAAATACAATATATTAATAATGGGAAGATACTCACATTTCTGTATTCACTAGTCGTTATGGACAGTCACTGACACCCATAAGACCCCTCTGACAGCTGGTGTAGAAAGAAGGCTATGCCCTAGATTATAACACCTCTTCATAACCAACAGTGGGACCACACCTGACTGACATTTAACTAGAATAGCAAATCCTCAAAAGGAATTCAAAATTACAGGAGGATTCTGCAGGTTTGTGTCTGAGATTGAAAAAGTGTGGGAGATGTCTTTATGACTTTAACTAGTATTTTCAGCATTTTCTATACACACACAGTCACACTTTCTGCAACAGAGAGAAAAAAGTTAATTCCATTCTGAAGCATTATATTCTCTCTACTTGAATGAGCAGTGACTCTAACTTAATTGCTGATGATCAAATATTCTACATCCACTGCTGAAATTTCATCTCCATCTTAAAAACTGTAAATTGTACCAAGATTATTGAGGTGTTCCAGGACAGAGGTAGAGTTTTGGAACAAGACAGGTAAAAAGAAACAGCAAAATCAGATTTAGGGCACTCTGAGACAGAAGCAAGGGGTTACATTGCCTCATCCAGACACAGAGGAAGAGGATCCTGAGACACGTGGGACCTAATATACAGAACGTGAAAATTATATTAAAGAAAATATGAATATTTTCTTGGGTTTAACTGTTTTTTATCTGGTGCTATAAATATACTTTTCTGCAATAATTTATTCCATGCTACTTCTACTTTTGCCATTCTCTGGAGTTTGTAGTAGAGCAAAATTCCAATTAGACATACAGAGGAAAACCACCAATTTTTGACTCGGGGACCAGTATGTGAAGACGATGATTTGCAGTACTTCTACCTGTCAGAAGCACAGATTCGGGCATAAACTTGGGCAGCTTGTCAAAGCACAGAGCAACTGAATATACAGAGCTACAGGCTACCTTGAACTACAACAGTAGTGCCCTGCAAAGGGGCTGTAAAACCACCACAATTCTCTCTGTCACTTACAGGATGTGAATATTATAGCCACTTTCACTTTTATCTGTCTAACAATTTCTGGGAAATCCTTTAGCAAGGTTCTGAGAAATTTTTGGCCAGTTTATTTATTAAAAGTACAATTCTTGCTCACCATCAGTGACTTCATTGTCCTTAAGCAACTGTGAACCAGTTGCCTCAATCTCTTTTCATAAGACAGAAGTAACGGAGGCCACAGTACCATGGGTCATTCAATACTGCACTGCAGTAAACTGTGGGGGCAAGTGGAAAGCTGGCCACACTGACTGGCCTCTCTGCTGAAATTACTGTCTGATGACTGCCTATCATGCTAGCATGTTACTAGGAATTAAAAAAAAAAAAAAAACAACAAAACAAAACAAAACCAAAACCAAAACCAATGAGAAAGAGGTTTAGACTGTTGGTAGACTTGGAAGTAAACACAAGCTTTGATTAGCAGTACAAGTCATCCATGTAGCCCTGTTTGCTGCGGTTTCTTCGCTCCCCTGGCCATTTTTAGCAAGCTGAATCAGCAGTACCACATCCTCTGTGTGAATCAAACTAACTGTAACCCACCACAAGACCTCATCTGCCATTACACAGCAGGCAAAGTAGAATTACAGCCCAGCAGTTCTGCAGAAAAATGCAGTTCCAGTGCAGTTCACAACAGCATGAGTGCTATAAAACGGCTGCTGCACGTTAAACCACAAATGTTGTACTGCTTCATTACTGGTCTTCAAATGTGTTACTTCTCTACCTGAGCTGCTGAAAAGCAGTTTCATTCTGCAATTTTTTTTCCATAGCTTTATAGCCGTGTTTCTGGAAAGTTGATTTAGCTATTCATGTCCTGAGTTTCAAAATTAATAGCTAGCTACCAGCCAGCTATAAAAGCATTTGTTAAACAAAACAGATTATCAATGCCAGCCCTAAGCAAGGTCTGAAGCAACTGGGCGCTAGAAAGATCTCAAAAGAACTCCAGCTCCATATGCATGGGGCCAAAAATCTGCAGAGCATGTAGCCCTGCCACGCTATTATTCAATTCTAGAAGCCAGGAAATAGGAATCTAGCTTTGGAGAAATGGGGTAGGTGTTTCACAAAGAACTTGACTCTGCTGCTCCTCAGAAATGGTACTTGGAGGTAGGAGTTAGCCTCCTCTATGATGAGTTCTCAGGGAATCCATAAGAAGATTTATTGCTTCTTGATCCCATTGATTACACATGACTAAGGGAAAGGATATTGTAAACCACCTTGAATCCCTACCCACAGAATCCTGCATGGGAGATAATCTTAGAGAATTACTTTTTCATCTGGAAACAGTGTCTGCCTTTGCAGAGAACAAGGGTGGCAAAACTGCAACCTGCAACTCCCTTTTAAGAAGGCTTAATTTCTGGACTCCAAATTTCACAAATAACCTCCAAATACATGGGAGAACACGTCATTCCCAATTCATGCTGTGCTGACTTCCTGGAGGATTTCTAGGCTGTGTTGATCATGCTGTTTTGGAGATGTGCATTGTAACAGAAGGCATGTTCTCTTTAACACCCCTCTGAGTACACAGCTCTGCTCACTAACAGCAAGACTGAGTGACTGGGAAACAGCCAAAGGGCCCAAGACACACCTGACAGATTTCAGAAGCCTCCTGGAATTAAGCAATCCTTGCCATTCTCAAAGTGTTGTCTTGAGAGGTTTTTGGTAAAGACTGTTTCCTGAGGTGCTGGCAGGAATTCCTGTAAGACATGTACAGAAATACTGCTACTTGATTCACAGGAAGACAGATGTTTTTCTTGACAGAGAAGAGCCATTGCTACTAAAAGTAGAGTATGGTCCCATTCTTTTCTATGCTAATGGGGATGGGGGTGGTGAGGGTTTCATCCTCAAATTTTCACAGGAGCAGCTGTAGCCCCATCCCAGCTGACAGGAAGCAAGACCAGGTTGTAGACAGTAGCCTTTGTCTTCACCTACATTTAAGTGCAGCAAAGAAAACCTCTTCCTGCAAAAGGGAGCGAAAACAATGCAAGTGTATTTTCAGTGTCCAGGTACTTGGCCTGGCCTTGCATATTCATGCAAGTGCACCTTTTCACCCATCCTGTGCCTGGAAACACCTGCCAGTCCAGCCTGTATCCGAGACAAACTTGCAAAATACCTATTTTTGCTGTAAGCTTTGTGGGCAAGTTCACATTTCTGCTAATGGATGCAGGTGTCAAGATCCGGGGAGTAAATTCTTTGAATGCCCTAGTTTCCCAGACTTGCATCAGGGAGGTAAAGTCACCACCGTCCAAACGAGGAACTTCAACCTCTGCACCTGTGACCTCAGCCGCTGACAAAAATCAATTAAAAGCAAAACCAACCAACCAACCCCCCCCCCCTTCTCTGAAAAAGGAAAGCCGCGCTATCAGAGGGGGACTTCGCTACTTCACACCCGCAGCCCGGCTGTGGCCCCAGCGCCCGGTTCCCACTAGCGAGAACCCCCAGCGGGTTTTGCGGGACGCCTCGGGGCTGCGGAGAGCAGAGGCCGCC
>VZRU01001923.1:228346-267955 GCA_013398155.1 Pedionomus torquatus
CCTCCCCGGCGTGGGGGCGGGCGCCCTGGGTATGTGGGGGGTCGTGGGGGGGGCGGCCTGGCCCTGCCCGCCTGCTTGGGGCCGGGGAGTGAGGGGCCTGGGTGTCCGGCACCCCCGTTGCCGCCTCAGTCTGCGCCCTGGCGGGAAGGGGCCACGCCTGATTGACCCTCCCGGCCCAGGGCGCGGGTGTCGCGGGGGCTCCGCGGGTCCGGGCCCCGTGGGCGGGGTGGGCTCCGGGCGGGCTCCGCGGCGCCGGGGGGTGCGTGTCGCGAGCGTGGGCGAGCAAACGCGCGTGAGCCCCCAAAGCGTTTCCTGAGAGTCTTTGCCCCGATGCTCGTCTGTGGTCTCGGTGCTGGTTTTAGCCCACAAACGGGATAGCGGCGACAGGTGCTCTGAACGCTGCAGCCGTGATTGTCCTCAGGCGGCGAGACTGTGTCTGTGATCCCTGCACACGCCGTGTCTGGGTTCGTGCGTTAAGCAGCCACCTGGGAGCGATGGTGTTAACGCAGCGGTGTGAGTGGGGCTTAAAGCAAAGGTTGCTCATACCTGTCCTTCCTTTTTGTCTGAGGAGTGATGTGTTCCATAAGCTTGAGATGCTGTAATCGCGCATACGTTCTAAATAATTAATATGTACTATACTGCTGTGGTCTGTGTGATTAAAAAAAGACTTTGAGCGACTTAAAATAGCCCTTCATAGTGATGGTGTACTTATGTACTTAAATCTTATTTGGAAAGAAGAGTGCTTGGAAGTAGTGTGGGCAGTGAGGCAAATTAAGAAAACTCCCCTTAGTAATAATGGAATAATAACTTCACTGTGAACCTGCCACAGTCTAATATTAAACGCCTCGTTCTGTCTTTAGCACATACTGCCATGGAACATATGCAGTACTGTTGTGTTGACCGAACTGGAATATTTCAGGTGACAAAGAAGGTCACATTCTGCATTCCTCACATGTATAACATGCAGCTCACATTCATGTGGAGTTGTACCCTATGAGTTCTTTATTTCCTGAGCCTGTTGGAGTCGTCAGTTGTTCAGGGTGTCTAAGGAACCTGTTGGGTTTGCCTGCTTGTTTTTGTGTTGTGTATTTATTTTTTTTTTAAGGTGACAGTTAAGAAATGCTTGATGAGATTTCCTCTCTCCTTTTTGTGGTGGTGTGCCATTGCCTTTTCTCAGTAGAGTGAATCTGGAAGTAGTCTAGGCATTCTGAGTGTGTGATGGTTCTTATACTGTATAATAATGTTGAAATTTGTATTTGGAAAACAATGTTTAGTCCTGCCTTGAAAGGGTGAATAATGGTATCTTC
The DNA here is from genome assembly GCA_013398155.1 of Pedionomus torquatus. Lineage (NCBI taxonomy): Eukaryota > Metazoa > Chordata > Aves > Charadriiformes > Pedionomidae > Pedionomus > Pedionomus torquatus. Next base: position 229,654 of record VZRU01001923.1, read on the forward strand.
TTCAAATTGTTCTCCTGGTTATCTAAAAGGTTTATTACTAAGGATTTCTTAAATGCAGATACTTATCTACCTTTTTTTCCAGGTGTGGGCATTTCTGTGTTTGATTTTTATCAAGAAGCACCTTTAAGTTCAGTGTACTGTTTGATCTTGGCCTTTAAACACTACCTGCAAGGAATTCCTTCATTAGATTAAATGGGTTTTTGATTCGTAAATTGATAATTGGTGTCTTAGTTTTACTGTCTGCTTCATCCCAAAATTCATAGCAGAGTTCCTCTTGCTGTGAACTAGTAGACCTTTATTGAACTGCAGATTAGCTGTGCAGTGTTGAAACTTTGCTTTAGACATAGGAGAGAAGATACAGCAAAGTATGCTTAAATTCCTATAAATTTGGATTTTGGAGACAATGCAATGAGGTCCACTGTTTTTCTCCCAACGAGTTTTGGTTCTAAGCTTGTCTTGGGTATGTTCTTTCTCCAGGGACTTAAGTAATGCTATTATATGCTTCTTTGCCTACAGTCTTAGATGAGTATATTTTTGTTGATGCATGCTTGAAATTATGAAACGGAACCCATCCTAAATGGTAAGCCAAATGAGCAGCTTTTGGGAGCTGTCTGTCATTTAGTATGGATGTTTGTAATTTGCCATATTAGAGCTCAAAGACTCTAATGAAATGCAGCTTTCTGAACTTGATGCAAGCATTTGTTGTCTGTATTTCAAGTGACCTTTCTTATAGAAAGTGTTAATTTTATATTGGGATATACAGTTTTATATACCTATGCAGGTAGCTTATCTCTGTTTCAGAAACTTAACTGTTATCAGGTGATCTTAGAAATCACAGAATCATGGAATTTCCAGAGTTGGATGGGTGGTCTAGAGATCATCTAGTCCAACTCCTCTGCTAAAGCAGGATTGCCTAGAGCACATTACTCAGGGTTGCATCCAGGTGGGTCTTGAAAATCTCCAGAGAAGGGGACTCCCCAACACCCCCTGGGCAGCCTGTTCCAGGGCTTGTGACAGAGCACGAGCTCACCATGAGGAAGTTTGTCCTCGTATTTGAATGGAACTTTCTATGTTCCAGCTTGTGTCCATTGCCACTTGTCCTGTCACTGGGAACCACTGCAAAGAGTCCAGCTCCATCCTCCTTCAGCCCACCCTTCAGATATTTGTGAGCATTAGTAAGGTCTCCCCTCAGTCTTCTTTTTTTCCAGGCTAGAGAGTCCCAGCTGTCTCAGCCTTTCCTCATAAGGGAGACGTTCCAATCCTTTAATCATCTTTGCTGCCCTACGCTGGACTCTCTCCAGTAATTCCCTGTCTTTCTTGAACTGGGGAGCCCAGAACTGGATACAGTATTCCAGTTGTGGCCTCACCAGTGCAGAGTAGAGTGGGAGAATGACCTCCCTCGACCTTACTGGTCACACTCTTCCCTATGCAGCCCAGGATTCCATTGACCTTCTTGGCGACAAAGATGTTGCTGGCTCATGGGTAGTTTAGTATCTACCAGGAGATGGAGGAATGAAATTTTTTTTTCTTACGGAAATAGTTCAGGAACCTACAAGACTGGAAACTCAGTACATTTTTAGTTTCATTAACCACATCGTTTAAACTAGTTAAAACTCTTTCTTAGAAACCACTGGTTTTGCTTCTGCTTTTTGTTACTCTAAGTGTTATTTCATTTGCCACCTGAAGGGCCTTGTGAAAAATTAATTCAAATCAATGCTCTTATCTTTACGGGTGAGTAGACAGCCTTGGTGAGCCTAAGGACAGCTGTTGTTCCAAAGCAAGCTGGGTCTTGATTGTTCTGCGTTTTTACATCTTCCCGAAAGCTGGCTGATGAACCCAAAATGAGTACAATTTGAAAGCTGGTCATAATGCAGTTCTTGGGGAAACCAGAGTAGAAGTGGCAGCTGTGTTTCGTCCATATAATTGCAACAGTAAAGTTGCCTTTGAGGAGTGGTGGTACTTTGAAGTCATTGGCTACAGAAACATTGTTTCTGTGCGGGAATGGGAGAATAGTATTTCATCTTTTGGTGTTTAGAGCTCATAATTATCTATTTAGAACCCGAAGAAGTCAACTGAATGTGTCTGTCATGTGTCAGATGCAATATATAGTTGAAACTGAATTGACTATCACTGTAAAGCAGTTAATGATTTTTCAGGTCTAGTTTGTGCCTTGTTTTGTTTTAAATTCTACTTGAGGGTAGGTAGTAGGGTTTGAAAAACCATCTGCAAGTACCATTGATATCTGCATGTGCTTTTTTGTGAGTTTTTTTTTTTTTAAAAAAGCAGTCCACACCCTCCACCTGCTAGCGGTGACAGTGAATGTGAACCAAATGAGTGTAATATTTTCATAAATGTGCAACAAACAGCACCACTGTCTGCTTGCACTGTTTCAGGTCTAACACAGTGTTAACTCATATTTGAAACTGTCAGGTATCGGTCTTTCTATTCAGCTTGAACGGTGCTGACACCATCCCAGTTTTCATCAGTTCAGACTTCTGATTACCTGTGAAAACTGCAAGAGACATGGAGGTTAAAAAAGGACACAGGCACTGGAGATGGAGCCCGCAGTCTGGTGAACCACCCTAACACCATCAAAAAAGCCAGAGTGTACTTTTTGTCCTCTTCTAGCTTTGTGGATTCTTAAACATTTAAGAAAAGAAGAAACTGTCAAAATACCTTTTTTTTTTTGCTTGCTCACTTCTTGAGAGCATTTGCAATTCAAAAATAATTTAAGAACTTCCTCCAGCTAAGAAGAGAAAAGACAGTGTCAAATAAAAACATGAGCTCTTTAGCTGAATGTTGACTCACAACATAAATCATAAGACCATGGGATATTATCTTGCAAGAAATCCAACAGTCTTCTGTCCCCTATGAGGGAAGCGTTTGACTCTGCGTCAATGAGTCTTAACTTCTGAGAAGCCTTGAAAAAGTCGTCAACTTGCATCTGAATGAAAAGTCAAATGGTACAAGATGTATATGTAAAATTTATATAATAAGATCCCCTCCAAGGAAGAAAATGAAGATGATATAGAGGAAATATGATTCTAAGGCAGAATGTGTAGTGCTGTTCAGCATCTTTGTCAGTGACATGGGCAAGTGAGATCACTGATAATACCGAGCTGTGTGGTGTGGTTGACATGCTGAAAGAAAGAAATGCCATCCAGAGGGACCTAGGCAGGCCTGTGACAAACTCATGAGGTTCAATACGGCTAAGGCCTGCACCTTGATTGGGGTGATTCCAAGCACAAATACAGGTTGGGTAGAGAATGGATTGAGAGAAGCCCTGAGGAGAAGGACTTGGGGGTATTGGTTGACGAGAAGCTCAGCATGAGCTGGCAACGTGCACTTGGAGCTCAGAAAGCCAACCACATCCTGAGCGGCCTGAAAAGAAGTGTGGCCAGCAGGTTGTAGGAAGGGATTCTGCCTCGCTGCTCTGCTGTGGTGAGACCCCACCTGGAGTACAGTGTCCAGGTCTGGAACCCTCAACATAAGAAGGACATGGACTTGTTGGAATGAGTCCAATGGAGGGCCACGAAGAGGAGAGGTACTCCAGCCCTCTAATAATATGAGGACAGGCTGAGAGAGTTAGGGTTGTTCAGCATGGCTCCAGGGAGATCTTAATGTGGCCTTTCAGTACTTGAAGGGGACCTACAGGAAAGATGGGGAGGGATTTTTATCAGGGAGTGGAGTGATAGGATGAGTGGTAACGGTTTTAAACTGAAAGAGGGGAGATTTATATTAGATATTAGGGATGTGAGACCCTGGAACAGGTTGCCCAGAGAAATTGAGAATGCCTCATCTCTGGAAGTACTCAAGGCCAGGCTGGATGGAGCTTTGAGTAACCTGGTCTAGTGGCAGGTGTCCCTGCCTATGGCAAGAGGGGTTGAAACTAGATGATCTTTAAGGTCCTTTCCAACCCAAACCATTCTATGATTTCTTATAATGACCCAGTTCTTTAAAACATGCTGTACAACCTGCTCAGCTAAAGCAGAACATCAAGAAGAATGAAAAGCTGGAGTGAATGGGAAAGTGAGGAAATAAAGCTTAGTATGTTTACTTTTAAATGTCAAATTTTTAGTTATGACATGTTACAGTATACATATTAATAGACATACAAACTTTAATAATGGACTGTAAGTTCCACTGTGGATAAGTGTTTAAATCTAATGTTACCAATTTAAAATAGTTTATGTGGCTCAAAATACTTTTGTCCTGCATACAGGTTGAGAGAAGGTGACATTAAACCAGCAGTGATCAGCAAGTAGATTATGGGCAATCTAATTACTGTTGAAATTCTTGTTTATGGAGCTCAGCAAAGGAACCTTAAGAACAAAAATATAAGTGATTTGTAGATGTTTTGGTAGCTTCTCTAAAGATAAGGACAGCAGGGTGGGAACTGATATAAGTCAGGTAGGAGAAGGATGATGGCATCTTGATTGGCAGTGTGAGAATAGGTCATGAGTGCCCTGGTAGCAACCCTGTATGCTTTTGTTTATTGCAGGGATAGACAGATGAGCAACTGCTAAATGGATATGTAGAGAGTTATGTACAAGGAAAGTGATTTTTAGCAGCAATAATTTAAGCGTGCAATAAACATGTACCTTAGGTAAGATTTCATTGTTCAAGGCTAGGCAGAACATGTTATAGTAGTGGTAATGCATGTAAAACTACCATCAGTTTTCCAGTTATGTGGATAGAGTAGAAAAAATATAAGCATTCTGCAGTTTAAATTTTCATGACCTGGGTACATAGAGATGATCTTGTTTATCGTGGCATGTGGTTTTGTGGTGTTCATGACAGAAGGTGCTGTTGCCAAAAGAAGTGGTAAAAAGGGTAGAGGGAGGTTGAGAGATCCATTTGTCATATGGAGGAAAATCTGGTAGCTAGAAGTCCAGGGGAGGATGATAGAAAGCTCAACATCTGAGTTGGTAACTCAGAAATTAGAAGTCAGGTTTAGTGGAGGTGGCGGAAGAGGTGTGATAGTAAGCAGATCTTACTTTCACAGATTTAATTTCTTCAGTATTAAAGATCTATATTGTGAAGACTTTTCACACTCGACAGTACACTTATTCTTTGAACATATATTATATGTTTTTGTTTTGATATACCTCAGGAGCTGAGAAATATTAAGAAGTTAAATGATGTCTGTTAAGCTGTTATAGTTTGTCCTAGAATGTAATCTTGGTCAGGTTAGTTGAGCCTGCAGTGGAAAAAGATCTTGCAAAAGTCCATAATTCTTGTGGATTAAGAGTGTGCAGTTGGACAGTTGTAATACATCAACTGATTTATACTAACTAGCTCATCTCTCAGCTTTGTAACTACTTTTCAAAGTAGAGATGAGATTTAAAATGCCTTTTGTAATTCTTAATGATTTGATATTCTTGTGCATCTAAATTGAGCAGCTTGAAGTTAGAGCAAAACAATCCCCAGTTAGTTTGTGGAAGGACAAACCAAATCAGGTAAAAACTGCAAGATCTGCCTTACATCTGTAGTCTCACAAATAATTTTTAGAATAATCTGTAATGAAATAATGACCAAAGGATTTGTATGCAGTTGCAGTAAATTCCTTACCTTTATATATAGGTTATACGTATTTCTGCTTGTTTTAAAACAGTAGCAAGTTCATATTTGTCTGTGAACTTATGTGAATTCTTGATTTTTCATTATGCTTTGCCTTCCCATTTTAGTGGAAAATAATTTGTTTTGCTTCATTTTGAGCATCCCTAATCAGTATGATGACTGGAATTCGTAGTGGGCTATGGTTAAAGAAGCAGAGCCTAGAAAAGCAAGAGGAAATGTTGATGGGTTAATTGCATTACTTAAATTTGACATGAGCTAGGCTATTGTAGCTTTAGAAGCTGTCATGGAAATGGCTGAAGGAAAAAAAGGAAATACTGAGAAATAATTGATTTTTCTTTTGAGGTGCTTCAGTTCTGATTTTTTTATTTTTTTTTTAATGGTAAAATTGGGCTGTATTATTATAGCTGTATTAAACCAAGGCTTAAAACTCCCGAGTGGTATCATGTGTGAAAATGGGGCATAGCAAATGCCTTCATTCTGAAAGTGAATTAATCTCTTAAAGATACACTATGAAATGAGATTAATTAGTTGGTGTTTATTTGGAGAAGCAATGTCTCATAACACCAGTTTATGCACCTGGAAGAAAGGTCTGCTTCAGTGCTCTTAGATATAACTAACCTTAAGTTATAAACTTACTAGCTTTATAGATATGTACAAGCTTTTATTGTGTTATATTGTAGAAATGGTGTTAATAGCATAACATAGTAAGGATGTCTTCTGAGTCCTAGTTTGGTAGGTGAGGAGCAAACTGTATTTTAGAAAATACATCTGGAGACTGAATTTTTCTTCATCTTTGACCTAATTAAAACTCTTGAGAATTTTCTTTACTTAATGGAGAGTATTGCCTCAAAGTAGTGAGGAAAACATGGATAGAGCAGTGTCCCAAAGTTGATTTGTGTTCAGTTCTGTTACTCCTGTCAACATCAGTGGAGCCACTGGTTTGTTGTTGGTATTTTCTGAAGTGCCTCCTCATTTTTTTTGTATCTTAACAACTTTTTGGAATCTGTCAAAAGATGTAAAATGATGTCTGATGCTGAAGGTCACTTACAAGGAGTTTGAGCTGAGGGTTATCTTCATGGAATTGTGCTTTTCTCAGAATCTTACTGTCATCATTTATCATGCCTTAGTTGTTTACAGGGACAGTACTGTGCCATTGAAAGCTTTTTTTTGTATCTCTTGAGGAAAAGTCAGTCAACATAACGTTCGCAAAGACTGAGCACTAAGCATGATGGCTGTATAAAATAGACTTTAAAATGCTGACTTTAAAATGCTGACGTTACCCTAACAAATGATCTTCCATAAAGCTGCAACTGTAGACTCTACACTTTAACTACACAGGAATGTGGTAGAAGTGTTCCTTATTTTGTTTAGCGATGACACAAACTCTGTGCAAGGAGCTCCTGCTGTAAAGTTTTTGTATTTTAATTGCCAGACCCCATGGTCTCACCAGAAGCATCTCCCAGACATAGTATAATATTATGCATCATGTTTTCTTGCTTCGGGGTCCTTATGTGCTACAGCCCATATGGGCTGTAATGACAATGCTTTTTATAGAATGAGTGACTGAAGCTTAAAAAGGACTAATCTGCAACATTTTAACTCCTGTATTGCAGCTAGTGGTAATCTTGGGGTAGAATGATATGGTTCTTCAGTTTTTGTCTCATCTTTTAATCATGGTGGAAGAATGGTGAGCTGCGAGTGTCAGAGTGCAAGTGGGGAAGCAGTTCTGAATGATGAATATTTATTTGGGGAAAAAACTTTACTTGGATAAATATATGTTAAAATTCTTAGACAAGTTTTCCTCACTTGTTCTAAGCACTTCAGTATCTTTTGTGACCTTCAAGAACAGTTTGCTCCCAATTTTAACTAGCTGCCTCACTTCCTAATATAGTATTACAATTTACCAAAAAGAAATACAAAGGCTTTTAAAATGTACATTCAAATGTTAATACCTTCACACATGTACATGTGCATTCTTAAGAACAGGTTCATAGTCCTGGAAAGAAAACCAAATTTATAACAATTTTTGAGTAGTATGCCCAAATTAGTGTATGTATTGAGCTGCTGGAACAGTATATATATGCTGTTTGATTCTTAACTGTGTTCCTGGATGTTCATTTTTAGTGGTTTTACTCCTGAACACAGCCATTACTCAAGTTGCTCTATTTGAAAATACTGTTCCCATAGACAGGGAATCAGTTTACCTCTAAAGCTGATGCATTTCCTTTATTTATTTATTTATTTATTCATTTCTTTATCTTAAGCTTTGGTAACTATTCCTGTAACAAGAGGATCTTTTTAATAAATTCATAGGAAATTAAAAATAATCTAGACATTGAAATATTTTCATATGCAACACTTCTACTATTTACTCTAAAATTCCACAATGTTTAATTTGTATTTGTTTTGCTGATGAAACTCGTATCTCTTGCTGATCCCTAAGGAATGCCTGGATGCTACTTCCTTCTGAGAGCTAACTGCATACATAAGCAAATCAAGTAAGCTTAGTAATATGTGTTTCAGAAGGGAAGAAATACCTCAAAATCTTGGTCACCTTGTGCAAAGTTTCAGTAAGAGTGTAATACTTAATCAATTTTACAAGTGAATCTTTCACAGCTGTTCTGTTCCAATGGTCAAATTTTAGTTATTCGATTAAAATAGTGTCTTTGAATGCATTCCTGGTACTGAAGTAAAATTTTCAGTGTGGACAGAAATTTAATATACAGTAAGTGTGTTTTAAGAATCTTACTGAAAAGCGTAAACCTAAGTAACTATTTCTTATGTTATGTGTTTCTATTTTTCTGGTTAAATTCTGTTACGGTTGACTTCTTTTAATTCACTCTGGTAAGCAATCTTTCTCTGACTGCTCTATTCTGAATGGACGTCAGTATGAAAGATAAATTATCTGGAGATGCCTACCTGCTTTGCCTCCCCAGAACTGCTTTTTCTCTGTGTAGGTAAATCTAAGAAAACTCAAAAATGAAACATTTGATTTACTTTTCGGCTTTCTTGAAAGCATGATGTAAGTGCAACTTTGTACGTAAGGGCGTAAATATAAAAATTTCTTGTACTGATCTGTTCTGCAGTTTTTGATAATGCAGTAGGTGTGACCTTGAAATGTATGGCAGAGGTTACGTGCTGTAGAGCAGGGTGGTGAGACTGGCTGCTGAATGGGTTGAAAAGTGGATTATGACAGTGCCCTGTGCCCTCTGCAGCAAGAGTTACTGCTGTGGGTGCCAGCTGTAGGAGGTTTAACCCCCGTAGCTGATTGCTGCTGCTCTGTGTAATGCAGCTGTTGGTAGAGAACAGTCCAGAGACTGAAGAGCAGAGGCATTTACTGGTAGCTGCCAATGAAAGGGAAAATACCTAACCTATTTTTCTTTTTAAAAAATACTGATAAAATGTAGCAAGTTGTGTCAATCTTACATTTATATGTATATACAGAATTGAGCATGTGAATAAATACTTGTAATGGAGCAAGTAAATAAAATGGGAAGTTTTTTTCTGTTCTAACTTGCTTTGTTTGTCTTCCCTGTCTTTTTTTTTTTTTTTTCCTTCTTATTCATCTTCTTGCTTTTAGATATTTATGCTAAATCTAAAAGTGAGAGAGGGAAATAGATGACTACTTTAAAAAAAAAATCTCTTGTACTGTAATACAGTTTTACTATTGGAAATCTGTGTTGTAATAAACAATATACTATTTTCTCCTTGTTTCATCAAGTGCGTCCTATTTTGAAAGTCTACTTTAAGCTGATGCGTGTCACGTTAAGTTGGAAGCAGCATAAGTACTGTACTATAGCAATATAGGTACCTGTAGCATAAATATTACCTCTTTTTAAATCCTGAAAGTAAGAGTTTGTATATGTTTGGTTTTGGGTTTTTGTGGTGTGTGTTTTTTGGTTTTTTTTTTTGTTTTGGTTTGTTTTTTTTTCCTTCTGGAGTACTGTATGTATTTTGTCTTTAATCCAGTAGTGATATTTTTACAAGGACATATAACCTGTCAGCTGATGGCTGAACAGTGTGGGTCATAGGTACTGCTGACATCCTGAATTTTTTTTTTTTTTTTTAATGTCTTCTGTGTGCCATTATTGAAGCCTCATGATCTGTGTGATTATAATAATCCCAAAGCTTGAAACCAGTCCCATATATTACCAAGATTTTGACTGCCTATGTTTTTTTGATCTAGCAGTTGATTTCACCTTATTGGAATATCCCTGCAAACAGAATAGGTGAAACATCTTAGAACTGTTACCGTGTAGTGAGATATACTGGTCTTGATACAAAGCGGCTATAAAATCATAAACCTTGCAACAACTTTGTATTTCCAGTAACTTATGTTATGTGGCATGTGCATTTTTCTGAAATGTGTGTAGGTTAACTTTAAATTCATAGGAACAGGGAGAAGTGGGAATCTCTCAATAGAACCATTTAACATTTGTCTAGGTCAAAATGGTAGTGATGGATTTTTAATTTTCGGAAGCTCTTGGTTTTTGGTTGGTTGGTTGTTTTTTTACCTGCACTAAGTATGTTTTGATGGCAGTGCTTTTTATTAAAAAGATATGCATATTAATGCTTAATTATTTTTTTAAAATATTCATTCAGATCTTAGTAAAAATGATGAAGTTTTTGGCTTTTTATTTCTGTAGTATCTTGTGGAATGATATAACAATTGTTTATAATGTGATACAACCCCCCCTAATATTTATTTACAGATATAGAAGTTAAAATCAAGAAACGCAATATTGATTTGCAGGTAGGAATTAGGTCCAAATACAGTAACTGCATTTTGTTTTCTTTACAGAAACCACAGCCCATTAATGAGCTTTGGAGCCAGTTTTGTCAGTTTTTTGGTGAGTATAGAGTACACATCTAGTCTGTTGTGGTTAGTATTTGTGTGTGCATGTGTGTTTGTAACAGTGCATACTCCAATTTTTCTTTAATTTCTTTAGCTTTAGATTAAATGTAGCTAGAAAACACGCCATTATGTTATATAAAACCTGTTTACTCATTTGGTTTAAATAGAAAGTAAAGGTTCTGTGATATGGCTTCTCAAATGTATGAAATATTTATGTGTTCCATTAAAAAAGCTGTAATAAACCCCTCTCTTAAATGAGCGTTAGAGGTATTAAAATAATACTCATAAATGCCATTTTTCTGATGGTTTTTGCTGTTGAAAATGTCTTCATGCAGCTGAATGAAAGCTGTTAATTTGATCTATTCACATTGCTTCCTTTTTGACTATATGAGAACTGAGAATATTGACGACTAAAGAGTAATAATGAGCAAGTTCGGTTTGTTAAATGCTTTTTCTTGGTGGTTTTTTTTTTTTTAATGTATTAAAATAAGAATATCTTATATAAAAAGTGAGCAGGTGTATTAGAAAATGTTTGGATCTTGTTTTTAGACTTCACTGCTTAATCTTAGATTGCACCAAAAATTATCTATGGTAATACTCTTTTTAAAGATAGAATTTATTCTAATGTGCCGGAAACAGCAAAGTTGTAAATTAAATTAATTTGAATTCTCTAGGGTCTGCAGACTGTACAGTGTGGAAAAATATATTGGTTAGGAAAACTCCTGGGGCATATGCTTGCTTTTAAGTCACTGGAGAGGAGAAAAAAAAGAGGGAGGAGGATCTCTCAGGCTTGCTTATCTCAATTGATGCGCTGAACCGGTGTAACATCACAGTGCGGCATCAGTGGATCTTGAAAATATCTTGCTTAGCTACTGTTCTAAACATAGCAGCAGCACTTTGTGTGCCTGTGTCATTCAGAGCTTTCATTTAATAAAGTGTCAAGAAAAGAAGTTACTTGTCCTGAAATTCTTTCTAAATTGGTTCAGCAGTAGTTGGAGTTTGATGCGTTTTTGCTTGGTGTTTTTTTTCCTTCCTACATATGTAGGAATTGTGGTTATTATTTGAAAAATGTAATAGCACTTAGTAATTACTGACTTTCGAGGCCTGTTATTTATGTGGATGAATTAAACAAAAAGCACTATCTGCACAGATGTAAATTGTGCCTTACATAACACTAATTGGAAATTATTTTTTTATAGATTTTTCTTCCACTAATGTAATGTGATAATGCATTCAGTTTGCCTGTGAAGCTTTGTTAAGATAGGTGATAAGACTAAGTATGTTCTAATTTGCCTTGAAATTTTGTAAAGTACTCTATTTCTATATAGAAGTATATGTACTGATCTTGTGTGTATTAATATGGTTTAAGAAAAAAATAAATTTTACTGTCAAGTTTTTATGAAAACTTTCTCTCCTGTAGCTTTTGTAAATATAAAAATATTTGTGATTTTTTTTTTTATTATCATTCAAATTTGTATGTTTTTTGGTAGAATGCCATGATGACGTTTGAAGAAGAGAAAATGCAGCTGGCATGTGATGACTTAAAGGCTACAGAGAAACTTTGTGAAAGTGAAGAAGCTGGGGTTATAGAAACAATCAAAAATAAAATTAAAAAGAATGTAAGAACATAATTTATAAAATATGGAATTGTGTATTGGATAAATATTTCTGGAAACTTCCTTTCTATCCTCTTTGCAATTTGAAAAGATCATTTTTGATATGTAAAGAGCAGTTGAGATTAACCATAAATTTAGAAAATAAATCAAATATTTTCTGTGGATTGCCTAAATACCCTAAAATACTCAGAGTTAGGTAATTAATCTTCTAAAGGGTGAGGTTGTGTTGATGTTAGTAATTATTTTCTTAGCACCTCAAATCATTGACCTACTAAAATTATTTTAGGAAACTTGTAGTCAGTCTAACTCAGGCTAACATTAGCTCATATGTGCTCTAGTAATGCTCAAAAATTGTGAGACTGAGGCTGCATAGTGCTGCGTGCCCAGCATATTCCTACGGGGTTTTCCTTCAGCTTTTAGATTTTTTTACTTCTAAATAATGAAGGAAGAATAAAGCATGCAGATTGAGAACTAGTTAAAGTAGTAGTATAGGAACATTGGGTGGCCTGTCTAGGGTGACATAGCAGATCTACAGCAGAAAAAGAAGCCATTTCTCTTCAATATTTAGTTTACTTGATACGTATGTCCTATGTATGCCCAATACTTCTTAACTCTCTCCTCTTTAGGCACTATTTTCCCTGCCACTTGTTGTAGACCCCTTTCTGTGTTCTTCCATCTAACATCTTTTAGTTGCATGTCTTATGTATTTGTTAAGAATTGAGTATTTGTAGAATCTTAAGAAAAATAGTTGATAGCATATATGCAAGGTTTCCCTGTTTATTAACTAGGCGCTTACTTGATGAGCTGTCAAAGAACTTTTAGCATAAAAATCAAAATGCTGAGTTTTCCACTTCTAGTTAATTTTGGATTTTTTATTTGTCATGTTTAGACCAGTATTCTGTATTATTTTTAGTAACATTTTTGTGTGCTCTGTGTTTGTATATTCCAAACAGGTTGATGGACGAAAATCCACTCTATCCATGATAGATCGTCTACAAAGACAAATAATTGTAGCAGACTGTCAAGTCTACTTGGCTGTGCTCTCCTTTGTAAAACAAGAGTTATCAGGTGTGCTGTGGCTTCAGTGTTTAGATATGTTTTTTGCATGATATCTTTTTAAAAAAGCTTGATCATAAAGTGTCTGTACGACTGTCTGTAAAGATGATTGTTTTGTAAGGAAGAGCACAGTATCATTTGAAACATGCCAAGATTGGTACACTTGCAGAGAGATCCTACCTCTGTAGGTAGGAGTATCATAAAATGAGTTAGATTGCTCCAATCACAATTCTCTACCTATTTCATGCTATTAATCATATTCAACTTTCTGTCCTTAGATAGGTTGGAATCTTTTGTGTGTTCCTGTAGAGATATTTGAGAGGTTGGTGATGAAGATGGGTAGCATCTGTGTGCTTTGTGTGGCCTGCAAGATAAAAGAGGCTCTAAGTCCAAGCCACTGGGAAAATCCTAATGGTCATGACAACTCAGGGAGATGACAAACTGCCAGTGAAATTAATTTTAAATGAAGTGTGTTGAAGATGGAACTGCTGAATCAGTTCTTATTCCCCTGGTCACCAAAGTGCATCCTTGCATGCCAAAGAGGTTAATCCTGTTATGTTGAATACAAACCTCCCCGTCTCAGCTGCGAAGCTGTTTCTAATGTTCGCTTGCATTCCTGGATCTCTTGCATAATCTGATAACATGCCTTCATCTACGAGTTTATAGAAGATATGGTCAAGGTCATATACAAAGTGCACACATTCCCAGGTTCTTTCCAAATCAACAAAGACTAAGAGATGATGGTCAGACCAGATTATTATTGAAAACCGTGTTGATCAGGGAAATAACATTCAGATTATTTAAAATAACATTAAGATGGTCAGTTAAGGAAGTAATATTTTCAGTGTTGTGCAGACCTGGTTTCTTCCAAGCCATGACATCAAGAATGTCTAGTTCTAGGTAGCAGAAATTCAGGGGGTATTTCTGTCTGTTGAGTATGTAACTGCTACAGAAAAGGATTTGGTTTTTTTTTACTGTTTTTGATGCAGTTCTGGGCTTTCATTTGTGGTTTGTTTTTTTTCCCTCTTCCTGTAGTTTTTTTGGGATTTTTTCCCTTATTTCAGTATGTATGCTGCAGCTGCATAACTGGGTTGGATGCTGTAACTGAGGGTGGTGTCTGTTCTCTTTCTTATCTGCCGCTCAGAGAAGTGAAGAGGCTAGCGGAGTACTGCAGAACACGCAGTATATTTGGGTTACTCTACTGAGTAAAAAATATACCTGAAATCTTTACTTAAAATTTGAAGCAGTTAAATGCTGCCTCAGTGACTGTGAGTTACTGCCATTGCTGGACTGTTAGATTAATTATTTTAGTATTTTGAGTATATTATCTTTCTGATTATATATAAATATCTTTTGGTGTGTCATGATTGTCTCTGTACAGAAGTAGCAACCAGATTATTGAAATGAATACAGTTTAAAAAAAAAAAGTGTTCTTCAGAGGCAAACAAATATTTCTGATCAGTGGATGGGTGAAAAATTTCTTCTGGTTTTCTTCATGGAACAGTTTGACAAGAAGCATATGATGACATGCAAGCTGCTTTCTCATATGTCTAACACATTTGAGATTTTCTTCTCCACTCTTATGGATGTATTACAAATAGTTTAATCATAAACGTAGTAACACAGCAACTTACATTACCTTCCAATAGCAATATTGGAGTACCTTTTCTTAGTATTTACCACTGCTGTCATGGGTCTGACTACTTTCAGAAGTTTATGCCAGGAAATCAGCTCAATGACGAGGCTTGATTTAATATTTATGTTTTAAAAAGTCAGAAATTCATTATTTTAATTTGTTAGATAGTTTTGTCTTAGTATACCAAATCTATTAGGGTTATGCTGTCTTAGTGAACTGTTAATGACAGCACACTGATGGAAGTAAAACCTAAAACTATACTTTTATTTTCCACATCATATCCTTTAAATTTGATTCATAAATCTGAACAGAGTAGCTAGTTATTAGCAGAAATATTATCTGTAGGGTTAGTAAAATGTGGGTTCTTCCTTATTTGTCTGCTGCATTGCTATGAATAGTTGTATGAGCATTCATCTTGTGGTGAACCACAGAAATTTTAAAATATTCTGTGCAGCCAAAAAGTGACCTAATTGCTTAGAATTGAAGTAACGTTAGTCTTGTAATGCAGCTGAATCATGGCAGGTGTTTGCATTTTTTATTATAATGCTTTAATATGGAATTCAAGGTAAAGGATTAATTTTTTTAATACTTGAAGTTCATTTTGACAAAATCCTTCTGTCACAACTGAGAATACAAATTTTGCAGTTTTTTCTCGGTGAGATTTCTTATGACTATCAAATTAACTTCATCTTTATGGTTTGGTATGAATAGCATTTTCATTTTCTTTGACACACCCCACCTGTTATGATCTAATTCTGGCGTCAGTTATAACACTGATTGTTGGAAATTTGGTGATATCTGTTTAGAACACTGCTGCTATAACCATGCTATTATTTTCTTTAATTTTTAGTTAAATCCTTTGTCACTGCAGTTCTTAACTCCCTGACAAAATGCTGGTGTCTGCTTTTACAATTAGCATGTACAAATATATTCTGTGTTTGTTTTTTTTTTTCTGTTTACCACTTACCATTATTCAAGGGTGTGCTGTAACCAAGACAGGTATTATGTAAATAGAAAAATTGGACGCTTTCGTGTTTTGGTATCATGCATTCCTTTACACTGTTTACAGGAGTGTAATGAGACTGAGAATTCTCTCATTCTCAACTGAGAATGCTCAGGACCAGATTTTTAGAGAAATTTAGGTACCCAGCTTGTGTTTGAAATTGAGGAATATAGACAACTGAAAAATGCTTTTAGAACCATAAAATTTCTGCTTTTTTTTTTTTTTTCCTAATTATAAGGTGCTGTGTTTATATGAAGGGTAGGGAAATGCTGTGTTGAAAATCTTATTATCTAACTCAAAGGAAGGTGTTCTCTTAGTATTTTTGTGTCAACTCTCTTTTAACATCATGTGGGCTTGGGAGATGTAATCTCTTGTTTTTTGATTCTCTGTGTTTGCCAGGCAGGCATTTCATCTCTACTCTGTAGCAGAGCAGAATCCAGCATAAAGTTATTTAATTTCTCTATTTCTTTCTGACAGTTGTGTTGCTACATAGCTGAAGGGAAGTCCTTTTGTACTGCGTCCTGGTTTAAAGTTTCTAGTTTAAAAGCATTTAACTTTATAGGGCCCAGTATGAAAGACCTCTCTGAGACAACAGTGGCTACTATAGAATCCTTTATACCATAAGTTAATGCAAATAGAGAGAGCGTCATAAAATTTGCAAAATAGCATTTACTACTTACTATGCTTCTGAAATACATCCTTGAAATACATTTTTCCTTGATTTTTTTTTTAGCCTACATAAAAGGTGGGTGGATACTCCGAAAAGCCTGGAAAATTTACAATAAGTGCTATATGGACATTAATACACTTCAGGAAATATATCAGAAGAGAACAACTCAGGAATCCTTGACTTCTGATGCTGCAAATGATAATCATATTGCTGCAGAAGGTGTAACGGAGGATTCGCTAAACAGACTGAAAGGTGCTGTTAGCTTTGGATATGGACTTTTTCATCTTTGCATATCCATGGTGCCCCCAAACCTGCTCAAAATCATCAACCTGCTGGGTTTTCCTGGAGACCGCCTACAGGGGCTTTCTTCACTGATGTATGCAAGTGAAAGTAAGGACATGAAGGCCCCTTTAGCTACGTGAGTAGCTATATTGAAATGCTTTGGTAGATAACTTAGTACTAAAAGTAAGTAACTAGAAAAAAAGTCAAAGCCAAAAAGTCATGTTGCTTTAAAGGAAACAACAGCAGGTAAAATAAACTTGTAGATTGCTGTTTAACATGCCATGATTAAATAAATTCCTCACTAGTGTACAAGATCTCTCTGCTGTTATTTACATGTATTTGGGGTCTGTGTCGGTATTTTGCTGTATTCTTCAGTATCTGCTACTCTAATGTCTTGTGATTTATACGGCAGCAGAGTACTCCCTGAAGGCTGAGTAAATTTACCTGAGTTATATTCTCCGCTATGGAGAACATACCATTTTGTATGAGTCATTGATCTCACTTAGCTGTTTATCTTAAGATTAGCCAAAGATCTTTTCCAGTTTTTTTAATTTTAGTATCTGAGTGAAATTGGATGTTCCCTTACAGTCTTTTTAGAGGAGTATTTTTTGTACACTCTTTTTCTCAAACCTTTGTATTGCATTCAGGTCTTTTTATCGGTGGAAGTGTTAGCCAGACTTAATTTAAACTGCCCTCTGAAATGGGTTTATTATTCCATTATCTCCAAATGAATGCTTCTATTGGACCTACTGTAGATACCATCAGATGTCACTTTTGAAAGACTGGCAGCAGAGCTAAAGCATCTTCTGCACGAGGAGAAGAATTGTATTTCTTATTGGTTAAGAGAAATTAAGATTAAGTTCCTGTTTATTTGTGGTTTTTTTTTTTTTTTCTCCTTTCTGGGGAAGAAAAGTGGCATTTTTGGGGATGTTTCCTCCTCCAGATGGTCTTGGAAATCTTTGTGCTCTGCCCTTGTTTCCAGCAGCAATATATGTCATGTAGATGTCTGACCTTCTGAATACTGTATCTATTTCTTTTTGACATTGATTTCAAGTGTGATTTCATATTTTATTGCTATTTTTCTGTTGTTTTTTGTTGTTTTTTTTTTCCCCTTTAAAGAACGTTTTATTTTCAAAGTTTTTCTTTGGGTTTTCCTGTTTAAGATCTACAGAGTTCTAATGGCTTGGCTGCCTTGATGCTGTGAAGGTGATTGTTACTTTGCCTCTGGGTAATGCGTACTGACTTGTATGCTCAGGTGCAGTTTAGGTGTACATTGATGTATGGCAGTAGTATTGTGTTTGTTTTAAAGCTAGGCTGTATAAGAAAACATTCATATTTTCCTTTGTCTTTCTGAATTGTTTAAAAAAATTGCGCTTGTAGAATGTTATCCTTAATTTTCTGTTTACAAACTGTAATCCTTTTTACTCTTACGTTTCTTTCAGATTAGCTCTGTTGTGGTACCACACAGTTGTTCGTCCCTTTTTTGCCCTTGATGGCAGTGATAATAAGGCAGGGCTGAAAGAGGCAAAAGAAATTCTTGCAAAAAAAGAATCTGCGTATCCAAATTCCTCTCTGTTCATGTTCTTCAAGGGAAGGATACAGCGATTAGAGGTACTGTGTGCTTTCTTCCTTTCGACTGTTTTGCCCCCTGCCTTCCTTATTTTATGTTTTACTGATGTGGATGAACTGTGCAAGCTTCAGCAAATTGTGCCTAAATATATATATACACATGGAAAGATAAATAAGAAGAAAAGATTAATTCCTCCCTCGTTTAAGTTCACACGCCAAACCGGCTCTTCCACTATCTGAATTACTGGCACTTTGAAATTCGTTTTCAGCTACTTTGTACATTTGGATCTCAATGCTGAAAGGAAGTGCTTTTGGTCACTTGTGAGTTTCTTATGGTATAAATAGCTATTCAGTTTTGCTTGTCAAGCTAAAATCTGAGTACTATCTGCTGAGTACATAGCATTTATCTTTCCCTTTTCATTTTTCGCATTGTTCATATACAGCTAATTCTCTGCAATAGATTTCCCTCAATAACTGCTCTTGCTTTTAAGATGTCAAACCAGGATGGTTTTTTGTTGCCAAGGGTGAGATCTGACCCAAGCAGAAACGTATTCATCAAAAATGTGTTTGTGAATGCTGCTGCAGAGTGTTAATTCAGACACTGCAGCAACCTCATGGTTTTTGGCTGAGTTACTCTTTAAGAATCTGTGATAATACAAGATGATGAGGACTTCAAACTGCTCAGCTCCTGTCTGCTGCTCTTATCAGAGTATTTCCAGAGCAATTACATTAACAAGAAAACGCAATGCAAAAGCACAAGCACAGAATGTTCGAACCCTCCATCTCAACATCGCAATTACAAGAGCTAATCCAGATCGTAACATCGGTGGTCATTCTTTGTTGGGGTTTGCAGTTAACTCTCTCAAATGCGACTTCATATTTTGAGGAAGGTAGCAACAGTTGCGGAACAGCAGGGGCACCCTTTTGTGGCTTGTCACATTTTGCAGTCATATTCTTGTGTGGGGTTGGATATTGCTTTTCTTCTTTTGCTGCCTTTCTGAAAACCAGTATGTTTGGGGAATTGTACTGTGACAGGCAAGATTGGGAAGTCTCTGGGACATATTGCTGTTTTCTGAGTAGGAAAGATTTTACTGGTCATTGTCCAGTTGTATACATCTTCCATTCTTGTGGTAAAAACCAAATTTGTTAGGAAAAAGTTACAAAATGAATGCAAGTACATTAAAAAATGTAAATATGTTGATTGATAGTAGTTTCTACATGTAAATACAGAGGATAGGTTTTGGGTGAATGTTGGTTTTGTATAGTCAGTCCCTTTCTGGTGTGGTGTAGTGTTGTGTTTCAAAGCATATGTTTCTTTACCATAGATATTTATGCATTAAATGATGCTGTATATAGACACCGAAGTTTAGCTCCAAGCAAAATTGATTGTGCCAAACTGCGTGGCCACATGAATGAAGCTAATTAGCTAAGGCTGGCAGAATTAGGCTATGTAACCATACCCTTAGTCAGCAGAAAGCTTGTTGGATGCTAACATGAATTAAAGGTCCATATTAATTTATTTGTTTGCATGAGAGCTTTTCCATTTAGGAGGATGTGTTTTGTTTGGGGTTTTTGTGGAGGTGCTTTTTGTTTGTTTTGCTGGTTGGACTTTTTTTGTTTTGGTGTGGCATTGGGGTTTTTTTTTGTTGTTGTTGTGGTTTTTTTTCTCCTGTTCCCCTGTCATTCCTTTGTTCAAAATGGTACTGCAGGATTGAGGCTTTGCTGTGTCCAAATGTTTTGGTTTAAGTATCTCAAGCTTTACTGTAGACTATGTTAGGAATTTGCAAGCTTAATTTGCTCATATGTTGTTGACATAATAGTGAAGGCAGATGTGTGACTGGTGGCAGTGGCAGGGGGAGCTGCACTGAGTTTCTGGACTTTACGCTTGTAGTTATGTGTCCTAGATCCAGGCTTTGGCCTTACTGTATATTCTCAACCAAAAGGGCACATATACACTTAGATTACAAACTAATATGCTGCGTAGCAATTTCCATCTCATCTCCAAGGGGCCTGAGTGTAGCTCCTACAAGACTATCCAGTGCTTATATGGCCTTCCTCGAAATTGTTAATACACAGGTAGGTTTAAGGTTTTTTCACAAGTCATGGGAATATTATTTTCAGGTGGCTTAGTGAAATTGCTACATCTATGCTTTAACCTGTATGCACTTAAAGTAGACCTTCATCTGAAGCCTGGATATTTTGTTGTCTTTCAACATCTGTAATCTTTTAGCAGTTCTATGGTAAAATTTAGTTACACAAAGATGAAAGGCAGCTTATATGTTGTTATACAGAAGAGCTTGTGTGTTGATTCAAATGAGAATCAATAATGGTTATTGTAGGCTTTGTTTTAGAGCCTAGTAATACTTGTTCCATCAGTGTGTTTTTTGTTTTTTTGTTTTTTTTTTATAGCCTTTGTTTTTACAGACATATTTTGTGTAACTTTCAGCGGATGGTATATTTGGCTACTATTAGCAAGTGTGTTTGTGTGTATGTATGCTAACATACACACATGCGCAGCTATATGCATACATATGCGTCTTCTCTTTTGTATGGAAAAGAGAAACAGTAAGGAGCACAGTTCAGCCATGGGCACCTGGAAAGGAAAATGATCTAAAGGCAGGAGCAATAGAGCAGGACTGGATAGTGAGACACAAATCTGACAAAGGTGAAAACTGCCGAGGAAGGAAGATTTCACAGTGACGGGGGCTGAAGACCATGTGACCCCATATAATGCTATGTGCTTCAAAAAGCATATGTGAATCCTAGTCAATAAAAGCCTTAACAGACTTCAGTTTTCTACAAATTAGCCTTAAAGGTACTATGAATATGGACCAAACTGTCTTTCAACTTTCCTCCCAGATTCATGTTTTTGGAAATGAAGTCTGAAAGCGTTTGGAATCTACTGAAATGAATGAGTTGAGGGAAAGGAGAGGAGGATGATCAGGAAAGCTGGAATAAAAGTGCACCAGACAGTTAAAGGTTGTGCTGGTAGGCTGCCTCTTTTATAAAGAGTAGGTTAAGAGACTGTCTATTAAAAGTAGTGTTTCTTCTAACTTTTACATAACTCACTTAAACATTTTTGATGGACATAACTATTACTGTGGTTGACATCTGATTGTATGGCATATATTTCAGCCTCACAAGTATTTCTTTGTGAATGTCTGACTATTTCTGTCTCTGAAATACTTTCCACTAAAGCTGATAATGATGTTTTATTAAAACCAAATGAAAATAATGTTTTTATGCTTGTGCCTAAAGGGTACTTAAAAATATAATAAATATATTAACGACTGAAACCCACTAGTCTGAAATCCAGAATTTCTAGCTGTACCCATGAACCTTTCGTATTACTGTGAAAATAAAAATATTGCCTTCCATTTGTTAAATGTATCTTGCCTTACATTATAATTATGTTAATAAATACCAATTTACTTTTAAAACTGTGACTTAGTCTATTCACATATGGTATCGTGGCCACTAGTGAAAGATGGGCATGGTGGTAGCATGGGGGAGGGCATAGTAAGATAAGGTATTCTGAATCTTATGTATTTCTGCTTTTTAGCTTGTGATTCTTCTTTTTCTTGGATGGTTTGTTTCCTAATCAGCAACATTTTTAAAAAAAATCTCCATCTACTTTTTTAAATAGTACAAATCACCCCACTCAGAAATAATTAAATAGATTGGTAGCTTCACGTGGAGAGCAGTAAGAGAATAAAAGCAAAAATTAGATGCTTGACAAAATTGTGAACTTAGATTGTGAACAGATTCCTGATGCGTATATATAAACAACAAGAAACCTCTCTCTGGGGCTGGGACAAATACTCAGGTTCTGAGGCGCTGTCTCTATATACAGTTCAGTTAAATGGGTGCACCAGTAAGATTCTGAATGGAAAAAGTATCAAATACTCCAGCTGACAGGCAGCATCAGATGTACAGTCAGGTGTGCTAAAGTGTGTTTGATGTGCAGGCTAGGGAAAATATGCAGTGGTATTGTAAGCTTAAGTGCACTGCTGACAAGTATTCTTTTTAGTTACCTTTTGTAGATATCTTGGTATCAGTGGTATCATTCTTATTTAGAGGTGGGAGGGTGTGGCACAGAGCCTGAGGGCAAGAGTAGTAATACGCATTGAAAAGTCTTAAATGAATTGTCTGGAAGAAAGTCACAATGATGTCTTAAAGAAATTTTTAGAGCTTGAGTAATGTCAAGGTTTATTTTCAGGAATTGTGCTGGCCTCTCTACTTAATTCTTCTGGACTGTAAAATACAGATTCCTAGTTTTACCTCTATTTTGATTTTGTGGCACGTTTAGGGAAAAATGTAAGCATTGAGGAATAAAATACAGGCATTGCAATTTCCATGTAGTATCCCCCAGTGCAAGTTGTCCCCTGTTAGATAGTGCTTGCTGGTTTTCTCTTAATTATTAGCATGACTTCTTAAAAGCTTTACAAGTTGTAGTGCTGACTGAGAATAGAGAGGTCCTGTGAGAGGGAAATTGTCCTGAGATTTCAGAACAGCTCTGGGGTAAACTTGTGTTGGCTTGGGAATCTGCCTTGGCTCCGTAAGGTCTGTAGAGGCTTATCGGTAGGTTGGGGTGGTTTTAGTTTTAATCTGAAGTCAAGAAATGTAAGATTATGGTTCTCCTATTAGCTTCAATAATCCTTTCTGGATCAACCCACGTTTTATGAATTGATCTTTTTGTCTCTGTATTGCGTCCAAGAGAGATGTGAGTGATGCATGATGAAGGAATTACAAGTGTGTGTATATGTTTTTTAATTTCAAGAATATCAGCTTCAAGTGTCAGACACGATGTTATGCTTGCAGAATCTTGGGACTTTATAATTCTTTTTGTTTATTTTCTGAAACAATAAATGGCTAGAAATTAATTCAAGAATTAACACTAGGACTAGAAATTCATAGTCCAGCATGTTGTCGCAATCCTTAGAGATGACTGAAACTTTAATTATTAAAGAATGTCTCTGAAACATAGTTACTGAGCTTGATGCTTAAGGAAACTTAGGCAGATGTCAAAACACTTGAAAGACTTAGAGAAATGGATTTTTGAAGATTTGAATATTCAACTAACTGGAATTATATGTTACTGGGTAGTCAGTATTTCATATATTGCCCCAGACTGGTACATGGCATTGCAGAGAGTGATGTAATTGCCATTAGTCATTGTGTGGAATAACATGCCCTACAAATAAGTGATTTCAGACCATCTTCACAGAGGACTATATATTTGACTGTAGGGTTGGATTTTTTTTTTTTTTTTCATTTTCCTCAGAAGCATTCAAAACTTACATTTACTGAACTTCTGAGCACAAAAATAAACTTTTAAGCCTATTTTGTTTTATTTTTTTGGTAAGAGTGGGCTTGTAACACTTATTTTCCGGTAAGTCATGCTGGGGTGATGCAGCATCACTGGAGTAATGTGTAGCGGGGAGAATGTGCACAAAGAGTACATTGCTTGGGTTCCCTGAAATCTTTGAGGGCAAATATAACTCACCTATCTTTGTGTAGTGCATTCTTCTGTCATGCCAATGAGCGTCTTAGTCTAGTCACTGTTTTATCTTCTAGGTATACAGGGTTTACGTTGGTACTGCTGTGAATCCCCTTGCTGGCAGTTAGTTGTATTGTCTTGATGCAATATATATGATTTAAGATTAAGTTGTTCTTTAGCAACTAAAACAGTTTTCCCTCATGAGACAAAAAAAAAAATCTAATAAAATCACTTTAGAGCTCTGTGTATGTGTGTGGTCTTAAGATAGAATGCTGCAGATTTTTGCAGGAATTTTTTAATTCTGTTACACTTCTGTAGGTGACAGGTTTAATTTTTCAATGGTTTCTTTCACTTACATGCTTAACCAGGAGAGAGTGGCTTAAATGTTCTTCTGCTGTACGAATTGTTATACCTGTATGTGAGAATAAATATAGGAAGGCTAATAAAGTGAGTATAGGCCATATTGGGATATGTAATGTGTCTGTATATAAAACTAACTAAATATTGATTTGCATTCCCCCTGCCATTTATGATTGTTATAGAGAAGTTCCACCCTAGATTGTGAAAACTAGAAATTAAGGTAGTCAAAAGAACTGTCATTCTGGTTCTTACAAAACTGTCATCCTCTTCTGGCTAAGCTGGTGGTAACTACTGATTTTATCAAAACGTGTTTTTATTAATCTCGCATGCCTTTTTATCTTGTTAGATGTCATGCAGCATTTACAATTTCTCTAACTGTTGCTTGAAACTGGTTATGAGGCATGTGGAAAAAGGTGAAATAGTTCTAAATAAACAAACCCAAACATTAAAGATAACCTTATTGTGCAGAAATCTAAATTTTATTGGCAGTTGCTATAAATACATTACTTTTAAAGGTGGAATCAAATCTTAATGTGCAAAACCAATGGACTTTGGACTTAGTAGTGAAGAGAAGGAATACAGCCACTGACTCTTAAGGTTGAGAGATGATCTGAACTGGCTGTATGTTATTGGTGATTGTTATTACATTATTGAACTACTCTACTATTTCCCTCCCCACTTTTTTAACTCTTGTGTTCTACATTTCTCTTCTTATATGACTTTTAGAGTGCAAGTTCCTTGCCATATGTTTTAATTTTTAGTGTTGCGCATGGTGGAGATGATTGTTAGTACCTTTCAGGGAAGCACTTTGCATTCTTGTCTAAAATTTCATTTAAATCTAAATCTGAGTTGCTTTGTATTAGTGATTCTTAATTCCCTTGCCTCTTATAATTTGACTTTTGTGTTATGTTTCATATCATGGATATGAAATATATGGAATAATCTGTTCACTATGAGACCTCTTTAGATGCTTCTTTATTGTTGTAAATAAAGGCTTTGTCATAATTTAGCCATCCTTCCATTCAAAAGTGATCGGGTTGAGAGTGCTGGGAGGAGGGAAACTGGCTGAAGAAATTGCAATGTGGAGCTGGTATATTGAATTAATAATAGCCCTTCAAACTGTTAGCTCTATACTGGGTTTTAGTTCATTAAAAATCATCTAGAGTCTGAAATGGTTTTTGAGGTTTTCCTCTCAATGGGATATTGTGTATCTCTCATCCAATCATACAAGAGCCTGCACTTTGTTAGACACTTCAATTTTTTTATTTTTTTACCCATACAGACATTTTAAAATACTTATTAGCAGAAATCAGTGTTTTCTTTATCAAAATCAAATTATCCAAATTTTAAATTTCAGTCATCTGAATTTTATTATTTTTTTCTTCTTTGACTTTTGTTAGTGTCAAATCAATAGTGCCTTGACCTCATTTCATACTGCTTTGGAACTTGCAACAGACCAAAGGGAGATTCAACATGTCTGCTTATATGAAATAGGTAAGTTGGATATGTTTATATTCTGTATAGCTCACTTTCAATTTTGCTTTTCAAGTAAGTTCAATAGTCACACTGGAATATTTTTATTAGGATTTAAGAAAAGGTTTTAGAATCCTGGCCTTTGTCTTACAGTAACAAACCTGTCGTCTTTTTTGGGCAAGTAGAATTCAACAACTTTTCATAATTTAAAAGTTTTCTGCAAATACCAGGTAATGCAAAAACAGAGGGCAGACTATAGAATCAAGAGACAACTGTTCACCTACAGAATATTATTTAAAAAGATCAAGTAATTCATTTGATTTTTCTGTGGAAATATTTTTTTAAACTAGTTTGCAGGACCTATATTTCATGTCCATTTCCTTCTGTCAGTAGCAATATACGCTCTGTTTTTAATTTGCATACAGGTCTCTAGAGTGGAGAAGATACATTGCTTCAAGCTTTAAATGTA
Organism: Pedionomus torquatus; assembly: GCA_013398155.1. Classification (NCBI taxonomy): domain Eukaryota; kingdom Metazoa; phylum Chordata; class Aves; order Charadriiformes; family Pedionomidae; genus Pedionomus; species Pedionomus torquatus. Next base: position 255,723 of record VZRU01001923.1, read on the forward strand.
TCTTGTTAAGGGATCTTGTCACAGTGGGGAAGAATAAGGGACCAAGTATCAGCATTCAACAAAATATTGTGTTTAAATTTAAAAAAATTTAAAAAGAGTTTTTGGTGTGTGTATAGATTGGTTGTTGCTCTGAAGTAGATTCATTATTTTGTATGGAATCTTATAATCTAACATTTCCCAGTAGATTTAAACCAGGCTTTAAATGTATGCCATTGATTTGATTACTTTTCCAGTTATTGGTATAATTGGTTATTTATAGTTTGTTATTAGTTATTCAAATAACTTTTCCAGTTCTTGGTATAATTGCTAAACTCTCTCCAGCTGTCATAACAGACTGTGTGTTTTGGTATTCTTGACATCAAATTTGAATTCCTGTGCTTTCTCTGAAGTTAAATTAGTCTTGTTTTTAGGTTGGTGCAGCATGATAGAGATGAATTTCAAAGATGCATTTGAGTCCTTTGAAAGGCTTAAAAATGAATCCAGGTGGTCACAGTGCTACTATGCTTATTTAACAGCAGGTGAGTATATTAGATGTGGTGAATAGGTGATAAATCAGTGATGTGGTAAGGTTTTGGCACTGTTTTGTTGTGGGAAACTTACTAGTGCACGTTAGCACCTTCCATGCTGCCTGCTGCTGATACAATTTTATGCCAGGCTTGACTTGTATTAATTTTGTTTGTTTATATAATGTACACTTGGATGCACACACATGGATATGCATGAGTACTTTCTCCATACCCCCAACACCCTGTTCCCTCTCTCTCCAGATGTAGATACAACTATGATTGTCTGTGTAGCAATAGGTCATACAATAGTGTATTGTGAAGATATTGTAAAATAATCCTTGAAGGTATGAAAAACATATAATGACCTGTTAATGATCACAGAGGGTACCTGGAAGAGTTGAGATTTGTGTGTTTGTCAAATCCCCAGTCTAGATCCTGTTTGCAAGTAAGTGTGGTTGTGGTTTTTTGGGGGTTTTTTTTGTTGTTTTTTTCCTGTGACTGTGATATCTACTCTTAATTTTTCCAGTTTTGTATCATGGTAACATCACAGCATTTTTTTTCTGTATTCTTACAGTGTGTCAAGGAGCCACTGGTGATGTCAATGGTGCTCAGAATGTGTTTAAGGAAGTTCAGAAGCTTTTCAAAAGAAAAAACAACCAGATTGAACAGTTTTCTGTGAAAAAGGTTTGATTTAGTATAGGCTGACTTGGTTCAGTGCAGTAATTATACTTGGTGATTCTGTTGGATTCTTTACCAGCATTTATTTTGAAGGACGTTATCTGTTTTTTCCCTGTGTTTCTTCTGTAGAATTAGTGGGAAGGATTCAGATGGAAAAACAATAGTGTCGTGTATTTTAAGAACCTAGCAAAAGAAATGTGAATTACTAACTCACTTTAAAACTAATTATTAAAGATAAAAATACACACTACTGTAGTTGCTTTGGTAATTTTCTTTCTAGCGTTGCCATTCTTACTCCTTTTTATCTTGTCTGGTTTGTCAAAGTCTTAGTTATTTTTCAAAGCTAGGATTTGTCTCAGATGCCTCCCAACTGGTGATCTTGAAGATGTTACTGTTTCAGCATCCAGTCAGTGTGTACTTGGGATTGTGAAATATAATAAAACAAATCTAGGCTGCATACACAGAAGCTTGTATGTAAGCCTATAAATTAATTGAAAAATTTTCTTTTTAGTCTTAAAGTCTTTAAGCTAAGTTATCTCCAACTCTATTTTCATAATATTTTTGGATGCTTTCATGAAAGAACTATCTTTTGTGATACGTTGTTTGTGAATATTGTGTTCCGTGTAGGACTGATGATGGATCTCCCTTCTTTCTCCCCACTTTGCAGGCAGATAGATTTAGAAAACAAATGCCGACCAAAGAGCTCTGTGTCCTGGCATCTATTGAAGTACTCTACTTATGGAAAGCCCTTCCAAACTGTTCCCTCTCGAACTTACAGCATATGAGCCAAGGTATGTTTCCTTGATTTATTTATTTACTTTAAATGAGGTGTGTAGTTTACTTCTGTTGTGTGAAGTAGCTTATTGCATTGTGAAAATTCAAACCTGTGTGCATGTGTGATAACGAAACACTGAGTAACAATAGAATAATGACCTATTAAGATTCAGCTTAATGCTTCATTTTTGCAATTTTTATAGGGTTTTGGGAGAAGTTTAACTGCCTTGCTGCATCTGGTTCCCTTTTTAATCAGTTGTATTTGCCCATGGTACAGTAGTGCGATAGCTGCTGTTCCAAGTCACTAAGTAAAATTTAACTAATTTAAACCTACCTACAAAAAAAAAAAAAAAATAAAACTACCAATTAATTTCTGCCTCTCAGTCCTCTTCTAAGAGTGAGGCAGACCTTGTAAGGTCATCTGTGACATAAGGGTTCTGTTTATCTTGGCTGCTGGGATCATCTTAGTGGTGAAAAGAGCATTTTGTGGTTGCCTCTTTCTTAGTCTCCAGATGTCTATGGATGTCTGTCACATGTAGCTTATATGGTGATAGTGTTTATCATAAAGTTTTCCTGCCTCCATCCAGCTGTCAGTCTTGCTTGCATTCTGCAAACAGTTTCAGGTTACTACCTCCTCATTTAGAAAGTTAAACAAAAACTCTCTGCTACAGATGCTTCCTGTTTTACTTCGACTGTGAACTTTCAGGGGTTGTATGTGGTTTTTATGTTAAGCAAGAAAACTACCCGTCTTTAAGTCAAGAGTCAGGATTAGTTTTGTTCTAATTTAAGATAATTTGTCCATTTAAATTTTGTGATGGCAGTGGGTCTCTAGTTTTCTATTCCCAAAGATAATGGTGAAGGCTTTAAAATTAAATTTACTTATATAATTAAATTTCAGGATTTTTTTTCTTTTTTTTGTCATTTGCCTTAGAAACAATCAGGTCTAGAGGTTGTAAAGAGTATATACTTTCTCCTGCATACTCAGAAGCAGTGTAGATCTTCTTTGTATAAGCTTCTAGTGCGCACTTTAATGTGAAACAGCACTATAGATTAAAACTCATCTACGCTTCTTGTAAAGTATGACACTGACAGATGTGTCTGCATCAGCGATCCCTCATAGGAGATTTTCTGCACAGTAACAGTGTTATTGCTGTGCCTGATGTGGTATATTTCAGAATGATGAGACAATAGGGCAGGTATTTTTCATTTGCTTCCTCTTCTCTTGAATAATTTTATGTAATTTGTGGGAATGAGTTTACAGGCCCTTCTTTAGGGGAAGGAGTGGACTTAAAAAAAAAAAGGAATTAATTTGTATCCACATGTATCTCTGTAAGTAAAACGCAAAGTAGCTTGAGACTTGCAATGCAAACGAGAGTTGATGGCCTTGTATATTTTGTACTGTCCAAATACTTTGTGCAGCCAACTCCTAGTTATTTATAGGTGGATTATTTGGGTTGTGGATTAACGGAGTTTTGAATGCAGATCTAGTTAAGACCTGACAGGGATAAGATCAAGAAGAATATGAAGTTAAAGGACTTCTACCACTCCAGGCACAGCAGTTCAACTTCTTCTGAAGGGATGAAAAGCCCTGCAGGCCTCCCTGGACCTTGGCCTTTGTGGAGCCAACAGTGCAGACAAGTACAAATGACTCCTCATGGAACTAGCCAGCTCTTATTTACAAGAGCTGGTTCTAATAAGCTTGATCAAAGTGGACCCTGATTCATCTAGAGATGGTTATGTGCATCGTGCACTTCTTTTCTGAGAACAGAGCACTACTCAGCTGAGGCACAGTCTGTCCCTGGATTGTGGACCATATAAGGTCTGGCAAATGAGCCTTATCCTCTCATCAGCACTGAGAATTATGATGCCAAAATACCCTAGTCTGGGTTTTTAAGTCCACTACAGATTTTTGTGTGTCTGTCACTGCTTCAGTTCAGAACAAATGAGCTTTGTCTGAACTGCTTACCCTGTGTTCCTTGTAACTTGGATTCTGTATGTTTTTGCAGTATCTGGGACAGCCCAGTTTTCCATAACGCCAGGGTGTGGTGATTGTTTCATAACAACACACCACCAATACCTACCTTTTAGTAGGTATTTCAAAGACCAGTAGAGACATAGATTCTCCTTTTCTTGTGAGAGCACACCCAACTGCCTTTATCTTCAGCCCATTTCTTCCTGTTAGAAATTGTTCTCATGAGTGACAGATGACTTGATGAGGTTCATACAAAATAGGTTGTATTGAAAAGAAACCAAATTACTTTGATTTGTATTAATGTTACTAGCATCTCCTTTTTCTGGTTAAATTTAAACATCAGACTAAAAGTCATTGTAGACCACAACTGTTGTCTAAGGAAGGATTTCAGTCCATCTTGTTTGTTTACCGGAATCTTTTTGTTAAGCTTGTCAGGACGTGGATGATTCATCGGCTGTTGGTTTGAGGAATTTGCTGCTTGGTGCCATACACAAATGCTTAGGAAATTCTGAAGATGCTGTTCAGGTAAGTTAAGTCAAAATTTACACCATTGATCCTATTTTATGCGCTATTCTGTTTAACAGTAAATATTGTTGAGTAAGAATGTTAAGCAAGCCATTAGTTTTCAAGTGCTGTTTATCATACCGCTTTGTGAATTCTAACAGTGCATTAGGTCCTTTTCAGATCTTCAGTTCAGTATGTCTTCATTATTTTCAGTGTTGTAAAAGTAAATGGCTATGTTGAATGAACATGATAGCTAAAGTGGCTTGTAGGAGCAAGAGTTAAAGGGAAGCTGGAAAGAAGATTGGAAAAGTTCTTGGCTCTGCTGGGTTTACTTTGTCCATCAAAGAAAATTTGATTTAAAAGAAAAAAATAACTTGGAAATTTCAAAAGCATGAGTTTACTGCTTTTCCTTCAGACCTATTAGACACCAAGAGGTACGGTTATTGGCAGATATCAAAGAATAATTTTGTCGCTGCTCCAGGCTTTGGTTTGTAGGCACAACTTATTTTTCTTCCCCAAAATAGAATGCAATTCACGTAAGCAACAAAAGAACTGTTGTTGGCTTTAAATCTTTTTTTCTTTTTCTTTTCGTGCTTCTCTCAAGCATATCTTAAATAATCTGGGTACTTAATATCTGGTGCTAAAATTCCTTGTTAGAGCTAGTGTTTCTTCAGTATGAAGTTGGAAAACTCTTGGAACAGTCAATAAACTACTTGGTAAAAATACAAACATACAGTTTTGCCTTGATACAGTAACGTCAGTGGAAATCCTCTTCATCCTTGCTTAAAGAATCTCTACCATTGGAAAGTTTTAATGTATTCTCATTTTAGCTTTGAGCTAATTTTTAGTTTTTAGTGTTGAACAGTGCTTCTGGGTTTTTTTAAGTATCAAGTCAATTTTAATGTATTACTGCAATCTATCTTTTATCTTTTCTTTTCTTTAATTTTTTTAGTTCTTTCAGCGAGCTGCTAAAGATGAAGTGTGCCGTCAGAACAACTTATATGTCCAGCCATATGCTTGCTATGAACTTGGCTGTCTTCTGTTAGACAATCCAGAGGTAATAGCATAACCTATTTTTAATCTCTTAAAATGAGTGTGAATCAACATACCACTGTGCAAAAAGTGAAACAAAATTTATAGTTTATAATGTATGGTAGGTTATAAAAATATATTTTATACCTATTGTAAAGAAACTTGCTACTTGCGATTTTTGCAAACTAAGAAAGCTTGGTCAACGATACATTTGATCGTTCAGGTCTTTGCATATACCCTGACTCCTGGGCGGCCCAGAGAATCTGAACCTAGGGCAACTTCTGCACCACTCGTGGTGCTGTTTCCCACCTCAAACGTGTAGCACCTCTCCTTGGAGTTCATGTCACTGTGTAGTACTTCTTGAATCAGATGCAAGCTGAGGGAAGCTGTTTCAGGGTAGTGACTTGAACCCCCACAGCACTGTATGTAGTGTATAAGGTAGTTAAGCTGATAGTATCTCATATACTTAAGACTGTTTTCAGTTGGGTTTAATCACCTGAGCTGAACCTTCCCCTTAAAGAGGGAAGGGAAGGAAAGGAAAACCTTTCAAGAAAAATGATTGTCATGACAAAGAACAAAATTGGGAAACACTTTTAAAAATAATTGTTTGTTTTTGAAAACTCTGCTGCCCTATGACTTAGAACTGAGCCTTCGTGCTTGGTAGGGAGGTCAGGGTTCAGTAATGTTCCTGCTGACCTTTTTCCATGTTCATATTTAAATTTTATCATGTCAAATGTCTCTTAAGAAGTGTGATGAGCAATGAAGTTATCCAAAGATTGAGAATGTGGGAGCAGCCCTTCCTTCCTCCCTGCTTTACATGTAGCATGTGCACACAGTAGCTGAATGTGCTTCATGTTGGCTGTTTTAAGTTCTTAAACTGAACTTAACAGAAGTTCAGAACAAGCCTCGGCTTGTAGCTGTACTGAGAAGCTCTGGTAGCACTTAGTGTGCAAAGGACATGCAGGAAACTCCCTCTCGTGGCAGGCACTCAGACAATGAGAAGGTAAATGATGCTTGATGTGAATAAAGTGGGATGAAATGGGGAAAGCAAGAGCTAGAATTAGATGCAAGTGGATGCTGTTTATAGAAAACTATTTACTGACTGAGGTGTCACGTGAGAGCTCTGTAACAGTTAAGAAAGAGAAAGGAATAGGATTTTATAAATCAGGTTTGCCTGAGAAGCTGAGCATATTAAAAACCTGAGCAACAGATACAGGTAAGAATATGCATTTTAGCATAAAAACCATGTTAAAAATTTACTTTCTTTAAAATTATTCATAATTACAGGTTTGACTTACCATGTCACCTGAGTCATCTTTGTTATTTTAAACAATTCTAATCAAGGTCTTTAATATTTTAATATGGTTACATCAATAAGTTTACGGGTTTTTTTGCAGATGTCTTAGACACTGAATTTAATTCAATATATGTCCATATTCTGATATATTTGAATAAGAAAACTTAATTTTTCTGTCTCTTACCAGGCAGTTTATTTATTTGTAAGGCTTAAGACAAAAATGTATCATAAATACAACCTGAGCTTTTCAGTAGTAAATACTAATCTGTAAATACCTATATTTTGTGTTAACAATTTGAAGCTGAGCTTTCTGAAACAACTTCTAATACTTAAAATTCAGTGACTTGTTTTGTAAATAAATGGCTTAAACTTTAGTTAAGAAACAAACATTACTCTTATTGTGCAGTTAGTCATTTATCTGTAGCTTTGTCTGTTTCCCTGTGCATTGTTATAGCTCACCATCGTCAGTAGGAACTTGCATTTAAAGCTGTAATTTCTCCTTTTCAGTAGGAAACTAGGAGTACTTAATGCATTTCTTGGGTGCTTCATTAGTACTTCTAGTTTCCTCATTTGGGAGGATTTTATTTGCTTGGTATCTTGGTTTCAAGATAGAAATGCTATTCCAGACTGGCCAGGCCATATACTTAAGATGTTTTCTGGAACATTTGCAATGCCTTTCTGATGCAATGTTGTCCTTTTGTAGACTGTGCCAAGAGGCAAAACCTTACTTCTCCAAGCCAAGGTAAAAACTAAGACACTTTCAAATTTATCTTTCCAAGATGTGGGCATTTGAGAAGTGTTTCAGGGGCGGTTTGGGGCAGGGGGAGTGGATGGTAGTTGTTGGTGTCTCTTACCTGCAATCTACAATGTGATCATTTAGACATACATTAATGACACATGTTTATGTGTGTTATGTAGATACAGTATTTCTATGTCAGTCATAGCACAGAGTCCATATTAGTGACCTCTCCTAGAGTGTTAGAATCTTGCCAAGTTTTTCAACTAAAGTCGGGCTACAGAAAGTTAGACAACTCTTTACTCTTTGTCTGTTCCAACTTGTTCCTGCCTTGGGCATGTTGGGATTTTCTAGAGCTTTTGGGCTTACAGAACTTTACAGGTGCTGTTCAACTTCATGGGTTCCAAACAGCATGTTGGAAATGGAAGCTTTCTGCTCTTTTCACTGTCTTGGAATTTCTGTAATTCTGTTCCTGTGGGTAATATGGGTAATACAGAGATACTGCAACATGCAGTCTCTGGTTCACCTCTTTTTAACATGACTTCTTAAGTGCTAATAGTAAAATTATCTTTGTATTATAAAGTGAAGGAGGCTTATAATGGTTATATCCTCTCTTTTTTTCTTTCTTTTTTTTTTTCCCCTTCCCCAGGAAGAATTTACTGGCTATGACTTTGAGAACAGATTGCACGTCCGCATACATGCAGCCTTAGCCTCTCTAAGGGAAGTAGTTCCACAGTGATGGACAGAAAATCTTGTTATCCTTTCCCACAGTTTCTGCACTTTAAGACGAAGCAGAAGAAAAAGCTGTTGGGAAAACCAGCTTTTCTTCTGGAAACCACTTGTGCCAGAGACACTTTCCTAGTATGGTCAGAGTTGGTATGGCTTAGTAAAACATTACAATTTTAACTAAAAGTAAATCAACCAGGAACTCTTCAGTTTTTATTTTGTTCAGACCAAGCTGAACACAATTGCTTGTGTTCACATTTGTGGGTGAGCCTAAATAAGCACACATGATTTACTTCAACAATATTGGCAGGTGTGATTTTTACCTTTTAAAATAGATCTAGATCTAAAATAGGCCTAGGGGAGCACTTCTGTTTCAATTAGAATAATACAATAAAAGTAATTTTTGTAAATGCTGAAGGTGGGAATGGTCAGAAGACCATTTTTTTTTTAATTTTTTTTTTTTTTTTTCTTCTCCAAGCATTAGCCGTTACACAGGAGAAGGAAAACTGTTCAGCCACTAAAAGCCAGATCTTACTAAATTGGAGTGGCTTATGTCAGTGACTTCATGATAACTGATGTGTAAAGTTAAAACCACACATCCCCTTCCATTTTTCATTCCTTTCCTCCCAACAGAGCTCAAACTTGTGATGTGAATTATGTCAATATTTAGGATCTCTGATTCTGGTACATTCCAGCCAAATACTTTGACATGCAATTAGTGTGGGCCGTTCTTATTTCTGCTCATAATGTTCTGCATATTATGTTAAAATGCTTGTGCCAGATAGAGTAATTTTACATATTTTTCATTCAAACTGTTGAATCAATATAGCAGTGACCTTTAAAAGGTATTAGTAAACTGAACCAACCAAAACACATAACCAAAAATCCACTTTGGTAGTTATGCCAATACCACAACATTCTGAATCTCTATATGGTATTCCAAACCTGTGATATTTAGATATTGAAATACCTTGGAGAACTTAAAACTTCTATCATGACCATATAATTTTTAATACTTGGCCATATGTGTGCTCATCAGTGGCTTTTTTACTTTTGTCTGTAATATTCAGTATCTCCTTATGTTTTATATTAATTTAATACCCTGTTCTATGAAGGTAATTTTTTTATTTTTTAAAGAAGCTTATGAATGGAAATCTGACCAGAAAGTTAGCTGAATTATGTTACTTTGCAAAGCTAAGAAAACTGGATATCCTTGGAAATAGTGATCCAAAAGCCTTATCTTTACTTTGGTCAGGTTGCCTTAAACAGTTTCTTAGCTTAAACTTTTTTTTTTTTGTCTTACTTTTTTGTAGAATACGTTGCCAAAGTTGTAGACCTTGCCCACACCTAACCTTCATTGATTTGCTTTTGAGGTTGCATCTAAAGCAAGACTGATATGGAGGAGAAAAGTAATATCCTATTTGGGAGGCCAAATGAAACGGTTGAGATGCTTCTGTTTCTCTCTAGAAATACACTGTTCCTGCTATGAAAGGCATTCCTGGAGCAGTTTAACACTTTTGTTGCGGTTTCTGAAGAAGAGCGAGACTCAACTCTTAAAAAAAGCAGTTTTATTTTTCTATAATCTAGGTGTGTTACAGATAGTACACTGGTTGGTTTTTTTATTCAGCTTTGACAGTAATATTGAGTCATAAATGAGTGTTCAACCTTATTTGGTCAATCCAAATAAGTAGTGACTAGAAAACAATATATTGTGTATATAGTGACTACTTAGAATTCAAATAATGAGTTTAAAAATGGGCTTTAATGTCCTTGAAATCTTATTTTGTCCTATCTGACTTTTAATGGTTTTAATCAGCGACACAGTCCATTCTGAGTAGATAGCTAGTAGTGGTACGGTTACGGACAAACTTTCTTTTAAATACACTGCTTAAATATAATGTGAGACTAGTCTGTTCAGGACACAAAGCACCTGCATGCAATTTGTGTTGGGATATCTGGGGTCTACGTGCTTGGAGGTAGCTAGCAAACTAGTACATTTACTAGAGGGCCTGTTCTTAGCAGGCCGGGAGTGGGTATGGAAAGACACTATATATTCATATAACAGTTTAACTCTGTGCAAATTGCAGCTTTTCTGTGAGTTTAGCGAATCATCACTGAAATAGAACTGTCTGTTTCTGTATTAATTTTTTTTCTTCCCCTTGTAGGAGAATCTCCTACATTGTAAATGTGAAAATTATTTTTTATGTTAGACTGTGCCTGTGATGAGAAAAATTTCAACTGTATTTTGTGTAAACTGATCAGGTTTTATACTTTGGAACTCGGAGGCGTAGTCTAATAGCAATAATGGAATATGCATCTTGCTAGTTAATATGTTAAGACTATCTTTAATGAGTCAGGTATTTTTGTTGATGTTGATGAAGTTTTTATCTCAGTATGACTCATTTCAAAAAACTAGAGTTTTTAGATGTCACAAGGTGGCATATTTATTGTGATGTACTGTAAATGTTATTTTACAGAACTTGCACTTTTATATTTCTGAGTAAAATTAAAAGAAATACCAACATGAGTTCTGTTCCCTTGTTCCTCAAATTTGTCTTTTCATCAGTGGCCTCCTGAACAAGATGAGATCAAGTATTGGGAAAACTTCTGGGATGTGGAGTGACTCTGTAACAAAGTTTCCTAGTCAGCAATTACCTCAGCCTCTGTTCTTCCAGTGTAATTGTAGTCTCCTGGTTTAGAAAGTCAGTTACATTTGTCGTGTTGAGATCAATTGTAGAGTGAACGAGGTTTAAGATGCTGCTTTAAGACATCACATTTTCTTGTTCTTCATTAAAGAACCACACACAATTGTATTTGCTGTATTCCTACACCTTTGAAAATGTATTTCTAATTTACTCTAAAGCAAGCACTTTAATTTCTTCTTTCTCTGACTTTGAATGCTTGTTTCATAGTCTAGTTATGCTTTATTCTTAAATAAAATTCCCCAAATGTCGTATTGAATTGCTTTTCAATTTACAACAGTCTGATTGTCTTGCCAATGGTTTGCCATACTTGTGTTTAAAAAAAAAAAAAAAAAAAAAAAGCTCTGTAACTGTTAGAGTTTTGAGCAGGAGTAAGCGTTGGGTTGACATTGGGCTGTCTGTGGTGTCACAAGGGGGATATTTGAACCCATCAGTGGGATGAACACAGAGTAGTCCGTAAATGACGCTCAAATTCCCTTTCCAGTCATTACAAAATACCAAGAGTGGTAGCAATCATGAAAATATCTGGCATGAAAAATGATGCAATCCCAAGCAAGTATTGTTAAAGCTAACATTAAGAAGTAAGTTTCTACTTGGCTCCTTGGCTCTGCTTTAAGGCAGTTGGGCAGCCAGTGGCACCTGACCAGCCAGCACTCCTGTCCTTGGCTCCGCTGGGGCTCTGCAAGTGGCTTGGAACACCAACAGAAGGCTCCACTGAAATTTAGGAGGAAGGAGTACAGATATATTTGACTGATCCTTCATCCTGAGATCCTGAGGGAACTATACAACAAAGAGGGGGCTATAAATTAGGTGTTCAGAGGGGAAAAAAAAAAAAGAGGGGGAATTGTTTCTCTGCTAATCAATTTGAGTAGGTGCTTGTACAGTGTCTTGCATTCCAGTGTTTTGAGGTGAGCTAGAACAACTGCTTCAGAAACTACTTTTATCTGGAAAAGTTGACTTACAAGAGAAAGAAATATACAGAGAAGTTCTAGTTCATTTTCACTGAAGGACATTTAAAATTTGGTATTCTACACAGACTCATAAAGTGTTAGAGCTTGCTGTTTCTACACCGAGTTATCTGTATCTATTATACGATGCTCTTAATTTATGCCAAAGCAAATTCTTGTATGAAATTAGCTAGTATACAAGATGCCCTGGAAAAAGCATTGGGTTCTTTTGTCAAATTGCTGCAGGTCTGTATTTTTCCTGAACTTCAAAAGTTGATATAAATTCAGTTCAAAACAGTTATAAAACTGCCATTGTTATGCCCTGATGTTCCTGCTCCCCACTCCCCCCCCTCCCCCCC
>VZRU01001923.1:276177-286340 GCA_013398155.1 Pedionomus torquatus
CCTTATTTATAGGCAAGTGGCAAACCCCCTCTTGAAATTATTCCATCTCTGCAAGCTGGAAAGCCTCATAAATGTGCTGTAGAGCATCTAATCGAGTTGGTGCTGAAATTACTCTTGATTTTATTTAAATGGACACAGTCACTTTTGTATTGCCATCGTGTGCTTTTTACCTTGCAGAAAACATGAGTAAGGGACTGGAAGAGAAGGCAACCGAACACACAGATACTTTGTTTTCTGAGGAGCCGAAGCAACAGGACAAGTGTACTGACACAGAGGAAGACCAGCTCCTTAAAGAACCTGAAATTCAGTGTAGCACCAAAATAACTCAACACCCATCAACTGCCAGTTTTGTTGCAGAAAGCAAATCCCCCCCTGGATCTGCTAGATCTTCGTTCCCTGAGGGACCTCAACTGGTGTACGTCCCTGCTGAGTCTACTGAGCTTGCTGCCCATGCACTAGGTAACACTGACTCATTTTGTTCTGTGAGGGATGTGGCAACCAGTGTTCAGACACTTCATGAAGACTTTCAGACCTCAGAGAATGAATTTGCACCAGGAGAAAGTGATGCTGAAGATGCTGTTAGGTCACAAGCAGGACTGTGGAGTCAATCCTCCTTAGCTGTACAACTAGGGTCCTCAGACAGCAAGGCTGATGTTTCAACAAATGACCGAGCCTCTGTGGTCACCCTGTGGGAAGAACCAGCACCATCACCTCTTTCAACCTCACGACCACCATCAGCTGCTCCTAACGATCCACTGCAGGTCATGCCTTTCTACAATGAAGCTGAGGTTACCTCGGCCATAAAGGCTGTAAAACTGTGGTGGGATGGTGAGCCAATTATGAATGCTGAGTTTCCACCTTATAAGGGTACAGAGGCATCTTACGTAGAGCAGTTTCCACAGAAAATAATCATTCCCTGTGTAGACCAAACAGCTGATCTGGTAAAGATTGAGCAGGCTTTAAATGCAGGGCAGGGCTTGAGTGCTACAGCTGTAGGTCTGTACGCTGATGCTTTAGTGTGCCATCCTGAGAGAACGGAATCTCCAGCACAAGTGGAATCAGCTGAGCAAGTTTATGTCTTGTCAGGTAAGAAAGTTGGGGTCTCTGTGTCATCTTCCTGTTTCATCTTCCAGCTCTACCTCTTTGTTGGTGGTCATTAAATGGAAAAACACCTATATCAGTGCGACACAGGGGGAGAAAAGATTTCTAGGTAACTACTGTACCAACGCTGTCTGCTTGGCCCTAGTGCACGTGTGAGATCTCCTTGCCCTCTGTTCCAAGAGATGTGGCTAACTTTGGGCAGGACTCCTGGGGGCAAATAAGCAGATAAAAGTGATGGGAAGGTGCCCATTGATGCCAAATGGTCTTGCTCAAAACAAGCCATATTTTCTGAAGCAGGTGTTAAGGACCTAAGCTGTCACACGTGTGCCCTGGGGCTGAAGAGGTGACTAGTTGGAGCCCTAGTTTTGACTCTCCTCCCCTGAAAGATCTCATATTCCAGGCACTGATGTAGGAGATTTTCCATTTAGGAAAAAAATGGTGGTGGTTGCCTGTGCTGTCTTGAGCTTGGTGAGTTTGTGCAGCTGGGCTGAGTGTGCTGAGCACCAGGCATCAGTTCCACAAGCGGTGTGGGAGTTGGTGCCCATCTTTCTTGGCGAGGCCCTCACGCGCACCTCTTCCTTGTGGTGACCTGTGCCCAGCTCCTCCCTTGCCCAGCTGGACAAACCCTCCAGGGTGGAGGTCCCTGCCCCAAGTCTCCTTGGTACTGAAGAATTTGTCCAGGCCCCAGAAGTAGTGCAGCTGTGATGTGAGGTCTCAGCAAAGCATTTTGTAGAGGAGAGCTGAGGTTTGGCAGACTTGAAAATTCAGATTGGCTCAGATTAAAACAGCAAACAAACATCATTTTAAGGGAGTTTGATAAACTTCAGCTTCAGAAATACCAGACAAAGGGTTACCTAAAAGAGGGAGAGCCTGGCCATAACCAGAGCACTGACCACAAACAGGTTAGCTTGGCCTAGGCTGCTGGGTGTTTGTCAGCCACGAACCAAACAGTGTTTGCTATCCCAGCTCTCTTCTCCAACATGCTTGCTTTCTCCAGGTGTAGGTATGTTTGTTTTAGGCATAAGGATTTACAGTATGACTGGAACTCACTGTTCCTGATACCGGCGCTCTTACTTTTATCTTTATAGCCGTGACATCAAGTGAAGCAGGACAGCCACCACCACTTTCTAATGTGTGGACCCTCTATTGCCTAGCTGATTTGAGACAAGGTCAAAAATCACAACTATCCCTTCCTGCTGGAACGGGTGTTTCTTATTCCCAGGAAACCCACCATCTTTCCAGGGTGGGAAGTCAACAATGTGGCCAGCTGCCACAAGTATCTGCTCCAATTTACGTGATGCACGAAGACATCAAGAGGGAAAACGCTCCACCTTTCATTTTAGTGGGCTCTCATATTCAGGAAGCGCAGGACTGGAAACCCATTCCTGGCCATGCTGTCTTTGAACAGCAAGATGCAGGTGCCAGGAGGAGATTCATTACGGTGCCAGTCCCGGTCGCCAGGCCAGCTGCTGAGGAAACGGATGTGGCAGGCCCCAATCCTAATTCTGCAGAGGAAACCAGGGCTGAGCCCTGCCTACCCAGTGTTTGCTTGGTCGCCATCCCTCTGGATGATGTGATGTCTGCAAAGACAAGGCTCATCAGCTGGTGATAAACACACAGGTATAAATGCTCTGGTGAGCTCCACCTGGAGTACCGTGTCCAGCTCTGGAGTCCTCAACACAGGAAGGACATGGACCTGCTGGAACAGGTCCAGAGGAGGGCTGCAAAAGTGATCAGAGGGCCGGAGCACCTCTCCTATGAAGACAGGCTGAGAGAGTTGGGGTTGTTCAGCCTGAAGAGGGCTCCTGGGAGACCTTATAATGGCCCTCCAGTACAATACCTGCAGGGGGCCTCTTTATCAGGAAGTGTAGTGATGAGGGTAACGGGTTTAAATTGAAAGTGAGGAGACTTAGATTAGATACTAGAAAGAAATTCTTTCCTGTGAGGGTGGTGAGGCACTGGAACAGGTTGCCCAGAGAAGCTGTGGATGCCCCATCCCTGGAGGTGTTCAAGGCCAGGCTGGATGGGGCTTTGAGCAACCTGCTCTAGCGGGAGGCATCCCTGCCCATGGGATAGATGATCTTTAAGATGCCTTCCAACCCAAACCATCCTATGAAATTTAGGGTAGTGCAGGATAGAGAGCCAGAGAATCAGGCCCTATTCCCAGGGCAGGGTCATTAAGAAGTTTGCTTCTTGCATAGGGAGATGCTATTAAAAGCTCAGTTTAACCCTTTTCAAAATAAAATAAGGTTTAAGACCAGTGGGTAAGTTACTTGTCATATGTAACTAGTAGTATTTGTCACTAGTAGTACTAGTCTTGCTGTGGTTTTAGTCTAAAGTAACCAAGTTTTTTCTCTCACATTTATACGCATCTCGATGCCTGCAGCCTGCGCTTTCAGCATTTGGGTAATACTCAGAATTTGGCAAAATACCCTCACCTTAGAGTGCATGTAGGTAGCAATTAAAGTCGTTCTTGCTGCACACTTTCTACTGAGTTCATGTTATTTTTTTAAACAGGTTGACGAGATGCTGTGTGGACTTCAGGAAGAGTTCAGGAAGAATGGAGTTTACGCTATAATAAATCAAGTGACTTAATGCAAGTGGTCCAAAAAGAAGCCTGTATATTAGCACTGCATCCCCATGCATTTTATGCTTTCCTAGGGCAGCACGGCACCCCGCCAGGCTCTTGAAGTAGAGGTCTAGAAAAAAAAATAAATCTGTTCTTATGAAACGCAAGAACAAAAGCAGCAATGTTGGTGTTGTGTAGGCTTCCCCCCTCCTTGAAGCTGGGTGGGCAGGAACCGAATGCTTTGTTTTGCGTGGTACTGAGTGTTCAGCGTGACCTGCTGCAGCACCCACCCAACAGGCTGTTCTTACCTCTCTCAGAATCCCACTGGAACTTGTACAGGAATTAAGACAGACTGGAGGAAATGCTGGCTGGGGTGGAGGCTTGAGATGAGGCTTCCAAGAGACAGTGCGGATAGTCCATTCCTGCATCTCCAGCTCATCGTAAGAGCTGGGCTCGTGTATAAAAGGCTGCCCAAGAGAAGACTTGCCCTTATCTATGCAAATATGCCTTGGCATCAGCCTGGGTCATTCTAGTAGTGCCTGCACTAAAAATAGAAAGCATCTCATCACCTTACTCAGTTTCAGTAGTCCACACTCAAGGTAAGAGCTGTGGCCTCACTGCACGTTGAAGGAGAAAGCTCTTGGCTCCCCATCCACCCCCCACTTCCCCCATAAGCAGACTATTCCTGCATAGGGGGCGAGGTCCCGGGAGCACACTACACAACTCCCTGGCAGCAGCTTTGGGAGTAGGCTTGCTCAGAAAGGGTCAACGCTGTCAAACACCACTCACTTTAGACTAGATGCAAGAAGTTTTGAAGCCTTTATTTAGTAGCAATTAAATTATTGGATTAACACTAACCTCCAGACAGCAGTTAAAATATTGTACAAAGAGCAGCTTGCCCTCTAGAAGCTCTGTACACAGTTCAATATAAACTTACACTCAGATTGAATGCACCCCATGGAAAAGGGGTAATGCAGCTGCGCACAAGAGGCCTCACTGAGGTGCTCTACTACCTTTGAAATGCACAAGACTTCCTCCCAGGGAGTTTGCACAGTTACAGACACAGGTCCTGTCCCTCCCCCCCACCACATCCCACCAGGTCCCCGACTGATCAGGTTCTTTGCCTTTTTGCAGCGGTGCTGGGCACCAGAACTTCCAGTGCACAAAACAGATTCTTTTAAAACCTGTTACTTGTGTGCAGGTCAAATCAAATCCGTAGATATTTAAATGGCTCTTAATTCCTTAAACCATAAGGTTGGTAGCAAAACAGAAGAGCAAAATTCAAAACACACTGCACAAAACATTGAATAAATACCTCTGAGTAATGTTACCAGCTTAACTGCATTAATGCTCCAGAGATGGGAACAATTCTGGAATCTCTGACCAGAGCTCAGGCTTTAAGGGAGTTACTTTAGTAAAAGAAAAGTCACTTTTTGAAAAATTACAAAAGTGACACACCCATCTTCATTTAAGAACAGAATATTGCAATTGCTGTGTGTGCTTTTAAACATTCCCACGTCACTATAAATAAAACCAGTTTTATTTGTGCCAATGTTCTCTACCGAAGCATTCACAGAACAGCCAAAGGTGTTCTAATCCTCATACACCGCAACCTAATATAGGTGTATTTTAGCAAACAGGGCAGCTCAAAAACTGTGGTGCCTTAACTTTGTCCACACGGGACCCACCATCAGCCAGAACAATTATTCCCCTACTTCTGGGACCGCAGATCACGTACCACCAGATTCACTGTGGAGATGCTGAATATTCTGTTTGATAACGTCAGGGTTTTTTTTTCAGGAGATAAGTAAAACAAGGGAAAACATTAAAACAGATTAAGACTTATTTGTATCAGTCACAGGCTCCTTATTGCGTCTTAATAAATATCAGGCAAATTAAAGTAGTTTCTGTCCCAGTAGTTGCCAGAATAAAGCCAGTCCTGCGTACCAGTATAGGGATTGGGGCCTTGGTGGAACCATCTGCAAGGAAACATAGAGCACGTTAGTGAAGCTACTTAACACAACACTTTGATGGAAGTTCAGAACTGCTTTGCTGCATCTTCAGCAGTTTACTGTTCAAAGTAATTACTGCGATTGCAGGAGCCCTCTTGGTTTTTAATTCATAAGTGAATTTAAAGTTATTTTCAGTGTCTCGATCTCCCTGTTTTGCCTCTTCCAGGTGAAATTACTGACATCGGCATTTTGCCACTTGAAGCAGTCAAGACTATTGCAAAAAAAAAAAAGGACAGATACAGTTTCACTTCAAAGCAGTTGTGAACAACCCCTTTGGCATGCATAAGCAGTAACAGTTTGTGCAAGGCACGTAAACACCGCAAACACCGCAGGCCTGGAAACATTATTTCCCTGGGATCTAGATTTCCCCTTCTTTTTTAAAGCCTTGTTTTAACTTAACTCTGAACAAGCCTCCCAGTTCCCCTCAGTGGTGATGAAATCGCCCCCCCAGGCTTCAGGAAAAGCCCTGGCCCTTAACTGTGTTGCATTACACTGTGAGCACTGGGGAGCTGATTGGAATGGCCAGAGAGGATTCCGGCTGCAGGGAGTTACCTGCAGGCTTTTGCTAAGGGGGGTGTTGACGGGATCACTGAGAGAAGCACCTTCTTTCTCTCCCTCCCTCTTACCTAACCCGGAGGCACTGTGCATACGCACACACAGAGATTACACACGTGTAGGTAATCCTTCCACTAAAAAGATACCCATCTGTAAAATAAGGCGCACTTAAAAGACCATATACTACTGGCAAGTACCTCCCAGTGGTAAGTACAACCCACTCAAATCACTGTAATCAAAGAAGTTAGTCCTTCTTCCTCTTCTCCCGCACCCGTTCCTGGCCATCCTGCAGCCCCACTACTCAACACCGCTTTCACTCTGGGCCCTGCTACTGGATTTTCAGCCTCAAGAGCTCACACTGCACAGCACCAGACCTCTAGCATTTCAACTTCCTGTTGAATTTTGCCAAGTTGTGCTTGTGGCAGAAGTCAGCTAGCCAGAATCACAGAATGATATGGGGTTGGAAGGGACCTCTGGAGATCATCTACTACAACCCCTCTGCCAAAGCAGGTCCTCCTAGAGCAGGTTGCACAGACACGTATAGGTGGGTTTTGAATGTCTCCAGTGATGGAGACTCCGCCACCTCTCCGGGCAGCCTGTTCCACAGCTCTGCCACCCTCAAGTAAAAAAGTTCCTCCTCGTGTTTAGATGGAACTTCCTATGTACAAGTCTGTGCCCATTTCCTCTTGTCCCGTCACTAGGCACAACTGAAAAAAGACTGGACCAGAAGCCATTTCTGTGGTTAACATGCTCCAGTTTCCTTTCACCTCCTCTCTGGCCACAAAAGCCAGTTCTTTCATATGTCTCACTGCAGGGAACACACTGAAGTAAACCATGTGTGTGCAAGGCAGCCCATTTTAACTCAGCTCTTCCCTTCTAGGGTACCATAAGATTTCAGAACAGAAATTAAAGCACATTCAGACCAAATATGACTTGCCCTCTTTAAAAAGCAAAAGCATAAAGGCCACCAGTATGGCAGTGCCACATTACAAAGCTGGGCAGCCAACAGACAGGTCTAGCTTGGCTCAAAGGGCTTGAGGTACACATCAGAAGAAATGCCTTGGACCGTCTTCGTGGCAGCAAACCGAACAGTTGAACACTGTGGGGGTTCTCCTGCTCCCCTGGGGAAGTGAACTGAAGTCAACAGAAGTCACTGACCCCTGGTACTGCACGTGGTACACTCCTGCATCACCTCCAGAGAGGAGGAGTAACTGGTGGGTGAGTGAGCACGTGTGTCTGGTTCACCTCCTTCACAGGTAGTGGCAGCTCATTCCAGGGCCCAGCATTTGCTGAGGCAGGGCCATAAGCACAGTTACCTCATCCCTCAGACTGAGGGATTCTGCCACCCAATACCTCACTGGTGTCTCTTTCACACTTGTACCGGTCAGGACAATGGGCCCCTCCCTCCAGGGACCACCTACTTCAATAGGAAGGTAAAAGGTGATGGGAAGAACTAAGTTTGAGAGACACAGGAGACCCAGAGCAGTCTAATAATCCAGCCAGGTAAGTGACAGGGGATGGAAGGGACTGATTTCAATCAGAAGTGACAGATCCCTGCTGTGTTTCACAGCTGAACTAGTATTACTCAAAACAACTGGTCAGTCTCTAAAACAATATGGGTTCAACATGGATCACTTCTTCAGAAACAAAAAAACCTTATTTCTAAAGTGGATTCCAAATAATTAAAAAAAAAAAATAATAAATCACTGGGCACTTTGGAGTATTGTCTTTCCAGGGAGGAACTCTACTAGGCAGAGTAAGAAGCCTGCTTTTCTGTGGCAAGGAAACTACAGCAGTTTACACCTGAGTTTATATTACACTACAGATTAAGACTGACAGATGACCTGGGAACAGATAGGTGAGTTTCCCTTCACAGGATGCCTTTTTTTATCCCCAAAACACAACTCTTCTACACACATTTCACATTCACCCTTTGGAGGCAGTCACGTCACAACTGTCTTTTTGGCTATGAATTTTCTAGCAAAGCTTTACAAACATCCTGGAGTTCTTAAAGAAAACCCCAGGCAGTTCTACAGCACCTGCACAACCTTGTGAATGGCGTCTGTGCTAACCGTGCACCCCAAAAACCACTGCTCTGAGCTGCTCCCTGGGAATCTCCCAATTTCCAATACCAACCTCAGGTCCATTGAGCTACAACTTAAGCTACTTCAGACACTTGGAAGAACACAATAAAACTACCCCCCTGCTTTGAGAGCTAGAACCACTCTGAACTCAGGAAAGGAAGAGGGAGGTCCAAGGCTGTCCAGCACTTAACATGTTTACTCGGAAGCATCACAAAGATGTTATTTTCCACCAGTCTCAGGGCAAACCAACCCAAACACTTCAGGAGAGCAGGCAAAGGAAAAAGACAAAGGCAGACATGTCCAAACCTGGGACTCTGGGGTGATGGGTGACTTCATTTGAAAAAAAGAAAAAAGTGATTTATAGTTACAAACAGACATTTTAAAGCTATTTAATCCACAGTGTCCGGGGGTATAAATAACTAGTTAATATGGAAAAGACAAAGCTTGCTTACTTTTAGAGAGTTTAGCCCTACCTTTTTTCTTTTTTTCTGTGAACAGATAGCAAATTTACTACTGTACTTTTAAGAAGACTGTGTATGGTCAAATTAGATTCATTTGGTCATGTTTTCACAGTTTCTACTCGGCTTCTGTGTAAGTGCTCCCAGTTGATCCCTCTCATCTTATAGTACAAAAAACCCAACAACCCCAAAACCCCAAACATCCTGGCAGACTCCTTGTGGAATAACTTCCCCCTTAGCTTTTCTAACTTGTGTAGTTAGTGACCCTCTCAGAAAGGAGAAAATTACTTGGGTATCTGGGTAATAAAGTCATTTTACCAACTTTGAGAGTGATTGAGTGCAAAGGGAATACTGTATTCCCAGCACACAGCAACTGATCTGAGAAGTCACTGGCAATAAGCTATCAAGTTTACCAGAGGAAGCATTTCTTCCTCTCTTTGGCCAAGCATGTAAATGTGAGGCAATTATAAATTAATCAGCGGCAACAGTCCCCACAGGCTGCTATCGGTAGCAACATCTTTTTCATGTCAGAACCAAGAGCTGCTTAAAAAAGACAACGTGGTTTGTACTTGACTATGTGTGTGTGAGCAGCGAGAGGGAAGGGAGTGAGACCAAGCCTGACTCTGGAAGAGCTACAGCCTGCAGGGACCAGGTCCGCAAACACAACAGTGGCATCACCAAACCTGATGATGATGATGTCAGCTCTTCATGCTGACACAACACCGCACATCACTGGCACGGAGTGGCAGTTAACCTGGATGTTCAAAACCTTTACATAAATACCCCCGCAGAGGCAAGCACACTGACCTCGTCTTCCAGTCTTCCTCTGACTTTGAACGATTTTTGCGGGCAGTCCTTTGTTTCTCTTCTAGCCTCTTCTTCTCTTCACTAGCCAGATCTTGAAGCAATAAAAATACAGAATATGTTAAAGTATAATATAAGACAGTGACATTACTCCATCTGACCCAGCAAATAAATAAGGGAAATAGCAGAACTTCTCCATTTAAAAAGCTTTCTACGTAACACAGAAGAGCTTCTGGGCATGTTCTAAGCACAAAGTCAGACCAGCTGTGGCACACACAAGCCAATGGAATTCCAGTCATTAATACTGCTAAATACTTGCTTATCCATGGCTTGAGGACCCTGGAAATGTGTTTATGTGATAGCAAATGAGAGCCAGAGGAGGTAGAATACCTAGACTTTATTTCAGTAGGGGAACTAAGACATTCTGGATTTATTTCAGAAGTCTGGCCATCTGCCTTTTGCCAGGTTTTGGGGTAAATTGTTACTAGTGCTTAGCTCCTGATCAAAAGGAGTCTGGAATCTTCGTTTCCAAACTACTCAGAACTGCAACATCCCTTCCTTTTTTTTTTTTTTTTTTTCC
>VZRU01001923.1:286388-305038 GCA_013398155.1 Pedionomus torquatus
CACTAAGCTAACATGCATCATGGCCCTAAACAAGCAGAACAGTTGCTTCGTTTTGGCAGAAAGGATGGTCAGAAGATCTGAAGAGTTAGACTAAGCAGCAGATTAGATGAAAGGTGATCTCTTTCATCCTTGAATCCTCTGAAAGCATTCCATAAACACCTTCGAAAGAAGTATTTGAGAGAATAATTTTTGGAAAACTGCCAAAAGTTACCCTGCCAGGTACTGACACACTGCATATTCCCAGTCTATCTGCTAGACAAACTAGTCTAGTTAAGGAATATGGTCTGTTGCTACCAGCATTGTTATTTGCACTTAATGTTTAGACAGACAAATTACCAAGAATACTATGAACCAAGTGTGTCCACCCCTCTGGCCAAAGAAGAATCACACTGGCAGGGAAATCTAGTTGTGGGAATTCACTGATCTGCTTTTTTAAAAGCCTCAAAGAAGTGGTTATCAGCTTGAAATAAAACGCACAAGTACAACTGCACCATATTATGCCTGTGTCACTGCTTTTCCTACCTGGATCTCAGCCTATTTATCAGAACTAGTCACAGTCATTGCACCATTACATAGGTCAAACTGAATCAGAAGTTTCATGACTTACCCCAATCACTTTGCAATCCAGAGAAAGCAAGAGCCCCCATGCTTTTAGTCCACAAACCTGACCATCCTACTTTAATTTGCCAAAGCAAAAGGGGGCCAGGGGAAAGCTGTTCCACACCAAGTCATGTGTCATCAGACTAAAAGACAATTTTCACTCAATGGCATCTACAGTAACAATCTCTATGAGGTTTCTAAAAAGCGCATTATTTCTACTCACAGAAAGTCTCATAATGTAATTCTAATTCACTGTTTTAGGACAAGAGCATCATACAACTCCTAGTGAAGAATGATTTTCCATCAGGTGCGTTTTTTGGCATTGCAGTTTCACTTAATTATTTTTGACTGCATTTCTCAGAATTGGCACATCAAAATACTCCTTTTGCATTGGGCTGACGGAGAGAGAAAACTGAGTTCACAAATACTTCTTTTCAATGCTCAGAGCTTGTGTCCTTAAACTAGTTTCCAAGTATAGGGCTTGACTATGGAGTACAGCAGAGGGCCTAAAGCTAAATAAAAAGCATCACATTGTGAAGTTCAAAATTCTTGCTTATATGGAAGAACATAAGCAAGTAGGTGGTGTGGTAGGCTGTTGTTCAGGAACTAAGCACTCACAAGCCACATTTTTGCTCCCATCCATCCCAGTGGATGAGGGGAGAGAATCAAAGAGCAAAAAGCAAAAAAAAAAAACCTCATTGGTCAAGAGGTGATTGGTTTAATAAGCAAAGGGAAAGAAAAAAAAGAGGGAAAAGCAGTGCAAAGGCAATCACTTTCTACCTTCCACCTGTAGACCAGTCAGTCCAGTCTGTCTCCAAGCAACAGCTACTTCCCCTCAACACACACAACTTATTGCTGAGCACGATACTGGTACGGAATATCTCTTTGGTCAGTCTGGGTCAGCTCTCCTGGCCGCGTCCCCTCCCAGTCTCTTGTCCATTCCAGAAACGGAGGAGGCCTTAACACTGCCAATTTTTTTAGCTATTGCTGAATACATGGATGTGTTAACAATACTGCTTTGGTCACCAATCTAAAATACAGCATCATATATGGACTGCTCTGAAGAAAATTAACTCCATCCCAAGCAACCCCAGTACAGGTGAGTGAGACACCTTTCACTAGAAGCATGCCACAGCCTGCAGAAGGCTGCATTAAAGAGATACAGCCTTGCAGCATAAAGGAATGTATCTTTATGGATATCTACTTATGCTAATAGTTCATCTAACAACTTGAATGTGGAATTCCCTTTTTTGCAGTGTCTAGTTTTGACAATAAATAAAAACACCTCTGCCCATAACTGCAGTTACCTATTTCTCCATTTTCCATGGCTCTGATATCTGGTCGTAGTCGGCAGTCGGTTTTGGGAATGACACTCTCCATTTCTTTGTCCAGCTCATTCAAAGCCATAGCAAAGCTAGTAAAATTATACATCTGTAATTCAGAGACAAAGATAAAAGATGACTTTATGATGTTTCTGGTCTTAACACACAAGAAAGCTGCTGTGTGAAAACAGGCATCCATGTGCCTTTTTATTATTTAATCACTAAAGACAGGAATACTCAAGATAGCAGCAAAACTGCACTGTTAGGCAGAGTAGGTGATCACCAAGTAGGTGATCCTTGGTGTTCCTGTGTAACCAGGCCAGCATCCAATTACCCAGTGCACTATTTCTGTCTTATCTTCTTTTTCCAGTCCTACTGGTATTTTCCCTATCTGCAGAGAGATTCCCTCCTTGATTAACCAACTGAGGGCACCTTTTCTTGTTCCAATTCTTTTGTCTTTCCAGTTGCACACACCCCCTTGTGCTCTGCCCGGTGGCTCTCCAGCTCCACAGCCCTTCACACACCAACTCACGCTTTGCAAGTGTCCCCCAGGAAGTGTCTGTCCTCTAATAAAGCTCCTCAGAAGAGATTTCTCATAAGGGAAGTGCCCCAGTGTGGGGAGCAGGGCAGAGAGAAGAGATGGAGAAATCTGCTATATCCCTAGCTACACCCCGTTTTCCAGAGAAATTCCATGAACTGTGGAGTCACGCCTATGGCAGTTATCCCTCCAACTCCACATAATAGAGCTATAGTTGTGGTGGGAAAGTTTGTCGCAATAAATGGGCAAATGCAGACTTGGTAATGAAAAAGACAAATGGATTTGCTTTGTGTTGAACACACAGAATAACAGCCTAGGACACACTTTCAATAAGCAAAAATCGTAACTGACCTGTGCTGAATTTGGAGGTCGTGGGGTTATCTTCCATAACAAAACACTTCCAGGAATAACATACATGCTCTCAGAATCTGGCAATGGCATTTCATCTGGTTCCTCAGCATTGCTGACCTAAAGGCAACATACAAAGAAAAGAGTTCTTTGGAGTCATAAACCATTTACACTCCTTCATTCCAACACTGGAACTTACATAAAATAATGTCCTTGACCAAAACTACATATCAGGGACAAATAACTTTTCTAGATGCTTGTTTAGCATTTACATAGATAACATACTCCCAATCCCCTCCCATGGGAAGACTGCCAACAGTTTCTTGCATCAACATCTTCATAGATACAATCCGGATGTTCAAGTGTTAAGAAATGTCAATTTTTCTACCACAGAGATGTCTCATTTCCTTGAACACTAGCCATTTTCATGCCTGATATTTAACTCCATTGCTGCTTCATTAAAGTATTTAAGGCCAGGCTTAATGGGGCTTTGAGCAACCTGTTCCAGTGGGAGGTGTCCCTGCCCATGGCAGGGGGGTTGGAACTCGATGATCTTCAAGGTTCCTTCCAACTCTAACCATTCTATGATTCTATGATAATAGTTGGGGGGTGGAAAAAGACCATCTTTAAGGTCTCTTCCAACCCAAACCATTCTATGAAACCATTCTATAGTACAAGTCACACTGTACTTTCACATCAAAGAAATGTCAGCACATAATGCAAATGCTGCCTTCAGTTTGTGCACAGCAGAAAGCCCTACACTAAATGCTCTTTGCTCAGGGGAACCTTCCTGACCATTGACCACTACATACTACTGAAATGGTAAGCATTA
This sequence comes from Pedionomus torquatus, assembly GCA_013398155.1. NCBI lineage: Eukaryota > Metazoa > Chordata > Aves > Charadriiformes > Pedionomidae > Pedionomus > Pedionomus torquatus. The sequence continues at coordinate 290,029 of VZRU01001923.1, forward strand.
AATAAATATCCTAGATAAGCTCCTCCTTCTGGGAAGGGTATCCTATGAAGCCCGACACACAGCCTGAGGCGGCTGCAACCCCAGCTCTGTGAAATGGCTTTCCCAGAGAGGGAAAAACTCCACTCAGGGTTACTAGAGCAGTAGAGAATAACCGTCAGTCACAGTATAGATGTGACCTGAGCTATTTCTAAATCATCACTCTTTTTTTTTTTTCTTCACTGCTTTAAAGCAGCTGGTGTCCGATGCTGCCAACATTAATCCCACCACAAAAGCCTATGTTGCAATACTGCCTCTAACGTCAGCTAGACAATGAATATAGCTCTCCCAGGAAAACTTGGTGTCACTAGCACAGCTAGAAACAGCAGCACATTTCAGAGACCACCAGAGAGTAAAGCTGAACTTAAAGCCAACTAAATCTTTAAATACTTTGGCCACATGCCAACAGCTCTAATCCTACCACTAATAAGCTTTGCTCTCCAATTTTTGTGTCAGATAATACAGACAGATTGTTTTAGCGCAAGGAAAACTCAGTACCCAAACTGGACCCAGTTGTCCTCTGACATGATTTGCATGTTATGCCTCCAAGAAAATTTGGATTCTCTTTCACTGTGCGTATAGTCCTTTTAATAATGAACAGGCTGCAAAGTCACCAGAAAAACACGCACTCCAGGTTCAGTCCCTCAGCTATTAAGAAGATAAAAATGGCTTTCAGCTGACTACATCTGAACTGTGCTGGCAACCTGCCATTCTTTCCTTTAAGGGACACTGATCAATCTTTCATCTTGACAGAAGATCATATTTGCCGTGATAACTGGGAATTTGAAGTAGAACAGATCAGAAAGATACCCTTATATCCAAACAAAGACATTTCAGCACCAAACTGTCAAACTCCAATTTCTGTTGAAAGGTTACAACACACACTGCAATCTGTGCCTTGTTGAATACATAATCTTAAAGTGTCATGATAATTACAAAGAAGCGGATAAAAAGTGGATTTTCATGTGCTCTTGCCACAAAGATCTGTATTTTATGCCTCAGCACTACTCAGTCTCTCAGTTTATTACTAGGAGGGTACTAACAGACTGCCAAATCAAGACCTGTGGTGTCTGTAAACCAGCCGCATGTGAGGGCAGTTGCTGGTGCCTTATATTATGCTCTTCCATATATTTGCACTGAAAATTCAGCATTAAATGCTTCATCTTGATTTAAAAAGGCTCTAGTTCATTCACAGCGGAATCAGCCTGGTCTAATGCCAGGTCTACTATAACTTCTGATGTTGGTAAAATACTACCTCTGCATATAGGGTGGTTTGTCTAGCTCCCTGCAGAATTATTTTTCCTTAAGTTTTATCCCTATAAAAATCAAAGGGATCCAGGGTAAAATCTGTGGCAATTTGCAAAATGACGTTGATCGAAGCAGGTCCCCCCTAAAGGAAGACAGAAGTAATACTTTATTAGTAGCAATGCAGAATGAAGGAATATCTGTAAAGCAACTAAATACATCTAAAAATTCTAATTAGGAGAAGTCTGAAAGGCTTCATGCTTGAATGAATCCTTCATTACCATGAAGGGACAAACCACATCCAGACCTTATACATGAGACTTTGCGCAAAAAACAATCAATACCAACTCTTCAAACACTAGGGGGCAGTGGAAATACATATTCAACAGGCTACCCGATTCACAGTGCACATCAAAGCTTTCAGTTTTCTACACAGAAACAGCTCTGTTAAATGAGTAGAAACCCCCTGCTTTTTCTAGAGTCAGAGCAACCTTGCAGCTTGAGCTTTGTGCAATAGGAAGCTTCGAGAGGAAAAGCAAGGATCATCTTAAGCATTGTTGGAAAAACGCAAACTGGCAGCTGAACAAAGACATGGAGTATGTTTTCCTTTGCTCCTTCTCCCTAGAGCTCACAGGGTCAGACTCAAAGAGAAGCAGTAATCCCCAGTGCTTTAGCACTCTCCTGATGACAAGCACTGGAGCAATCTCAGATACAGCAACAATCTGAACCTGCACAGGAACAACAGCTTTCAGAGTTACCTGTCTCTTTTTTCTTAATATAAGAAATACTTAAGAAACCAAAACAACAAAAACACATGCCTTCTAGTCACCAATGGTGAACAACCCCTGTTTTAAGCTACCATGTGCATGATTGTTCTTAATCAAGCTGTACATTGTCACCATCACCATTCACCTTAAACAAAAAAACCCATTCTGCTAACCAGATATCTGGAATAGTTAAGAATTAATTTTTTTTCACCAGGAAAAAAACAAGCAAACAAACCCAAAACAATTATGAAGGAAAAAAGAGCAAGCATTTCTGTGGTTGTGAAAATTCAATAGAAAGCAACGCAAAAACTCCTTGTAAAAGCTGGAAAATATGATCTTCTATCAAGATGAGAAACTAGTCTATCCTGGATCTACAAGTCCAAAGCCTCCAATTAGAATATAAATGTTATCATATATCATCAGAACCACAGTCCGACTAATGGACATGCTATTTCCTTCATGTGACTTGGGAGGAAGAGGCAGGTAATGAACCAGCCAGTATCTACATCACTCCAATTTTTGGGAAGCTTGAACACAAATCTTTGAGAGAAAAGCATTTTATCCTTTAACACCGGTACTCAACCAATCTGTTTTGCATCCTACTAGGAAAGACAGAATAAGTGAAATTAAATGTTAATGCTCTTAAATGCTGCTAAAATATGTAATTGTCGTCTCATGCTTTTGAGATACCACCTTTTTATGTGACTAATACCTGTTTACTGCTTTTCTTCTCTTCTGTATTTTTCTTGTCATTTTTTTTGTAAGCTTCAAATGTAGCTGGGTCAACACTGTACAAACACTCGGTCCATTTCCCATATAGCGCACAAAGTTTCTTTTTGCTGTCAAAAAAAGACTGAGTTTAAAAAGTAGCTTAAAGAGCTTTATTTCATCATTTCAGAGAAAACATTTGAAAGAAGAATTTTTGAGAGCAACTCTAAAAACTCCATTATTGGTATTGCACAGTTCATAAAATTGCTGCTGTAGGTTCATGCCCTTGACAGATCATGTTAAAGGCATCCAGTTCTACAGCTCCCATGAGGAACAGAGGGCAGCAATTTGTTTCCTTTTCAGAACGAAGCTGTTACCTTTTGTCCTGAATGTAGCCTTCAACTTTGTGCAACTCCTTCCCAAAAAGGCCGCAGGGCTTGAAGCTTAGTACACACTTCTCACCAGTTCTAAAGGCAGAAAAAAATGGACATTATTACTTCTAAGTGCTTTTCCTCTTCAAACCTGCAGCAAGTGAAAGCACTCACAGTCTTAACGTACTTATGGTTAGTTATTTCCACGTTTCCATACTGCTCAATCCAAAGCTTGCCCACGATAATGTTATGCACGCAGCATGTAGGATTTGTCCACGTGTAGGCTTCATTGTGTCTAAGGGGAGGGGAACAAAAATTAAAATACTCTATCTTTGTATTGCATGTCACTCCTGCAACAAGCCACCATCTATAAACTGCACCAAGTCTTGAAACAGACACAGCAAACAGTTAGGAAACCCAAGAAGTTTATTAAGCCATTGCTACTGATTGTATCAATTCCTTAAAACAGCCACTATAGTTCAGTCACTGTTAGCACTGAGCATCAGGAAAGCCAACAGGACTCGGGTCTGCTAGTCTTAGTAGGACTGATGTCCAGGCACCTGCAGGACACACAGAAAACCATACCCAATTGCTGCTAGTATTAGTAGGCAGTGCATTAGAAGAAATTACAACTGTTGTCTTCATCTTCTCATCCCCTCCCCCCACAAAGTGACCTGCCATCAAACACTAGGATGTGGGTCTTAGACATAGCCACTGCTAAGTCATGAGATGCTAATGCACGCTAATCATCGTGGATGTGGCCACTGTGCTTATGCAATTATTACTTATCAACTTACTCAAGAAGCTCCAATGTCATTGTGCCTTTTGGTTCCGCTTCCACGCTCTTGCCCCAGAATTTGAGTTTAGGATAAATTGATCCATGAAACACAAAATCATTATTTAAACCTTCAGCATAGAAAGCACTGATTGGTGGATGATGGCTAACTTGTTCTGAGAGAAGTCTAAATCCAAGATCATCTCTGCAAAATAAAGATAATCAAAAGTGTGTATATCTATGTATCAAGTGTAGTGAAGTTGCAGTTATTTTCCCCAGGGTGAAACAGATAGTTGGGCTTAGTGTAAGAGTTAGTTAAAACCCTAGGATAACATAAAAAGACACATCAATCAACACACAGAACTGAGGATATAATGTAAAAAGGTAAGAAGAACTACCAAACCTGATCAGCCAAGATGTTTACCTTTTGAGAGTGACCTCTTTCTTAAACTTTCACATAAACATAAGCCAAAACCTCACCTGAGAGAAAAATCTGCCTTCAGCGTAGCTGCACACTACTAGACTAACAGTATCTATTTGTAAATAAAACTGGAAAATTTAATTTGCCTGCTCTGAGTTGAAAAGTTTAAGGGTTTCCCTTCACTAGAAGGTGCATTGCTGAACCTCAACACACATAGCAAGCACCTCCAGCAGCTGCTAGGAAAAAGGATGGAATCTTACAAGCTGAAATGCAGTCTGTAAGCCACCCAAGAAGTCTAATGAAACCTAAGGTACAGAGAACACCACCCCCAATTCTTCAGTGCATCTTCTGTTCATTACCTGATCAATTCATATGTCTCTCCAAGTAATGGGTTGAACGGCTTCCCTGTACGTTCCCACTGTGAGGCTACAGCAGACACAGCAAATGCAGCAACACACTATTCGAATGAGTAAAAGTACACAATTAATCACCTGAATTTTAATCTTTATCAAGTATAGACAGCAGTCATGGGATTACATGACACCATTACACGATTATTCTGAAATAGCTTATCAAAGTTCTGTTTGCAAGGCAGGGCAATAAAGAGTTTTCATCAAAAGGCTAAGAAAAAAAGCCTTAGAAAAAGCAAAACATTTTCCTAGATAAATAAAACTGGTTCCTGAATAAGAGAACCCAAAATGCAGCAAGTTTCAGGAGTTGCTCCTATAATAAGACTATGAAGAAAGAAATCACAACGCATTCATCATGAGCTACCCCAAATTATCATGCCAAAGTACCTGCATTCGCTCAGTTGTGCTGGAAAGTGAGCTGGCTTTGTGGATGAGGTATGTATGTTCCATATACTCCGTAAGTCGTTGGAGGAAGCTCAGTGGCTCATTGAATATAACTGGCATTGTGATCTTCGACAACTCCTGATGCACAAATGAAATTTGTGTTAAAAACCAAGTGACTAGATACACTGACCTGCAGTAACCCAAATGTAATTGGCTTATTAACAAAAATAAACGATGCTCTTAAGTGCTAATGCAATGTGCTTGACCTGGCTCTGCTAATGCTGAAAGGAGGAAATCCTATAGATCCCTTATGAGCTCGATAAGCCTATCTGTGTTGACATTAAGGCTACTTTCAAAATAAAAAGAAAACCAAACATCAAACAAACAAACTTCCTATCAACAAATGCATTAAGAAGTTGAAATGAAGCAATGAAATGAAATACTAAAGGCCCCTTTAAAGGACTAAGTTATTTATTACTCTTAAAATAGATATAGGCCACCTAATTACTTAAACGTATTATCTTTTTCAGAAGCAGGTGGGCAGGCAGAGGGAGGAGGATGAGAAAGGACATGGAAACATGGCAGCACAGGAGTAAAAACAGAGATTCTGTGTGTATTCTGAAGGAAAAAGGAATTTTTATATTGGGAATAAAAATTTAAGAGAAATCCTACAGTTTGAATGCTGTTTATTCTCTTTCTGATTTTTAAAAAGCATGCCCTCTGAATGCATAACATAGCAATGTCTTAAACTGCTTGCAGTAGCAAATTAAAACCATATAGTATGACCACTGGCAACGTGTGTGGTAAACAGCACTGTTCTTAACCATAATAGAAGCATCTGGCACTAACAGCTTTGGCGGACACCTCCGTACAATCCACTCCAAGTTCCTCCCTGGCCCCCTTCAAACCACAACACCTGTGCAGTAATTTCTGCAAAGCAGAATTAACACCTTTATGGATAGGCTTGTTTTTTTTCCTGCCCACCTTGTGCAATGCAGGCTTTCAATCTCCTCTCTGTATTTTAAGGTTACACTACGTTTCCACTAAAGCCACTGTGAGAAGTCTCATACACTACACAACAACTCAGACTTGGAGCTGCTGATAGAGGTATACTCCAGCATTTCCACGTCTCATTCCTTGGTGCTGTTTTTAACTACAGCAAGGGGAGGAGGAGAGAACACACACATTTCCTTCTGTAGGCTACTGTATCAGGCTGACAGAGGTTTATCAGCTGTAAGTACTTTCAGCCTACTGCAGGAATTAATGGAGAGAACTCTTTTCAATTCACCCTTGGCTGGAAGGAGATGACGTGCCAACCAGCTAACTTCTGCTCTGCCCACCATTGGGACAGTAACACCATGGGGGAGAATGACTCAGATACCAAGGGAAGGGAAAGGAGCAAATCTAAAGTAGTTGGTTTTTTTGGTTTTGCTTTGTTTTTTCAGAGTCACATTTTTGACTTTGCTACCACAAAGTACTTCAAGGGTTGAAATCAAGAGAAAATGCTTTTACTGAAGGAATATTGCTCTGACCAAGTCTTACCTTCTCTAATTGTGAAAGCAAATAAAGCATAATCATCAAATTAAAGAAAAAAAAAAAACAAACAAACAACCAAACAAGAACAAACCTCTACCCAACAAGTTTGCATTTGAGTCTCAAATGAAACAATCACTTCACATCTTTTATCGGAGCTTTTTGATTACCCACCATTCCAATGCATTTTCTTAGGATACTCCAGATACTGAAGTCATTTCTGGAAAACATTGGAGATGGCAAGCTTGTTCTGCAGAGAGGAACAGGGGAAAAAAGCAGAAGGAAGAAAAGTTTTCCATTACTAACCATGACAGTGAAACCCAAATTCTATTTTTTTGAAAGTAACAGTTTTCCAATTTTTAAACTCAAAACCAAGCTGTAACAACAACACTACTCTCAAGCACCTTAAACTGTTCTACCTGCACAGAAACCTGAATTTCTCTAAAATCAGAAACATCCCCCCCATTTTGTATAAGCAATGGAAGATAATTTCTACATCAGTTATCACAACAGTGCTTTTTACAGTGGCACCATTAAAGATATTTAGTTATATCTTTGAAAGAAAAAGTTCTTTCAGGGCAGATACATAGGTACATTCACTATGTCTGAACAGTGTTGAGGGTTAAATAGTGGGGTTTTTTTTGCTAGTTACCTGTATACTGCCAATGAAGGGCCATGACATTTATTACCTATATTAAAATCAGCCCCTAGGAACAACAGAAAAAGCATCATTAATAAAGAAAACACAGCAGCCTGTTCTATAGGGGGCTGACATATCCTGAAGCAAAATTTACTTTCAAGACCAACGAAAAAAATATTTTGTGAAGCAGATGATCTTGAACAACATTAAGTATAAAAATACTTCTGTGGATGCTTTGATACAAATGTCCAGGAGAGGACAGTGTCCACCAAGCATTCAGTTTTATTTTCATTTGTAGTGTTTACTTATCTTTTCTGTGCATTCTTTAATGAAGACTGTTAGCACAATGGGTATGTTTGTGTTTAAGTAAGCCCTTCTGCATGTAAAATGTGCTCACGTGCCTTGTTTACTGAAGTATACCTAGAGATTGCTTTCCTTGTGTATTAAAAGTCATTAAAGTTAACCTGTCCTTCCATTCAGTTTGTTTAATTACTTGAAAGTTGCCATTCAGTTTCAGCCATTCCTCCATACTCCTTACATGTATCAGCCAAACCTAATATGGCAGTCAGTTCTCTTCTCCATATACTGAAGAAACAAAGCAGTTTTAAGGCATTAAGAAAGATCCCAGGGACAAGTAAGGACATGTGGAAAAATGTCAGGCAGCCAAGACTTGAGGCCTACTAACCTTGACACACTCCCTGTGATTAAGGGGAACATTTGTGAATGCAAAAATTTCCTCCAGATGTCAATTTTAGAAGTAACTCAGGAAGTTAATTTTAGCTTTAAGTGACAAAAACATCTGCAGGAATTTCTGTGCAGCAGAACAGATAAGACACAATTAAGATCATCCACTTAAACAAAAACACTTGCCCAAAGCATTATCTATAGTACATTGACTACTACAGGCATCTTGTGGGGATCTCTTGTAGGAGACATATGCTACAAAAAAGGCATGTTTAGCTTGCTCTTCATCTAAACCTGACTAGATACCCTCCTGGCTCACAGAAAGCTTTTCTTCAGCAGCAAATTATTAGTCAGCCAATTTATGCACTCATTTTATTCCAATATCCTATATTCTCTTTATTGCTAAGACATGTAAGAGACACTCAGAGAAACAACTTACGCTGAGGTACTTGTTTATTACTTTTCAATAAACTTTTACAAAGTTTATTACTTTGTTTAATACTTTTTTTTGTATATTACCTTATAAAACCAGCAGATCTTAAATACTCTTCCAGTTTCCTGCTCCCTAGAGCTCTGACACCATAGTGCAGCAATATGCAAATTTGCCGACTTACTTCTTTTTTCATAGTAAACAGAAGATCAATTCTGTTGAAGTTAAAACTTCAAGACAACGCATGTCAACGTGCACCAATTTTCATGTTGATCACAAATTGCCTCCTTTCTCCTCACAGTTCCCAAGGCAGCGAATGCAATTCAGATGTCCACCTTCACCTAGTGCGTCCCCCCACCCGTGAACTTCCTGTTCTAATTAGGAAAGGCACTCAGCCAAGGCCATAAATAGCACCCTTGCTAACAACACACAAGTGCAGAGCAATATGCTTAGTCAGCTGCTTTAGGTTACCTTCCCAAACCACCATGTTACTTCACCCAAGCCCTCATTTGCCTCTTTGCCTAGTATTGGAGGGAGACACATGCAGAGGTTGAACCTTGAAACACCAGGTCTATGACATTACCACGTCACTACAATTTACCTATTTAAGATACCAAGTAATTACAGCATGTCTTGCTTGCTTCTCTAAAATTAAATATTAACTTCCTATTTTTTACAGAAATCTGGTGTCCCCCCATCTTCATTCTGCACAGCCAACACTTCCAAAACGGTCTTTTTGAAGCACACTGAAGTCTGGCTTGATCTGTAGCACAAACATTATATTGCCCCTTCACTGAAACTCGATAGTAGTGGTGTCTATTACACCTCATTAACTCCAGACCTATTGTCCTCCTTTATCGGCAAGGAAACAAACAAAAATGGATCCTTTGACAACACAAAATAAGCACATAAATCATGGATGAGACTTTTAGAATAAGACTCCCTTTGTTCACATTTGAGTTTCTGATGCCAGGCTAGCAATATTTTTCATTCATTCCTGATACCAATAGAAAGATCAAATGACTGGAAATTAAGGAGGCAAGAGGAGGCATAGGTCATTAAAAATAGATGAAGAAATTAAAATCCACATAGATTTCAGTAAGATCTATTAAAAACCAAACATGTCCATTTTTACATATCACATAATACTATTTTTTTCTTTTACTTACTTTTTTTTTGTCATCAAAAAGCAAGATGCAAAGGAACACACTAGCCTTGGAAAAATATTCTTTATAAAATCATAGCACAATCAACTACTTGTCAATCGTCCCTAACAAAGTTTTAAAAAGTTTTCAGTTAGCTTCTCAGAGACTCCTGTGGTCTTTTACTCACAGGTTGTAATACCTTAAGAATGGGCAACATCCTACCTGTGTTTTTTGATTCCGTTAGACAGCAACTCTCCACTGCCACAAACTTTTTCTTCAGACACGCTTGAAGTTATTGTATCTTTTGAATCCATGCTGTCCTCTAACGAGTAGGCTGTTGTTGTTTCAAACCCACTTAATGATTTTTCAGATTCTGAATCTGCAAAAGAGCGAGTGCATGTTAATGAATCTACCGCCTGGGCTACACTTCAGTCACTAACAGATCTTCCCTCTTTGTACAAAGCTGAAACCTAAGTAGGCTGCTGTGTCCTGATGACAGCATCCATTTGGTAAGTAACTAGTACTGCCACAAAGCGCTGCAGCTCCACTAGATATAGAGATTGTATGGCAAGTAAGAACACAGTACAATAAATATCCTCTATCAAACACAGCTAAAATCTGACATTTTTATTAAACTGAAGTGACTACAACTTGCCAGCGTCACACAGATGCCAGTATCTTACCTAAGTAAGTAACAGTTACCTGAACGTTCAAGTATTGATGCCTCGCCTCCTTCTATAAAAGATTTCAGTTTGATCTAAATTCTTAGAAACTCGGTACTGTTCAGCAGTCTTCACTTCCCAACCTACTGAACTGTATCAAAGAACAGGAGGAGGTACTGTATGTTGCGGATTACATTAGCCACGTAAGTCCCAGCAAAGTCTAAATGATAAGCTCACCAATCAATAAAATAAACTTTGTACTCTGGAAGGTAGGTTAATAGTATGATCCACATCATATCTAAAACCATAATCAACACCAACACCTTATTTCCTAGACAGTGTTTTGGTCAGGCAAGTGCTTGACCAGCTCTGGAGAAAAGACAGTCTTTCTCCAAATCAGAAAGTAAAAGTTTGTACTTTTTTTTCAAGTTTTTCTTTCAAACCTGACAAGATTGTCAAAAGATTATTTGACTGCAAGTTCCAGGAAGCAAGGGGATAGATCAAGGCAAGGAAAGATGCATCAATTTCTATCCTTTCTGGGAAATCCTTTAGCAAAAACAGGTACAACACTGGATGTGAGATGCCTTAATTCAAGCCGCTCCACTTCTGAAAAAAGCCAACCCAAACTGTAGTAGACCCTATTCCTGCTATGCAATTCTTTCAGCATATGCTACTGCTCTTGGCTGCAAATATCCAGAGAAAGAACGTCAAGATTAGTCATTCTCTCACACACTCATTCCAATTCAAAACTAGTAATCAAAAACGTGCTGAAATAGCATGCAAAAGAATATCTCAGTCACAGCTGTCCATTGCCAGGTGGCTTGCTTGTTTTCTTTTAAAAAATGATGCAAGTAGCTTCTCCAGCATATGTCAATTATATGTTGCTTTGGTGAAGCGATAACGGAACTTTCTACTATATCCAGATCACAGTAGGGTCAAGAACAGGACAAAATCCTGATGAATGGATGGGCTGTGACACCATGTCTCCATCCTCTCTAGAGACAGTGCAATCTAGAAGCATAAAGGAGACCTTAGCTTTCATTAAAAATACCCATCTCTATCCTCATCAAGACAGTACTGAATTTAAGCCAGTTGCTAGGGAATGAAAAGAACTGCCAGCTGGTGCTGAGGATATGTTAAAAAAAGTGGACTGGCACTCCAGAGAATCTTCTCACAAGTTTCCCCAAATTTGTCAGTCTAGTTCCGTGCCAAATTATGATATAACATACCAAAGCATTAGTTTGGTGGGTACTGCATATAACAAGAAAGATAAGGAGAAGAATTTTTACTTGTGGACAAGTTTGTTACATAAAACGCAGGTCTCTCCAGAGATCTGGAGAAAGATCTACCAGCCGAGGTAGTCAGGAAAACACTGTTGTGTATCCAAATATCACAGAGGAAGAGACACTCTAGCAGTGTAACACAACTTGGGCCTCAGCATCCCTGACCACAGGGCACACTGTAAATCCCTTCAAGATAAGTATTCCTTCTCTTTCAGGAAAAGAGCTGCTCAAGTGTGCCAACAGGTATCACAACAAAAGCACGAAGCAAGCCCTGTAACACAAAGGAAACACGAGCAGCATTCCTCAGGGGTCTGTACTGGAACCAGTGCTGTTTAACATCTTTGTCAGAGGCATGGACAGTGGGATAGTGTGCACCCTCAGCAAGTTTGCCGATGACACCAAGCTGTGTGGCANTGCACCCTCAGCAATTTTGCCGATGACACCAAGCTGTGTGGCACAGTCAACATGCTCGAGGGAAGGGATGCTATCCAAGCATTGGACAAGCTTGAGAGGTAGGCCCATGCAAACATCATGAAGTTCAACCAGGACAAGTGCAAGGTCTTGCACCCGGGTCACAGCAATCCCAGGCATAGAATGGATTGAGAGCAGCCCTGAGGGAAAGGACTTGGGAGTGCTGGTGGATGAGAAGCTCAACATGAGCCAGCAATGCATGCTGGCAGCCCAGAAAGCCAACAAAACCAGAAGTGTAGCCAGCAGGTTGACAGAGGTGATTCTACCCCCCTAACTCTGCTCTCCTGAGACCCCACCGGAGTACTGCATCCAACTCTGGAGTCCTCAGCACAAGAAGGACATGGACCTGTTGGAATGGGTCCAGAGGAGGGGGACAACTATGATCAGGGGACTGGAGTACTTCTGCTATGAGGACAGGCTGAGAGTTGGGGTGGTTTGGCTTGGAGAAGAGAAGGCTCTGGGGAAACCTTGTAACAGCCTTCCAGTACCTGAAGGTGACCTACAAGAGAGATGGGGAAGTACTCTTTATGAGAGAGTGTAGTGAAGGACAGGAGGTAATGTTTTTAAATTGGAAGAAGGGAGATTCAGATTAGGTATTAGGAAGAAACTGCTTAGTGTGAGGGTGGTGAGGCACTGGAACAGGTTGCTCAGAGAAGTTGTGGATGCCCCATCCCTAGAAGTGTTCAAGGCCATGATGGACTGGGTCTTTGAGCAACTTGGCCTACTGGAAGGTGTCCTTCCGTGGCAGGGGAGTTGAAACTGGACAGTCTTTTAGGTTCCTTCTAATTAAACCATTCTATGATTCCCTCAACTCAAGTTTCTGCAACAGACCTAGGACTCCAGAGCTGGAAAGCTTCACCAGAACTGCTGACCACTCTCTAATACGCTTCTCAGTATAACAAGGATTTTTCAACACTACACAGGATTAGTTCTTCTACTGCTGGCCTTACAGTGCTCAGAGACAGGTATGCTGGACAGCACACACAATCTCTCAGGAGCTGGAGATACTGATCAGCCAGCCTGCTCCAGGGCGTGTGCCTTAATACAAGAGTGTGCTATAAAATAAAGAACAGCAGAAGAATGAAACCAGACACTGTTATCAGAAATTGCTCTTGAGACATCTCTCCCATTTTCCTGAGAAACTGAGAAAGCTTATCTACAACAGCTCCTGCCCTGCAAGATCCCAACCTCCAGTCCTCAGCTACCCACTTTGATCCAACGAACTTAATAAACCTTGAGAGTTTGCCTAGTTATCAGGGTGAACAAGCCTAGTATTGTACTGGGAGCACAGATCAACAGGCAACTCGAACTGAGTTTTTTCCTGTGTACGTGCAGCTAATTCTTTTCTGAATTAAGATATGCATACTCCCCCATCACTGCAAAAAAAGATTTATATTCACAACTTGCTTCCAAGCAGCTGTCAAACAGATGACTAGGAGAAAATGAAGGTTTTTTTCAGTTTAAATTAAGGGGCTGTGGGCTGAGGAGGGGGGAGAAGAAATAAGAGTCTCTGTTTGGAAGCCAAAATTTTAGTGATCTTTGAGACAAGATCAGGCTGACTAGGAAGCTCTCCAGCTCAAAAAACCTGAAGTGTCAGGGTAAGAGTAAAAACACCAGCCACATTTTGCAAGAGTGGGAGAGGAAGGGGAAACAGCAGAAGCAACGACAGAAATTTAACTCCAGGGAAGTTCATCTCCTGCTGCAACAACTGGTAAGTCTTCAGTTCTAGGTAAGATAGTTTAGCCAATATATTTAATTAATAAATATACCTAAGAAGGGTAGTGTTTAACCACTGGCAAGGCTGGGTCTGAATTCTGCCCAGGTGTTTCCCATTCCTCTGAGACTACGTGAATTCATTCTCTCATCTATATTGAAATCCAGAGATTGGAGTATTTTTGGTACACGTTCAAAAAAAAACAACTTGACAAACTATCCTAATTCTATGAGTCTAAACATGGAAGGAAGGGCAGTAAGTTTCTTTGTTTTCTGTACAATTTTTACTTTTAAGTGGGCTGATAACTGGAGAAAAATTAGGAAGGGAGCAAACCCAACAGAATGAGACTACTGCTTCTTGTACCATTTAGGAGTATTATTTATAACCATGGAACCCATTAGTGGTACATAACAGTTGAAGCTGTATTATATCAGGTTAGCTTTACTATAATCTAAGCATTCATCTAAATAACTGCCTTTATGGTAAGATTGAATCTATTTAAAATCAACAAAACCCCAGCTCAACACACACATAAGTTGTGTTAGCAGAAAAGCCCCACCTCTCAGAGAAAAACTTTTAAAGACAAAAATCAGGACAGTTATATGCACACCCAATTTCAGAAGAGCTATTTGCATATAATCAGGGAATCTTATCCGCAACACAAAAATCAAGTACCTTTACCCTTTAATTCTTGTCCTGTTCAGTCATTTTTCAGCAGTGTGGATGGACTCTGCATTTGTATTCCATTTTCATATGCTTCCTGAGATCTGTATACTTAATCAAAGCTAATAACTTCTCCAGCTTTTTAGGAGATTTCACTGGTCTTCCTACATTTTTCTGCCTGTTTAGTGCTTCTTCTGCTCCCCAACGCCTGCCCGCCTCTGCCCCACCCTGCGTTAAACATAGAAGAGTTTGACACATGTTAAACATTCAATGCTGAAACCCAGCTCCAGCACTCCATGTGCTATCGAGTTTAATTACACATTTCCACCACTCCCATGACGAGAGGATCAGCGCACCAGGAAGTGCTGTTAACTGACCTACTGCTATCAGAGTTCAGATTAATAACACCCTCAACTTTGCTGTTCTTGACACTGGTTATTGTGCTTTGGCAATATCAAGAAGCTCCCATTTTCTGTAGGTTCTGCCTTTCATGTTTAGTGCCTACCACTCTCTCATCACAGGGATTCAGGAGTTACCAGAACAGTCAAAACACTGATAACAGCATATCACTTAAAAATAAAAAGAGGACAGACTTCAGCAAATAAACTACTACTTTAGTAAGCAATCTTAGAATCAAAGAATTATAGAATCATCCAGGCCGGAAGGGA
>VZRU01001924.1:12817-68338 GCA_013398155.1 Pedionomus torquatus
TTTTGTTTCATTTTAAACCTGCTATTTATCACTTTTTAAAAATGATTTGGTTTATTCACAGTATTCTTTAAGGCTTCTCCCCCTAGATTATTTTATCTTGGCGGCTGAAGTGATCTCTATATAGTATAGAACACTACTTTATGCAGCTCCCATTGGGGCTATTCACATATCCATATGTGCATGGAGCTCCCACTAATGCTTGTCAATGGGACTTAACATATGAGCATGGACATGAGAATAGACCCCTTGCTGGGCACTTGACTAGATGGGAGTGCTTCTTTTTTTTTGATGTTGATCCAGATCACTTACTTCAAACGTTGCTGTTATTAGAAATCACTGCGCTTAACAGGACCACTGAATGCAACCTCCCTTTCCTTCTCAGTCTTTCATGTGGGAGCTGCTTGGTGGGTTTTGCAGGCTCAGGATAAATACTTCACAGACATGGACTACAATCCAAGCTTATTGCATAAAGTAGCTTTATTCTGTGTATTCTCTTCTGTTTGCCATGAAGCAACATACAGTTAAGCCTCCCCACTGAAGAAAGGGCAGGGGTTTTTAAGGTGTGAATTGGGACTTGGACTATGGCTCCATCTAGGAAGGATGATTAGAGCTTTACTATTCAGTACTTATGGAAACATATGGAAATCTAAGGTAACTTTAAGCTTTTTAATTTTACTTTTGTGTACCTGTTTTGAGCATCTTTAGTGGTTCTCATCACTGCGGACTCCCCACTATACTGGTATTCATGTGTATATAAGTTAAGTGATGACAGAACACTTTCTATCATAAAGTTGAAGTCTTCAATATGTTTTGTAAAACGGATGCATCTTGTACCATCTGTAATCCCACTTCACTGCAATTCAGGGACATGCAAATGTTGAATCATTATTATTTGCTATTTACCAACCATATGAAAATAATTACTGATTTCAATGTAATTTGTAACGAACACGCATCCACATCTGAAAGGGGGAATGACCAAGTCAAGATGTGTTCTTGCAGTCTGTCTTTTCTGCTAGGAGGTTTTCTGCCTTTAAAGCCACACTTCGAGACTTTTGAGGTTGCTTGTTTTTTTAATCTACAATCCTTGGAGATGTTTGCTGAGCTATAATTCTGGGTGCACAAGGGACCAATGAACTAAAGTCGAGTCAAACATGGGCAGGAAGCACTGTGTTTCAATACACAGCCTTTCGGGAATTAATTTACTTAGCTTAAATCTTCACTTTCTACCTCACTGCGTGCTTTCAGGCTTGCCTGAACAGTTCTAGAAGCACGAACAAGCTGATGAGAGTACAATGGTACGACAATGTCCGTTTTCCAGAAGATCTGGCCCCAAACCTACCAGCTACATCGTAAGCAGAGCCTTGTATCAGGGCAGAAGTCTTGAATTCAGTCTTATGGGCACTGGGAGTCACTTTTCAAGATTAAACCGGAGGCACATCTCAGGACAGATCCTAATGACACATTCAACAATTTCAGCAAGCAGTTACTCACAACGTTACCCATTGCCCAAGGCTGACCAGCGTTTCCTGTTTTAAAGGCTGATTTTCAGTGCTCACTGCTTTGCTAAGTGTGAACCATAAGAGGACATTTTTCGAAATTCATGTTTTTGTCAGGCTGGTTTCTTCCTGGAAAACTTTTACCCAGACTAATTCATCTATCTCTAAGAAAGGTGCCAGGAAAAAAACATTTCAGTGTTACTGTTCTTGTAGTTTGTTCTTGAAAAGCCCTGATGGGTTTGAAAGCAACAACTAGGAGACTGGCCTACCTCATCTGTTTCTTAAGAAATGCTTTACCGTAGCCTCAAAAATCTATCAAATCTGAAAAGCCTTTACAAACTCAGAGTTAGCACACGCTCAGCAAAAGTTTTCTAGCATTAAACTGCTAAACCCAGTGCAGGTTTTATAGGGAACAGGCACAGTTTGGACAGAGCAGACAAAGCTTGTCTCACCGTCCAGATGGTTTGTGAACACTGCTCTGCTACCTTCTTTCAAACATTTGATAACTTTTGGGTGCTCAATCTTGCATTCCCAGCAGTGTCCTGTGAACACCCTCTTTTCACGTGCAGTTAAATGTAATTTACCAAGCAGGTAATGAGTTAAAATAGCTGTGCCCCTGTTGCCTAGTAGGATGTATGTCTCTTAACTGGTACTAATGGATGGCAGCTATTAGTTACTCCTACATTAAGGTGCATTCATATTGAAATTTTGTACTGACTTTACAATGCATTTGATTAAAATGCAGAAGAATTACACATTAGATATCATGTGGCTGGATGGAAGCATAATTTAGCTGAGTCTGCAGATGCAGTCATGCAGGTGTTTCCGTAATTCTGATTCAGTTGGTAAAACTGTTGATGTTCAGTGGCCCTCAAATCACATAACCATCTGTGGTTCAGTTCCTCGTGAAAGGAATTCCTTGTGCCTTTTGTCAGATACAATCCCTGGATTCCTGAGCAAAACTTGTGAATCAGGCAATATTTAAATATCAGGTGCTTTGAAGGAAGGTATTACAGACATCAGGTATTTCAGCTTACATTTGTTAGCCACAGACCTAGTGTAAAAAGAGGATAAAAGCTGGGCTCTGGATGTTCTCTGAACATTCCCTCACTCTGGTATGCTTTCCTACATAAGAAAGAATTAAAGCCTGAATTGTGTCCGATTTGCAGTTTTTGAAACTAAACCAAGTCTGGCTTTATACACCTCCCTGCTAAATCATCAGGTACCCAAGAAGCACGGTATGCCAGAGCTTTTATAGGTAGATTCCCATTTCCTACTTGGGTCCATTATGGATAAATACAATCTTCATAGCTGCGACTATTGGTACTTTGAGATTTCACAAACAACAAGATGATGCCAGTTACTTTCAGTGCAGAGCCAGAGAGCTGAGACCAACACGCAGGCAGGTCCACAACTGCCAGCAGAAGCTCCTGCAGCCTTAAAGACATGCATGTACACAATTTCTTTGCTAGACTGAGAACTTCTTGAAGGCAGGAAACTATGACTGAGAGCAAAAGACAGGTAAGAGAAGCAGGGACAGAAGCAGCTCTGGTTCAGCAATGTGGTAGGGCTGTAGCAGTTTGCAGTGTCCCACTCTTGCCTTCCCTACAGCATTTTCCAGCCTACAGGTCTTTCCAGGCCGGGAACATCTAGCCCTTCACTACAGTTGGAAGCAGGCTGACATAACTTTTGGAGGATCGCAGACTATACGTCATTGGAACGCGGTGTGAAGCAATCTAGCTAATGTGCAGTTTTGTCTAGAAAACCTTTCAGGGTTGAGCATGGTTTGAAAGAAGAAAAAAAGACCAAGCCAGAATCACAGAGAGTTTCCTCTTTACCTCAAGGGTCATTGTATTTACACATTTTGAAAGAGTTACTGAACTAATTTGTAAAAGACTTTTATTTTATATATTAAGGAAAAATAAAGACCTCACAAGAATTTTAGTCCACCAGCAACATGTGGAAACAAGAAAAATCTGTCCTCAGTTGACGAAATATTTATTTATCATTGAAATCACAGACATTTGCATCCAATGTAAGGGCAAGACAAATTTTATGCATAACCTCCTAGAGAATTCAGTTAAAAGCAGTTTTGGATACCTGTAAGTAATTATGCTATCACATTCTCCAACGGATTTAATTCAGGCCAAGTAGCAACTACTGTATGTCCAAAAGATAATGAATTAAAGCAATGCTTTGGCATATCCCCTTTCTGAAATGTTAGCAGCCTCTCAAGTGACTTGAAAAATGGGCTTCAATAAATGGACAGGAAAATATATGCAATTAAATTCAATCAATAAAGCTGTCCTTGACCAAAGTCCAAACATTAAAAACAACTCCAATTGAATTATGAGAAATCCTTTTCTGATTTTAACTAGATTAGTTTAATCACATGTGCACCCAAGTTGCATGCCATTCCTGAGTAAGTTTATAGAAACAAAAAGCACCGTGCTACTCTGCCTCTCGCTTCAGCCCAGCTCTAGCTTTTTCTCAAAGGAGAGCGCTGTTCTAGAAGAGCCATTGTCTTACCAGCAAGGTCACTGAGAGAAAAAAGGCAGAACAGGGTCCCAGGTGACAGCCCTCATTACCAGCCTTCTCTTGTTCTCTTTCACTTCCACAGAACTCCTCGTCCCCATAACTACGCAGGCCCTTTCTTTCCTCGTGTTGAGAAATAGAAACTTTTCCAAAATCCTGAAAAACTACTCAAACGTGAAAACTCTTCCAAATGTCAAAGTAACTAGAAGACTTTTATGTTTTCCCCACTTCTCTTTCCCTCTTGAGCTTTTTTCTACTGTACCAATGCAGATGAAGATAAGCGCAATAACAAAATCAGAGTTGCTCTGAATTGCGGTGAGAATACACATAGATACAAACCACAGATCTAAGCAAGCCAGGAAGTAAAAATACTTCAGAAATAATAATTTGAAAAAAAAATGAAAAAAGAAAAAAATAAGTTTTTTTGCACAATCAGGTATTGGGAGAACAACAGAGTATGTATATACTCAAATCATCACTGAGAAGTCCACACCAACAAATTCAGTCATTTAAATGACAGACAAATTTCAGTCATTTGTGGACTTTCAGAAGTCCACAAATTCAGTCATTTAAAAACCCGCACTAAAGTGCCTACCTTCCAGACAGAACAAAAATCCACCCCTTCCCCAGGGACACAGGAACAGCTGACAAATAACTTCACATAAGTCAAACAGCCATCAGCTGGGAATCATTGCACAAGTCTACTTGCCTGCAGGAGATCTCAGCCAGCAACACCTGTGAGATAAACATTGCTTGGCTGGTTCTCCGAGCTGTCCTGTACAAAGTATTCTCTTAAATTCAGAGAGAAAATAGAATATTAGGTTATTTTAGATCTGACCTTTTAGCCATGAGGCACTTAAGATTTGAAATAGATGGATCTGGGGAAGTAATTCATAAGTAGCAAAGTGTTTGTTGAGTTTTTACTCTTTGGGGACTTGTGTGTTTTCTGCAATTCTTTCCAAAAATCAAGGCTGAATTATGACAAAATGATTTGCCTCAGATAAGGGACAGTGGATGAGAAGCAAAGTTATTTCCTGTCCTATAACAAGAGAAGTAAAGCATTGCAGTCAGAGGGAGGGAGTAGAAGGACATGGGGTAATGGTTTTAAATTGGAAGATGGGAGATTTAGATTAGATATTAGGAAGAAATTCTTTCCTGTGAGGGTGGTGAGGCACTGGAACAGGTTGCCCAGAGAAGCTGTGGCTGTCCCATCCCTGGAGGGGTTCAAGGCCAGGCTGGATGGGGCTTGGAGCAACCTTGGTCTATGGGGAGGTGTCCCTGCCCATGGCAGGGGGGTTGGAACACGATGATCTTTAAGGTCCCTTCCAATTTTAACCATTCTGTGATTCTAAGTGTTGGTGGCGATGGCTGCAAGGTCCAAGACTTGCCTCAGTTTTCCTCTTTGGCCTCCTGCATGAGCTGGGTGGAGAATAGCCATCCACCTACATGGCTGTGCTCACCCCTCGTCTGTGACCTCTAGAGCTCTCGCAAGGATCGAACTTGGTGACTTGTCTACAAAAGTGACTCTCTTCTGTGCATTTCGGCATTAAACCGTTATTAAACTCCAAGACAGCTGGTTGCAGGACATGGAAATTTTGATATGGTTATAGCAGTTGCACTGATTTTCACACTTGCTCCTTTCCTGGGCCTGCAGGATGGCTCTGGAGACCTTCCCATGAATGTATCCCCACAAAAGGGGCGTCTGGGTCTTTAGTGGGATACAGAACCAAGTATGACAAAACCACAGAATAATATGAAATGCGACAAATAAACGCTCAGTGCTACAGTTGGGAGACTGGGGAAATCTTGTGTTGATTAAGTCTCCTACTGACTTCATTTTGACCAGATTGGCTGGTACTTCCAAAATGTGTCAGGAGAGTAGGAAGCTGAGTAGGAAGGCACCTAAAAAAGGCAAATACCTTCCTGCTGACAGCAGAACCTCTGCCTTGGACAATCTTTAGCTGTTTGCACACATACTGTGAAGCTCGTATTCCCTTAGCAACCAAAGTTGGCACCTGTGATATTTGTTTTCAGCGTCTGACACCAAGAGTTTGAACTTACATCTGTTTTACTGAATTATGGTAAAACAGTATTAGTAACTGCAAAAAGCAGCTCTAATTTGGACAATACTGTCCAGATCATTTGCAGCTCGTACCGCCTGTAATTTCATTTCTCATCCCACCCAGAAAATAGGAGAAACTGCAAAGCAGAAGAACATGACAAGTCTTAGGCAGGCTGGGTCTTGACAGCTTGACCTATTCCCAGCTATAAAACTTGCTTATGTAGAAGTTTTCCTAATGTCTTTTATAGTTCATTTGCGAAGGCTTGTCCACCTGGTGCCTTACCACAAACTGTGGAATGAGTCCAGGAGATGGCAACAACATGAACTGCTGTGGGGGATAACAAGGACTCTGTTATGACTGGGAACGTTTGCAGTACTATAAATAACTCTATCAATATTGTGATAATGGCACTTTAAAGAGGTCTATTTTACAAGTGTTGAATGTAAGAGAGACCACAGCTGTGCTCATTAATTCTGAAGTACGCTCCTCTCTACGTACAATTTGCAGGTGTAACAATAGGAGTGTTGACTCAGTGCAGGTCTAGCTAGTGTTTGGATTAAAAAAAAGGTCACAGTAGCATGATTAGTTCTTAACGAGTCTTTATTGTGTTTGGCAGAGGGAAAGCAAATGATGATAGTTTAATTGAAAACAATAAAAGTAAAATGGAACTTTGTTACAGAATTTAGCTATACGTAAATAGCTTCTCCCCCCCCAAAGAGCAAGTACCGTAATTGACAGCAGTAGATCTTTTGATAATTAATTGCAGTAAATTATCACTTGGCACAAAGAAGGCATAATTCTAATTAATTTGCAACCTTTCCAGCGTAACACTGAATTGAAAATGGCACTGCTGTATTTTTTTTCAAGCTAATACAGAACGGGAGAACAAACAGCGTTGGGATGCTTTCTTGTGTTTTCCTTGTTTGGAGTTGAACCGAGGTGGTTTGGTCCTTTCCACACAATTGCTGTACCACACAGAGGTGACCCAAATGGGCAGGAGTTTCCTGCACAGTCAGAATTAATCTGCCACAGCATGGGATACTATAATTACACACGGAGATCCAGGCAGAGAACTGGTCCAGCTGGGGCTGGTCTGGGACATCAGTGCCTTGATTTGAGGAGAGTCAGGGCTCTGAAGTATCCCTTTCATTGTCCTTTAAATCTAGATTTGATTCTAAAAAGAGGTATGTGGTAATGTGGACAGGCCAGGCTATTTAGCCAGAGCTAAGAACTGCCAAAACTCATCAGCCTCCATCTTGTTAATGACTTACAAATGAACTTTCTCTGCCTCTGGGAACACAAGTCTTCTCAAGGATGTGCAATGGATGGAGATCTATTGAGGCAGCCAGCTAACAGCACAGCTGGCTTTTAACTCTGAGCTCTGCCTGGATGCGGTGGCCAGCAGCTCCATTTTAAGCAGGATGCTTCTTGGGCGCTTGTGGATGGGGTGCTGTTCCTCTCTTACCAAAACTGGACTTCATGGCGAAGCTCCCCAGCTAATGATTTATTAATGGGATTAAGATTTGGGCCCCAACTTGTGACTTTGCACACAGCCCACAACTCTTCTGTGCCCCAAAACTTCTCTGTGTTCCTGGGCGATAATATTTACCTCCTGCGCATCAGTGTTTTGAGAATAAATTAACTGTGGGAAAGTATGTTGAGCTCCTTGGAAAACAGTTACTAAATAAGTGCGATTATTATCATACATTAAATCAGATCAGCTATTAAAAACGAGAACAAGTCCTCAGATCTGTAACCCTCACTACATCAGTTTCTCCCTCCTTTGCTGATTACTGTTAGCCTTGATAATAATGAACTCAAAGACGA
Organism: Pedionomus torquatus; assembly: GCA_013398155.1. Classification (NCBI taxonomy): domain Eukaryota; kingdom Metazoa; phylum Chordata; class Aves; order Charadriiformes; family Pedionomidae; genus Pedionomus; species Pedionomus torquatus. Next base: position 20,742 of record VZRU01001924.1, read on the forward strand.
TATTAGCAGCCTAACCTATACTATGATTTAATCTTGATTGCCACAGATCAAGGTTTGATTTAATTGCTCTAGAATTAATTAGAAAGAGAAACAAGTATAAAAAAGAATTTTCGCTCTAAATAAAGAAACTGTTTACATTCAATTGGAGTTCATGTTAGAACAAATCATTAAGCTATAAAAGATTACATCTGGGTTAGAATTAAAGTCAAACCGATTCATTAACCCAAATGGTAGCCCAGAGATTACCAACATGGTATTTCTGCTTTGGTGATCAAAGGATCAAGGGATACATGACCAGATGACCCTAATTGAAGCAATCTCCACTGAATTTTGTAAATGAACTTGAAAGTACTAAGAAGATAGTCTCTAACTTCTGTCAACATGGAGAATAAATTTGTTCTGGTGGCCTTACTTTATACATAAAGTAAGCAAAAGGAAAAAAAAAAAAAAGATAATGGCAATCCTCTATGCAGTACACAAAGCACCAATATTTTTTGTGAGTTATGGAGGAACCTTATCCAAATTGTTTATAGTTGTCTGTTAAAGCTTTTTGAAATATAGGGAATTTACGGTCAAAAAACTTCATCGCTATTGCCCTGTCAATGACCTCATCACACCTGACCTACAGGGAGTACCTTCTGTTGGGTTACCCCATAAATCAGCCCTCATGCAAGACCCTTCTCTCAAAAGCTTGCCAGTTGTGCTGAATTAGGTATGATAGTTTTATTGTGTGAGCTACTGTTCACCAGGGACTGAGTAGAAGCTGCTGACCGTATTTCACCGCAGAGTGCAGGATGAACTTGAGTGTTGGTCCCAATGGTGAAAGGCCAAGCCTGTTCTGGCTGATCTGACACTCTCCGCTCTCTGTCGGGGAGAGCTGTGGATGCTTGGTCGAGGTAATGGTTGGAATTATAATCTCAGTTTGTGTTTCAAGTTTTATATAAGAAAAATACATGTAAATTCTGGAGAATAGTAGGGGTATGACTTAATTTGAAAGCCTGGTAGAAACATTAGTGAAATTCTACATAGCCCTCAGTGGAAAACCAAGTCACTAAGCATAAGAACTTCCTGAAGACAGAGACTATAATTCTTGTTATGAAATGGGGGGGAATTGGATGTGATAACTAGTGATGGACAAATTTCAAAAGGTTCAGGGCTTGTGCTTGGTTTGGATAACTCTTCAGGAGCTTTGATGCATATCCAAAGCTTATCTGGACCTCCTGGGCCTGTAAAGATTGGGATGGAAATCTTGCAAGAACAGGCTCTCTCTTGAGGTTTTTCTTTCTTGGTATTTTGGGCAAGTATTTTCTTGTCATGCTGGAGATACAACAAAAATAGTAATGACAAGAAATAAGACCTGCTCTTAAAGAGTACTTCATCAAGTCTAAATTAAGAATAAATAAAACTGCTTCTCTTAAAATGCTTTCCACATCTCCAGACCTTCTTTGGGTTAAGAAGGGCAAACTTTTAAACTAAATGGGAAGAAATATGTCCCAGTTCCTTCTGAAGCTCAACTGCGCTACAGTCATTTTGAGTTGGCTGCTTTTTATATTGTATCTGTTTTGGTAGGATTGCTTCTGTGTGTAACACATAAATATGCTGTGCAGATTTTGGATAAACAAGATGTATATCTCAAGGTAGCAAGAATACTAGCATCATCTGAAATGTAGTTTGTGTATGTGGCTATTCTATAAAGTAATCCCCAACTTCCAAAGGCCAGACTTCCCAGGAAACTTCATACATGTTTGAGAAAGTTTTAGTATGTATGTGTACCCATGTAATATTTCCTAGTGCTCCATGGGTGCAAAGCAGATTATAGTTCCTGAAACTGTTTTGCTTGGTTGTGTAGTTGAGATCTGGTTTCTTTACCATAAAGTAGAGTTCTACAGAGTAAAATTTCCTTGGATGATAAGATTGAGGTCCTAGAGCTGGTAGAACTATATGGCCTCTCCCCAAGGCTGGATTGAATTTTCATGACCGGCTGGAGATGAATTAGTAGGTTCAATTAAGTTTGTGTTTGGAAATGTGACCAAACTACTGAACCCAGGGTGGATCTCCCTGTATATTTGTTTTACCTCTGGCGAAGAGTTAAAGTACACACCATGCCTGAAACACCAGCTGCAGCAATAAAGAGTTTCCTATGACCGAGTAATCTCAGAGGACATGTAAACCTGTTGTCTTGCTATGCCACACTTGAATGTGGTGCCAGGGCATGGGGCAGCATCTGCCCCTCCTCAGCGCTCGGTGCTAATACTGGACACCGAACCTGCTTTTTAAAACCATGTAGTATTTTTCTGATCTGCAGAGAAAGTTCAATAACACAAATCTGTTGATTAAAAGCCCTCCGCTGTTTCAGGTACAAGTGCTATTTCCAGGTCTTGTGGGCTGTAAGGGAAGAGGTGTCTGCCCTGCCTCTCAGAGGAATGGTAAAAGCAGTAACACTTAGGACTTGGTAACACAGGCTGGTGGGAGAGGCTAGAAGAGATGACGCTTGTCCCCGCCATGGTAGCAGGGGGAGAGGAATTTGGTGCCCCACGTGAAGTGCTGCCAGTCCTTTTTCCTAAAGGCCAATATTAATTAATGATGGGGAGAGGAAAAGGTTGGAGGGCTTAAAAATTCTCGTTAACCTCATCTCGTTAATTCTCATTTACATCCTCAAACCATAAGAATCAAGAGCAATGTTCACACGCTGAAGTTGTTGCTGCCGGTATGTCTGAGCCAGTGGACCTGGCCGTGTTCCGCTCCCATGGCAGCTGATGGCCTAATCCAGCTCCAAGTCAACGGGAGTGTCTCTGTTGACTTCACTGAAGGCTGGCTGGGGTTTTGAGGAGCGGGCTGAGCACGCGGGTGGCAGTGTGCTGGGCTCTCCCAATGAACCCTGCATCTTTGCCATGCCGAGGAAGACGCTGTAAGCACAGTTTGGCCCCTTCGTAGCAGCAATATCTAAACTGACTTGCGTATGAATAATATTAAACATCCTTAACTGTGTTAGCACGGGACGTCAAGCAAATGAGCGCATGCAAACCCAGCCAATGCACACAGCAAAGATTACTGGCTGTATTCAGGAAGCAACAAATCAGGTCTCACGCCATTGTCAGAACTATTTAATTTGTCATTGGCCGTGTCACCCTTTCTTTTTTTAGCTGCTCAGTAAGCCACGTTTTGGCATCTTTGTTCTCAGATGGATATATATTTTATCCTCAGTAGTGCATACGAAATCTAATGTATTAATAACTTGGGGAATAAATTTGCATCCAAGACTCTGTTATTTTTATCTTGTTTTTCTCCTTAACCAAGTCGCAAAAAATATACATTTTAATCTCCAAAATATTGCGGAACGGTACAGCAGAATTAGGCAAATCAATTACATAGCAGCATAGCAGCACTAAGAATAGAGACCTCCACAGAGCTGTGCAAGAGGAGACTTTTCTACAGATGGAAAAACTTAGACGCAGAGTTAAAGTTAGTCCAGCAAAAAAACATGAGAAGAAAACAAGTAGTTTGAATGTCTGCTCATGCACTCAGTCTTGTTTCCTTGTTCATTTTTTCCAGTGGTGGCCTTTGGCTGCCCCAGAGTAGCCAGAGCATTGATTAGGCACTGCAGAAAAGGGAAATGGTGGAGAGATTAGAAGATAAACCTCAAAGGGTTTCAGGCATTTTAGGGATAAGGCTGACTGAGGTTAAATAGGCTGCTCTCTGGGCAGAGAATGGCTGGAGAGCAGCCCTGAGGAGGACTTGGGAGTGCTCATGGATGAGAAGCTCAACAGGAGCCGGCAGTGCGCGCTGGCAGCCCAGAAAGCCAACCCCAGCCTGGGCTGCAGCAAAAGCAGCGTGACCAGCAGGTCATGGGAGGTGGTTCTTCCCCTCTACTCTGTGCTTGTGAAACCCCACCTGGAGTCCTGTGTCCAGCTCTGGAGTCCTCAACACAGAAAGGACATAGAACTGTTGGAATGGGTCCAGCGGAGGGTCACCAAGATGATCAGAGGGATGGAGCACCTCTGCTGTGAGGACAGGCTGAGGGAGCTGGGGCTGTTCAGCCTGGAGAAGAGAAGGCTCCGGGGAGACCTTCTAGCAGCCTTCCAGGATCTGAAGGGAGCTCCAGGAGAGCTGGAGAGGGACTCTTGGTCAGGAAGTGGAGTGACAGGACAAGGGGTAATGCTTTTAAATTGGAAGAGGGGAGATTTAGATTGGATATTGGGAAGAAGTTCTTTGCTGTGAGGTTGGTGAGGCACTGGAAGAGGTTGCCCAGAGAAGCTGTGGCTGCCCCATCCCTGGAGGGGTTCAAGGCCAGGCTGGATGGGGCTTGGAGCAACCTGGTCTAGTGGGAGGTGTCCCTGCCCAGGGCAGGGGGGTTGGAACGCGATGATCTTTAAGGTTCCTTCCAATTTTAACCATTCTATGATTCTATGACTTACCCAGTTAAATACCAGATATAACCAAAATAACAATGTGATTGACGTAGCAGCTCATCAGTGGCAACACTCTGGTTTTCTGCCATCCAAGAACAGGCACAGAACAGAAGACCACCCTTGTCCTCACTAACCCCCAAGCCCACAGGTAGATTACTGAAGAAGGAAAATGACTTACAGAGCCAAACTGACACAGAATGTTCGCGAATGGAGAGATTTTAGGTCTGCATGAGCCAGCTTATTCCTTATCTCATGTTCTCCTGAGACAGCCCCCTTTCTGTGCACTGCCTCAGGAGCCAAGGTCTTGAGGGAGCAGGGAGAGCAAGAGGGGTGAGCTGCTTACTGCCGTTTTCAACTTCTATGCTAAATTACACTCCTCATTTTAGGTACTAAACAGGAAATTTGAATGAAGTTCATGTGTATTTACTCAGTATTTCTGACCTATTGGAGATGCTGGAGTTTCTTCCGCAGAGTGGGGCAGGCAGAGCACACACCAGTTAATGAAGGGTGCCCAGTGAGGGCTGGTAGAGTTGTTTAAAATGTATCCTATTGGTAAATATATAAACAGCAAAGTCAGTGGTCTGCAGATGCTCTCTGTATGGGGGAAGATGGGTCAGTCCTAGTGCCTCCAGTTCTGGACCTCTAGGAGAGCTGTGGTGGGGTTTTGTGAGGTGGGAGTCCCACCACCACATTTCACCCCAGCCATGGACAGCTGCTGGAAAATTTTGGCTGCGTCTTTCAGCGCAAGCCAGCGTACAGCTGGGCAGCATTCCTTACATCTTTATCAAAAACATCCAAAGCATCCCGGGAGAGGAATCTGTGTGCATAGCTGTGTGGGCGAAGAGGCAGGGTCTGCTCTGCCCGTCTGCCCTCGGAGCAGCCACCTCTCCCAGAGTCATCTCTCCACGCACAACCAGACTGTCCCAGCAGGGGACAGGGCCCTTACAGGGTTAGTGGCAATGGGACTATCTCTACTCCTGGCAAACTGTGAAGCTGGTAAGAAAGAAACTTTCCCTTTGCCTCGGGAAAAGCCAGTCTATGGCTGATCTCAACCAGTCTGTGGCTGATCTCAACCAAGTGTCTGGCAAATTCATTATTTTTCAAGGCACGGCAATTCTAGGTATGATAACTGCTGACCTTATTTCCTAGAGAGCCAAAAGCTGAAGGTAGATGCAAGTTGGGAGTGGTAGCAATGGAGAAAGTCCAGACTTAGAGTTTTGCAGCTGCAAGCCCTAGGATTTTATACAACATTAGTAACACAATTTGAGGGAAATTCATAGCTGAGAGAAACAGCAGGCTTTTCTGTAGCTGAAGTGACGTGCGAACCAGATACACAGTCACTACAACTGATTTTAGGAAGCAGGCTTAGAGATTTTCCAAAGTGAGCGAGTCGTATATTCTCAAATATTCAGCATTTCTTTTTAGTCAGCTTTTGGAAAGGTCAGTCAATAAATTAGTTATGATGATTTTGCTATCTGGTCTCCAATCTGCTATGGGGAGATGTGCAGAGACCTAGAGGGCAGATGGCAGGAAAAGGAATACAAGCTACACACGAACTCTGCAAAGAATCACGGAATCTTCATGGTTGAAAAAAAATCTTCCTTTTAAAATGGAAGCAAAATAATTCCTAAAGGCATTTTAATCAGAATTTTTAAAAATGATCATGAGGAACCTAAAACATCAGGCCATATATTTTAGTACCTGCAGGAGCTTTTAGACCCCACATGTAAAAGACCTGGCCTTTATTATGGATATCTGATGGGCCAATATATTTAATCTGTAGTCCAAAGCTCAGTCAACTGAATTCCAAAACGCACACACATAAATCTTTTTTTTTTTGATACACGTGGAGTATTACCATAACTGTTACTCAGCTTTCCTGAAGAGCATCAATTGTAATGCTTTAAATCTGCGGGGGTTGAGGTTTTGCAGCTGCCTGATTTGAGCGATTTGGAGCTGCAGGACTGCAGCAGAGCCAAGTTCTGGCTCTTCTGCTTGTGGAGGAAGGTCTCCGTGAGGGCCTACCAGCGTGGGGTCTGAGCCACCAGAGAAGGTGCAACTCCATATGAAGTAATGGATGTCTGCAGACAAAATGTAGGCGTCTAAAAATAGTCATGATAATAAAAAAGCACCTGTTCTAAAGTGATTGCTTCAGTTCTTGTAGAAGATGGGGTAATGCCAGGTGACCGTGTCATACTCCAACGGTGTGATCCTGTGATGGGCAAGATGAATTGCTTCCTGGGAGTGCCCCTCTCTTCCTTGGCTGCCAAGGCAGCCTGGGAGCTTTTTCAGAGTAGAAATTTAGCTTTTAGGCAGTAAAATGTAACTGAGATGAATCTACCCTTCACGCCTAGATGTGAGACCTGCTGGTTTTGGTAGCTATGCTATGTTTCATGTCAAGACCTTTATGGAGATTTAGAAATGAAGTTGAAGCACAGACCAATAATTAAAGGGATAACAACTCCTAGGATGTGGATGCTGCCTCTCCCATACCCTTGTGCTATGAACTTCGGAAAAATCACCCTGGGCAACATTTTTAAAGGTGTTTAAGTATGAAATTCTGTTGGTTTCAAGTGATTGGCCCAGCCTGCAGTTGGTGAGGGTTAGGCATCTAAATGCTGCTGGGATTCTTGCCTTTAAATCTCTGTCTCAATTTCCTTGTTCACAACAGAGGCATAATACCTACCTGCCAGGCAGGATTACCGTCTGCAGCGCTTTGAGATCTTTGGGTGGCTGACGCTGGCGGTAAAAAGTGCAAACTCGTCACGAATTTCAGATTGTCTTGCACATCGTGTACTGCAGACAGCGTAGCCCCCAGGCCCCGTGGCGCTGAGCACCACCGCAACCCACTTCAGGTCTCTATGACAAAATTCATGGTGCAGATCGATCTGAGATCAGCTGCTCCTTTCCTCCCGGCTTCTTCCTGACTTCTGGTGCTGCGACCCAGAGGCTTTTTCTAAGAAAGCAGCATCAAGATAGAGAGTACTTATACTGGCCTCTGTTGCACTCACATTGAAACATTTGCTATATTCCTTAAAATGCGGTGTCGAGAGAGATAAATATCCTGTTTTCTCTGTATTGCTGGAGTCAGGCTCGGAGCGCTACAACAGGAGCAGGAGCGCAGATGCAAGGGGGAGCGTTTTTGCGCTGCTCGAGCCTCCCAGTCAGTTGCCCGTCTCTCCCAGTAGATGATGCTAAAGCGCGATTGTTTTGAGCAATTTTAAGGGGAGGATTTTGTCAGGGGAAATCTGAAGTGGTTAGAAGGATTCTGGGGCTCAGTGCTGCCAGAGGAATATGCAGCAAATAAACTCAAAAACCTGGAGACCAATTTGCTCCTTGTATTTATTAACACCTTGAAAAGTAGTAGAATTAGAGTTTACACAGGTTTTCAGGCTTTTTAAGCAGACTGACATGCCTACATATGTATGTGTGAATGTTTCTGCAGTTTTTACAGCTAAAGTACACTGCCAGCATCATACTGTCTTACCATGTCATTTCTTCACTCTATTGCCATCAGGGAACTCCTCATCTTTGTGTCCATACCATGTTACTCATTTCTGTTCCATACTGTCAGACCCATTTGGGGTAAATAATTTGGAATGAAATATTCAGCAAGAGCTGTAGCTTTCTGGTTGCTTTTGAAATGTGCAGCAACATTTATTACTAGAAACCAAGGAGCATTTTGCCTGTAGATGCTGCCAGAGTTCAGATATGTTTAAGCTCTGGCCACTCTCGGGAGCCAGAAGAGGAAGTGGTTCTGGAGTGGGAAATGTAGGCTCAGATATACATTTCCTTTGAATTTAGGAAAATTAGAGGGAGTTTGGCCTTGTCTTTCCTTCCATTAGAGCTTTTCTGAGGACTTCTAGTGCAGCCAATATAATGCACTCTGAAATGAAGTATTAAAGTTCAAAGATTCATCTGGAAGTTATTAATAAGAACAATAAAAAATATGAACTTAAACCCAGTGCTATTTAGCAAGGAAAAATTGCCTACATTTTTTCAGTTGGATACTTTTTGTACTTCTGTAGCTAAAAAGTATTTTTTTTCCTTTTAAGAAAAAAGACAAGTTATTAGTCTCTTTATGAGACTTTTGGGGTCTGCTGTAAAGACATCCTATGGTTCTCAGCATCCAAGTCATTAGTCCAACAGTCCTGGTCTGTTGTGTGTTAGAAAATATGCACGAGGTCCCTGTCCTCACAGGCGATTTTGAACAAAGCATATTTTGGGAAAAGGATGTACAAAAAGCCAAAACTATTTCTCTGGATCTCCTGTCTGGTAAGTGGAGGAGCTCAGAGGAGCATTACTTGGTTCCTCATCAAGTGCCTGTTCTGCTGGACTCTTAACTGCTTCTATGTGAATACAGTCATCAAGTATACACTAGGGCTGGATGATACACCACCACCACCGCTACAACCCCCCTTCCTAAATTCCTGCACACTAACACCATACATGTTGTCAGAGATCCAGATGTTGCCTTGTCCCTGACTGATAGGCTTTCTTGGGTCAGAAGGACATATCCTAGGACAGTCAAGAATGCGTCAAGATATATGGAAGGGTTTGTTTTCTTCAAAAACCTCGGACTAGAATCAAATTGCCTGAAGGAAACTTTTAAGAACCTTTTAGTCTCTTGTAAGAAAAGAGGTTCTGCAAATATTACTGTGTTTGCAGTTTTCTTGCCTCTGACTGTATTTGGTTTTCTTGGATTCTCTTGAGATATTGTCTATTCAGAGCATGCTGCAAGCAACCACTGCAGAGGCCGTTTAGTAAGTGGAGATGTTTTGTATTCCCTGCTCTCTGGAGATCATGCTCATCAAACTGGGCTTTCTTCTTCACCCACCTTTGCCGAAGAACTTTGGAAAAAGGTTATCAATGGGAGTGGGACAGATGGAAGTTTTACAAAAGGTAATGAATAGGATGAGCTCGGTTCTATGAGGGCTTTTATGGTGATAGATGAGGTGAAGACCAACCAAGGTGGCTGGGGAGCAGGAAAGTTTACTGACAGCAAACTGTAAGAGAGCTGGAAAGCAGCCTGATGGGCTCTTGGATCACAGGCTGAACTAAATGAGCTCTATTATTGTCTTGGGATTTTGTCACTAGGAAGACAACAACAAGTTATGCACAGGCAGAGTGGACGGTGAGATTTGTAGAGAAACTCCAGGAGATAAATCAATCATTATATTAAGTGGAGATGAATGTCAAGTACAGCATGAGAAATCTGGAACTGTTTGCACTCTTTCTACCCTAAGTCAGGCAAAGTATGAAATTCAGTATGTAAGAGCAAAATGGGAATTTTCTCTGTTGCCAGTGACCCCAGGATATTTTAGAACTGGAGGTATTATTTTTAAAAAAGTAAGCAAAAACTTACTTCACTTTGGACTTTCTCCCTATTTGAGAGTACTTGGAAAAGGAGGATAAGTGTGGCTGATAAAGACTCTAAAGCAGCTAAAAGCAGTTGCAGAAGGAATTACTTCAGAGTTGCATGCTGTTATTAGAGCAAGTGTAAGGTGCTACCCTTTTAAAAACGGCCAAAGAAAATAAAATGGGAACCTCCAGGCAATAGTATTCTGACCTCATCAAATGCCTTTGTCTAATTTAGACTGCATTAGCAATTGTGTTATTCACAAAATCCTGGGTAGAAGGAGGGAAAGGATTTATAGATAGCATTATGTCCTAAAGGGATTCATACAATGAAATTATAAAATGCATTTAAAAATACATAATTAGCACTTTTCATCCATAAATTTCCAAAGTGGTATTTTTAAAAGGAGGACATTACCTAACTCCATGTGAACTAAATAACTCTAAATCAAATGAGACAATTTATGTGTTTGAAAGATGTTTGTATTTGAAATAAGAGCATCATTTAACATCTCTTCGCCTCTCTCTCATGCTGATTTATCTCCCTGATTTCTGGAGGTCACTCTTATTGGTAGAAGTCAGCATTTGTTGTGTTTTGCAATGCAAAAATTCTTTTCATTCCCTAACACTAGAACAATATTTCATTGAATTGCTCTGGTTTATTAGACTAGTTGCACAGATGTCCTCTCTTCCTGAGCCAGATGTACAGGGCGCTGCTTCCAGCTTAGCCCAAACTGGAACATGTTGACAGAATAACATAACTGAGACCAGACATATTGCATTTTACACTAAAGGTCATGCAAAAAGCACAGGCTGCGTATAGCATGGACTGTTTTACATAAACACACATTTGGTTCAGCTTTGGTATAGGGATTACTGAAAGAATGCTTGGGGAGGACAAGCTATAAAGCAGTTGGAAAAGATCTGACAGTTGTTGAATGAATTACCCCCAAACTGGTACATCTCTCTAAGAACAAGTGTGAAGGGCTCTCTGCGAAAGGAGATGAGAGAAAACTCCCAGGGACACATTTCTGCTTGAGATTTTTCCAGAGAGACAGAAGCTACTCTCACGAGGAGATTTCCTGAGGACTTTTTCAGTACCGTGGGTTTGATTCAGTGGTGTCCTTACCTTGCTAATGCCTTTCACCACCATTAGAGGTGTAATTAGAAGAGAAGAACAAGTCAAATTCCCTATCAAGGAAGTGGAGTTACTGTAAGCAAGGCCAGAGTGTTTCCAGTGGCTTCAGTATCTAGTTGGGAAAGAGCTTGAGAGAAACATATACGGATCCAGGTGTTACAGATGAGAAAGGAGCATCAGAAGGTGTCCTGCAGAGCAGCATCAACTTAAAACACTTAATTTCACACTTGTATAAGCCACAGAAGTGGACAAGGACCTGGAGCCAGATTAATTTTAGGATGAGGGTGCAAACCCAGACCAGGACCGAAATTCCCATGGTTTTTTTATTAACCAGTTTGGTCTCCTGTTTTAGGAATCTTGTACAGTATGTACCATGCTGACCTCACTTCTGGTGACAGAGGAGGGAATTTTCAAATTCACCTGTGACTTGAAGCAAGGTTTTTTTTTGCAAGAAACTTAACCCCTCTCCATTCTGATCTGAAAAATGTGTATAAAAGCTAAACTCCTAAGGATAATGCTCAGCTTAATTAATCAGTGTTCATAAAGTCTTTGAATTAAAAGACGGTACGGACTGTAAGTGCCAAGCATCGCTGGTACTGTGAACAAATGCACAACAGCAAATGAATATAAGCACACTGCAAAGGAGGAATGTCATTAAGGAAAGAGGTCCCACTTCAAGCTGCCAAATACAAAGGAGTGAGTCATTTATTTTCAGTATGAAAAACATTTCAGTGTTTTTCTTTAAGTGATTCTGCTTATGATCATTACTCCTTAGCTAACTGCTATAAATATTTCAAAGTGGTGACAGGGTCTTCTATTCCCACCTAGAAATGCAGAAAATGAGGAGTGGAAAACAGAAAAATAAAAACAGTTGAAAAAGGCATGTCTGGTTTGCCACATGCTAAATACAGTTGTCTTTGTCTTATGCATAGATAGCTTTGCCTTTTCTTTTCCTGAAGACAACTCTGTGTGTATGGGACTCTACTGTCCCATGCTTTGTCATTAGGGTTTGATCAAGATTTATGAGTTGATAACTGTCTAAACGCTGGATCACAAAGCATCATTTTTGTTCTCTCCTGACCTTAGCTGTGACCTCTGGGACTGCAGAGGGAGGCAGACGTGTGATTTCGGTATAGCCAGGCAGGGTAACGCAATCTGCTGGCGCTGCTAAAGCCCAGCTTCACGTTTGTATTTTTTTTTTTTTCTGACAGAGGACGTTAAATTGGCCTGCAAAGGAGTCACAAAGGGTACGAGACGTGGTAGGAGTTTGTCTCAAACATGTTCAAGCAGTGCCCCGGCTCCCTCAGATATGCTTAATATGCCCAGTGACAAATGCGTAGTTTGAGTTAATTATCAGGTTCGTTTACCACACAATATTTAATCATTTTTTCCCAGTAGTTGTGATTTGAAACAAAACTATAGAATTTCATGGTACATAAGGTTTTGGGACAAAGTATGTGCGTGGACACATATATCTGCTTATTTTATTCTTTATAGCGACTAGTACATTTGCTGTCAATATTCTGTATAATGAGCTGCACAGAGCAGGCTGGTCTTTCTCCTCCTGACTGTCAGACCACCCTGCCCTCCTGCACCCCCAGGTCTTTTCTCACATGCTGCCTCACCTACACAGCGGCTCGCTCTGCTCCCCGCAACAGAAAATCTTTTAATACACACTCCTCCATGGCAAATGTTATTACCCAAACAGAACTTCCGTCTCAGTCAGACTTTCCAGAAAGCGGTAAAAGTGATGGGGACAATATGAAGATGAGACCAGGTGCTCCTGCGTGTCCAGCCCACACACGGCGTGAAGATTTTCAAGGTGCTCAGCACACTCAGGTGTGGATTTGCTGAGAAGTTTACCTGTATGAACTCTCATTGGACAAAGAGCCTAAAATCCACTGCAACACTATGCCCTGAGGTACAGCACGACTGTGTCCCTTCAGATTTTCCCTAACGTAAGGTTACTGAGATATTTTAACTCTCTGAAGGAGAATCCTCTTCTTCCAAAGAAGTCAACAAAGAGATACTCGTTTAAAACTGGAGTAACACAGTGGCAAATTGGACTCACTAGTAGTTGCCTCCATTCCTTCCTCTCATGGAGGCAATGAAAAATGGCAGCTGGACCCTCTGGATGCTGCTGCATGAATTGGCTGAGATGGGATTGTTAGGAGAGCATGAGTTTGCTGAGCTCTCTAAGTGACAGGACTGTGTAACTCGTGTGGCACGTTCACCCAGCAGGCATCACTTGGATGGCAAAGAAAATCTTTCCTGCTCTTAGAAAGACTGAGACTATAATCTTCCCTCTGGAAAAGAGGTGGCGGCACGTGGCAGGGAGGTGGGAGCTCAGGGAAACAGAGGAGGGCAGAAGGTGAAATTTCAGGGCTTGCTTTCTGATTAAGCCTGTTATTTGCTCCATATCTGAGTTCACCAGTCAGTAAATTCTAGAGCTTTGGCAGTTCTTCATTAGAAGTTAGTTATCTACACTTAGTGTTGGAAATCCAAAGTATTGTTGCAAAAGCCAATGCACTTTTGATGGGGTATGTGGCCTTTTACCTTGCTGATTCCAGAGGAAGCCAGAAGAAAGCTGATGCAAGTTATCTGTGATGAATTTTTCCCAGCTGATGCTTCTTTAGAGAAGAGCAAGAAATGACTCAGGGCTCTAAGGAGGTTCTTGTCTCTGCTTGTTTCAGAGCTCTAATTTTGGTCCTATCAGGATCCTCCTGAGAGAGGAAAATCAAAGACTAAATGGAGGCTGTAGAGCACAAGCCCCTTGCACTACGGGCATCCTTCTGGTGATGATGATTGATAAGGTCAGTGGAGGAACCCTGCTCTGCTTCTACTGACACTTTTAACACATGTAAAGAAGAGCAATTCTGGTCTCTGGCTCTGTCACTCAAAGGCTTCTTTGCAGATCCATGTTTATTACAAAATAATTATAACTGCAAATTAGGAATGGGGGTGTTCTAGCACCTCCTCACATCTTTCTCATATGCATCTAAAATAAAATTAGCCTTGCGAAACTATTGTAACCTTCTGGTATAAGTTCAAGTCAGAAATGAAACCGAGACACTTGTTTAGTCAGGCACAAACACTGTATATGTTGGCTTCACTGCCTGTTTTCTAAACCCAGCAAGCCTATTTTTTGCACTAAACAGTGTATTTGTAGCAACTTTGTAAACGCATGTACAACTCAAATAAAGCACAGCCCGTTTTATTCACACCAGGCTTTTGTAACCCAGCTTCTGGCCCTCCTGAGCACCATGTCCTCAGCTCCTCCTGGTGGTGACGCAAGTCCTGAGAGAGGAGGACATTCAGGGGTGATACCCCCACAAAGCGATGCACATTTTTTCCATCGCCCTCTATGCATAAGTTTGGTTCAGATCAGTGTTCCTCAGGGATTGGTGTGCAGATTGTAAGGGGACAAGAGCAGAAGTGCGTGAGCCAGAGTTCATTGAATTGGGTGAGTCATGGCTATGTGTGCTAGATGCAGGATTTCCATTTTATTGGTCTTTTTGCTGTGGTGGCGACCTCTAATTACAGCAGGTTCTCAGTCTGGTGAATATCTGGGGACAGACAGAGCCTAAGCTACTGAGCCAGCCTTCCCGAGCAGGCTCTAATTTCTTTCTGGAGAGATTTTCCAGAATTCAGCGGATTTTGCTCTTATTTAAAGGTATTTCATAGCAACCTTTATCAGACCAGTTCTCAAAGCTTTAAAACCTCATTTTGGATATTCAGCTAAGTTATAAAAAACAGGGTTTAAAATCAGTGCAACAAGCTTTCCTAAAACAGTGTCTGAGGCATTCCTAGTGATATCCATATCATGGGAACACACTCAGGGCCTAAACCTACGCTCAGGAGCGGAGCAGGGCCTAACTGATGTCTCGAGGTACCATTTAAACAGATACAGCAGCTGTGATCTTCACTTTCCTAATGGCTGGAGTCTTCAGCAAGGAAAGAGAAAAGTACTGAATGAAAAGTATTACTGTCAGGGTATATTTTACTACCTGAACTATTTTATTGGCTGCTTCAGGGAAATCAGTGCATTCAATAAGCATAACTGTATTAGAGAGATTGTTATTTGCATTCCTATGTTTGAAGTTCGTGCTGCATATTTTATGTTACATGCGACGCACTGAGCTGGGTTTAGGCAACTTTTAAGAAAGGAAGCGGTCTTGACATTTGCAATTTATCTGAAAAACAGATCCAGAAACTGAAGGTAAAAAATAATCAATGTCTAAGTGTATGATGGCATACAATTGGAATAAAATGCTAAATAAATAATAGAGACATATATGGAAAATAAATATTTTAAAACTGTGAAGAATCATTCAAAAAGAGAAAGCAAATGCAAGACTAAGTGACACGATATATAGCAGGCACATGCCTGGGCTTTAAGTGTGGTCATGATGGTTACGTGTATCTGTACGTCACTGCAGAGTCCATCAGGACAGAGATTTAATATCACAAAGCTTCTGCACAGGTTTAAGAAGGGTACAAAGGGATTCTGCTCGTTGTGTTTTAGAAACCACACAGGTACCTACTGATGTTCCCGATATGTATTTATGTTCTGGCATGATTGTTGTGAATTAACATATCTGAGACCTACTTATTTCAAAGCCTTGCACGATCAGAATTTTACCTTTGGGTCCCTGTATAATTGATGACAGCCTAGCGTCGTAGGTATCTCAATGTAGATGTGTATGTTTTAAGGACTTCTGGGTCATCATATGGTCAGCAATGTATTTCATCCCGTGGTTAATCCCTTGGATGCCATGCTACGGTTGCCTTGAGGCTCGTTTCAAGGTCTTGATTAATGCCACCGCTCCATGCCTAGTTAAGCTGGCAGAAGCCTGTTCTGCAACCAAAATGGGTTTCCTGTCCCCCCTGTGCTCTCCAGATGGTTGTTCGCGCTCCCTCCCCCTGTGTCGGCACAGGTGTTTCTCTGACCATGCAGGGAGAGATCAGAAAACTGATCTCAGTGAAAATTGACGTGGTTTTAAAAAGAAAGGCCTGTTTTTCAGACAGGCCGCTTCCTTGACTGGGTTCACTGAATGTCTGTGAGAGGGAGTGACGGGAAAGTGGGAAGAGAGAGGGCAGCCAGGGTCGGGAGAAGGAGGACAGGGTTCCTTCTCTGACCAACTTCTTGGGAAGTATGGGGAAGTGCAGTCTGAACATATTTAAGCAGTATCCAGGTACCAGTATCCACTTGGATCGTGGACCTCCTTACAGGCTGGCAGAAGGAGAACACTTCACCTGCCACCAAGATGTTGAAGAAACAGCTCCCTCTGGCAATATGAGGATACGAGTGAGTCCCTGTGGGATTTGAAGCTACTGCTTGTTTGGGATTACCTGGGCATACACCCTTCCCTCGTAGTGAGGGAATTCTGTATAACTGAAATCAACCAAAACCCTGCAGTTAATACCTTCTAATTTTAGACCTTTAAAATGGGAAAAGGCTTTTGTGCCGGTGAGGTTATGGGCTGCAATAGCACAATGTCAGTCGCGTTAGGAACAACCTGATGCTTCCATGCTAAAATCCTAAACTCACAGGCTCCTATAGACACTGCTCCTCCTTTTTCCTCATTTCCCTTAAGCTAGGAATAGTCAGTTTATCCCGTAAGGGCTGGATTCAGCGCACCAGAAAAGACTGTCAAGTTTGAGAAGAAGTGGATGATTTGATTGGTGGCACCAGCTTGGTTACAGATGCCATTTTTCACAGCCTTCCCACCTTACGTCACCTGAAGCATCAAACAACGGAACAAAACCACAGTAGAATCCCTTCCCATTGCACGACAGTGACGCATCTCCACGTGTGATGGCATCACGTAGGAAAGCGGGGTTCTACAGCCAGATGCCGATTGCATTTTCTGTTACATATTAATTACACAGAAGCAGGTAGAAACAACCTAAGATCGCTTGACCTAACATACTTCTTTGGCAATAGGTGATGTCTTTGCCACATTATGCAGAATCTGGCTTTTACTCCGAGTTGTGGCTTCTCTATGTGGCTCCCACACATCCTTGTTGTGGTTTGCTACCTGAGTTAAGCTTCAGCAGGTTTTGTCTATGAGGTCACGTTTATTCTCAGATGGCTTGGCAAGATACTTTAGAAAACGAGAGGTTTTGGGCAGGAAGCAGCACCTCCCACATACAGGGTGGTACCAAAGCTATTCAGATGGCTGGCATTCTGGCGGAAAGGAAAGAAGATGAAGATGAGCTCTTATCTAAGTTGTTGGTTGATGATTCACATTTTAACTGGGTCCTGACCCTTCTCTAACAGTAAACTCTGTATCTTGTCCCAAAGGGTGCCTAGTGAATTTTTAAACGATAATTTGATTAATATGTGTAAAAGAACATGGTGTGGAACATAGCTTTCTACACCAAATATCAACAAGGCTTCTGTGTGTGAGAAGCCTGGTTCTCTGATGGATCAGTATTTCTTAAACACCACACAAAGGTGGTAGAGGAGAGGCCGGCAGCAGGTTTTTGGGTTCAGATGTACTCCAAAATACTCTTCTGGTCCCTTTTATGCCTGTTTTTTGTCAGTCCAGAATGGCACAAGCTCCTGTTGTTGAAGCTGCTCCTACCCTTGGCAGCGAAGCCGGGTGCTCCTACCTCCGCAGCGCACAGAAGGACATCCTCTGCAGCTCCTGCTGACAAGGAGCGAGACTTGAGCAGCGGCGGTGTCCTTTGTACGGAGCTCTCTGCTAGCCTTGCACTCATTCTGCCAGGCATCGCTGGTACCTGGAAATGATGCTGCTGCAGAGGGTGGTGGAGCCAGAAGGCAGCCCGCTTTTCCTCTGAGATGCTTTGATGAGGTGCGTGACAGAGACCTCTGCTATTTAGTCCCTAGCACAACGTCTGAAACACACTGGCCCTTGCCCAGGATGACCTCACCCCCCTCTCCTTCTTCTAAGATGTTAGACTTAATTAAACCTCACCATTCTTTTCTTAATACAAGGGAAACCAAAACATGGAGAGAAGGTAAAGCAACAAATCCCTCCCCCCCCCCGAAATGCATCATAAGATGGAATGGGCAGATTTTAACAGGTATTGAGGGAAAAATGAAACTCTTTAAAGGCTTTGAATGAACTTTTACAAAAGCCTGTGAAGGCAAAATCAATCATCCAGACTACAATAACTAGCTTAATTTACAAGTTTTTGTGGAAGATTGTTTTGTGATTCAAACAGCTATTTTGGAGTTGAAATTCTATTTTTGCTCTTCTGTTTTACCTGTGTTTGAGGTAAAGCGTGAAACTTCCTCTAAATGCCACCCTGTAGTAGTTCGTCTTTAAGATATTGTTTTAAACATAATTGAATTGCTGGGGTACATTAAACATTGCAGCATTTTAAGCAGGGGAAATAATTTAATGATGTGGTCTTTAAGACAGTTAATTAGCCTGGCATGTATGAAAGTGTAACAAGAACACCACCTACTGTAAAAGTGAATGTTCTACACTCCGGAGCACTAATTCCTTATAGCTTTACCCTGCATGGAAATCATTAACCCCTTTTTTGTCAAATCTTTTTAGGCAAAATTACTGAGTTTGGAGTTGGTGATCACAGCTCTCCCCGACATTAACCGGAGGGAAAATCTAAGAGGTAAAACAAATCGCAATCGGTTTAAACATCAGGAGTGATCATTTCTGAAAAGATTATTCTGGGGTCTGACACAAGTCATTTACATAATGATGATGGATTTTTTAGCTGGAAATAGTAAGGATTTAAATAAAATTTCTGGTGATGTCAGCATGGTTTTTAGAAAATTGCTTGTGGTGACCCTGCTGCAATGTTGCTATATTGCTGGCTTGATTTATCCACCGTAAGATGGACTGTAAATGATAATGTCTAGCACTCACTCTGTTGCCTTAGCAGAAGGTGGCACGGGTCGCGGTGCAGGGGAAAATAGTGTGGTCCCTCCATAACTCTTTAGTTTTGAGAACAGAGAGCGGGATCTGCATTTCACTGACCCCTCAGGGGCCCAGGGGCTCTCAGCACCTCACAGTGAACTGCTGGCACTTGGCAGGAATTCTCTACTTGTGGGAGTTTTGCTCAAAGCAAGGCAGGACAGAGGCTTGTCAAAAGGGTCTGCAGGCTTGGATCACCCGAAGTCTTCAAAACACAATCACCAGCTTTTGTCAGAACTTATACAAAGCCTGGTGTATCTTCATCTTTTAAGCTTTCCCTCTTTATCTTGCAGTAGCAAAGCCATGATATTTAGTGACTGACTTATTTAATAACAGCCCAAGTTTGAAATCCCCAACGCTGAGAGATTTTTTTGGCCCTCCTATGGAAGTCACCTAGAACTAATTATAAAAGACCACAGAACTGATTTTCTGTATTGGTGGGTCGGTTGTGAGGCAATTGAATGAGATGATAGTGTCTTCCACTTAAAAGGATCAAAAAAGGAAAAAGAAATCTGATGGGGAGAAAGGGCAAGGGAGTTCTTCAGGGAACAAAGCATCGTACTGGCCTTGTTGAAAGCGATAGAGATGTTGCTCTTACTTCCAATAACCCCCAATTTTACTCAAAGTCACTTTCTGCTTTTATGTCTGCTGCTGAAAGTGTTTAGCACGGCAGAATTTTCTCTTCCAGTCAGAGAGCAGATTTCATGTTTTGCAAGCGATGTTCGGCGCTGGCAGGGACGGGAGCGTTCCTGATTAAACAAACTCCCTAATAGACCAAGTCTTGCGCTGCTAAACTCGCATGCATTATTGCGCAGGAGGCCAAGCATATTTCAGCCACAATGATGGAGTGGGCAGCACTCTGTCAGATCAATTATGTACAAGGCCCATCTTCTCTATGATTCCCTCGATTTTTCCTCCTGACAGTTCACCTTGTGCCCAACCTTCTGTTCTCGCGGAGAAAAACCTGCAGACAATGGAAAACCTAAGGCTGTTTTTCCTCGCTGCAAAACGGCATAAAGTAACTCTTTCCTGTCAGGTTCCTTGTGACTTTTCACACAAATTTATCTTCCTCGGTTTAGGGGATTTATAGCCTCCCTATTTCTTTTTCTTCTTTCTCTTCTCTTTGGTAATGTCATGAGAATAGTGAGTGCACTCTTATTCTGCTGGTTCCCAGCCACAGTCCCTGTACAGTTAATAGTGTTGCAGCTGGTGGGCCGTACTCCAGCCTGCTCCATCTTCAGTGCTAGAGGCAGATGCTGCCCATTTGCCACTTCAGGGCAGGAGGCCTGGCCCACACCGGGGTATGGCCTACGCCACGTCCTGGCCGTGCAAACGGCGCTGAGACTGGGGCTTAGCAAATGTTTCACTTCATCACAGAGCACGCCACTGCCCAGGGGATGTGAGTCCTTGGAGACACCCATCAGTTCCCAGTCAATTATCTGGCACAAATGGCCTTGACCATTTATAATCAGTTCTGCCCTGTGGTATTTAATTTAAAGAATGAACTTTGCTAAGTGAGGGCCAATATCAGCCTGTACTGCCTGGGCCAATTCATAGTGGATCTGGTACGAGTGAGTCGCTGCATAAAATTGAACTGGCTGGTGTGAGCCAGGGCAACTCTGGAGAAGAGAACTAGTCTGGATGACGCCTTGGTTTTCTCCATCCTGTCAGCCAAACCGCACGCCTGGGTCAGCAAAATGAGCTTTGGTGGCACCCAGGCTGAAGACCACCAGGGAAATACAGCAAAGGGAGAAAAAGTTGTTGAATGGCTCGGAGAAAGTTTCTTTTGTTCCTTCTGTGCAGAAGAAGGAGGTATTGGAGCACGTTTCCTTCCTATGAACTCAGTTGTGAGCGAGCAATACCAACACAATCGAGCACATTGTTAAAGGTGGAGTTAGATTCCCCATATATCACAAGCAGAAGTAGCGTCAAACTGAAACAAAGCTCAGACAAACGTGAAACAGAAGTGACGGCTATCGGGGACCTCCTGGAGTCCTTACAACACACTGCGGGTGGGAAGCTTGAAACCCTTTCTCTGCCTTTGCTGGAATCGTCTAAGCCATCCCTGCAGTAGAAGCTTCCGATGAGGAGTTTTGGCTTAGCTAAATTGTTCAAGACGGCTGATGTTGTGTGTAAGGGGAGAGAGCCCCATGCCTCCCCGCGCGAGGGAGGAGCTGCCTTGAAGCTGGTACAAAGAACATGAAGTGCAGCTGGAACAACTCCGGAGTGTGACCGCAGCCCCTGCCCCGAGGGACCGACACTGGAGAGAACACTCCAGCCAAGGATAAGAACACTTTTTTTTTTGGTTCAGATTGGTATCTTCTACACATGCCTTGTCTTCCTAACAAACCAACTTCCTTTTCTAAACCCCGTCTTCTCTGATCAAAAGACTTTTATCTTTTGATAGGGCCGAAATTAAGCTGTTTTTCTACCTGCGTCACTTGAACCAGGGAAGAATTCAAGGTCCTGATAAGATGGGGTTTCCACATAGTCTTTTTTTTTCCCTTCTTGCCATTTTCCCTTTTACTTTGATCTGACCATTTCTGCTCTCACTTTCCAATCTCCCTTGTCTCTCCCTCTGTAATGAGAACACCGATAGCAGATAAATTATGTGATATATTGTGTCAAGCAGTCACAACACTCTGGGATCACTGTGTTATGGAACAAAGACTACACATGGCAAGTGGCAAGGTTCATCCGTGGAAAGTCACTGCATTCTTTGATTGAGAAATAACACTCTCCAAGACAAGCTTGGCATTTGGGGATTTGTGATACCCAAACTGAGTTTTAAAAAGGGAGATTCTGCGTAATAAAAATTCAAGCTTCAATAGCTAGGAAGTCGGCAGTAAAATGTTTTCAAATGTACAAAAGTGCCATTACACAGTATACAATTTTTAAAATTAAAAAAAAAAATAATTTAATAGGTAATTGCTTCTCCTATCAATGACTGTAGCAGAACCTTTCTAAAAAAATGTCCTGGAATGAGCAAGATTACATCTTCAAAGATACCTCATGTATCACTAGCAACAAAGAGCAATTAGTCTTGTCTCAGTGGAGAAGGTCAGCACTTTACTGGTCTCTGATATTCAAGGTTTTAATTAGAGATCAACTATGTAATGATGGTACCTGATGGCGTAGTGCTGTTAAGTGTTGTTAAGGCTGACTGCAGGCAATCTAAGTTCTGGAATCCTTTTACTTCCTACCTGGGTGTATTTCTAGAAAATATCTAGACATTTTTGACCTATAGGTGAAGTTATGGCCTCTAACCATGATCCAGCCGAAGAACCCTGAAAAAATAAATCAGCTGGAAGTTGATCCCGGGACAGAACATAGTTCACCTGAAAATGTTGCCTTTTTCAGGCACTGGTTTGGGAAGAAGATTTAACCCCGTTGCAGAACCTGTTCGTTCCTGTTCCTAACACTACTGCTCTTCTGCTGGGTGCATTTTTGAAAGAAGGGGCCCAATAACCTAGATTACTAACGAATATTTCAATCTGACAGCTCACTATCTATCTGACAGCAGTGCTGTGACAACACGTCTGGGTCAGATTCAACACTATTATGTAAGCCACCAACCAAACCTTTTTTTGAATACATTAAAGGCTGCTTAAGTACAAAACCCACCCATGCAGATCTTAAAATGCAGGGAAATATTTGGCTAAGGAGAGCTTTTGGACACCCCTTTGTGCCCACACATTATAGCAAGCGATCACACCGAGAAACAGCCTCCACAAGAAACTCCTTTGCATTTCCAGCATCCAAGAAATGTAACACATGCCCAGATTCCTCTGGCAAGAGGAATAAACCTTAACTCTGACCTCAGCTGGAAGTTGGCAATGCCAGCTTTGGAAGGGGAAGCTCTGACTGCCAGTACCTCTTGGACGGAAGCGGGCAGAGGAAATCAGCTCTAGGAAATAGTCTGCTTGGACAATGCATTGGGTTTCTTTTTTTTTTTTAAAAAAAAAAAGAAACCCAGTCTGCAGCATAATATCCCTCATTTCTTAAATGACTAGTTTGTATCCAGGACTGGAAATGCCATCTTTGATTTCTGGGAAAGGGATGAAGGTGGTAGGACTCAAGGTGAGACACCCCTGTCCCTTTTGGCAGGGCTCTGGTAGGTTTTGGCCAGTGGTACCAGACAGATGGTTGGTGTGATTGGAAGCTCAGGCACTTCTTCTGGGTCGAAATCCTTTCTCGGTGCTTCTGGAGCTCTTCAGCTATGGTTCATTTCTGACTCAACAATTTGGAGCTTGATTTAAATAGGGCACTCCTAAGCAGAAAGAAGGGGGGCCACAAAGGGCTTCATAGCACTTTGAGCTTTCACACCTCAAAGGCAGGTAGGGGTTCATAGCTCCTGAAACAACTTTTTATGTCACTGGGTGATCCTTTGCTCTGGCCATTTATTCAAACCAGCCGCCACTTTGTCTTGGGCAGAAGTGAGGACACAGTGGAACTGGGAGGGAAACCACACTTGGAGATGCCACCTTCAGAGCTGTGGGTTATGGCAGAGGGACAGGATGCTCTCGGGTTTGAAGGGCACGTGGCAGGGCTGGCTCCAAGCCAGGCACCAGGATGGCCTGAGAGACACGTCCCTGCTAGAGCAGGGGTTCTCAGCTCCCGATGAGATATCACTTATGAGGCATATTTCATGCCCTCAACGGTGGCTTCTCTCACCTCAATGTCATGTCAGTGTCACCGGTTCTTGCTGAATTTGGAGCTCAGCAGTTCCTGGAGCGTCTGCCTGGAAGCAGGATATTGCTTATCAGCATCTTGGTTCTTTAGGAGGCTGATTCTCCAAACTCCTGCAGAGGTGCTACCCAAAGACTTCTATCTGAGAGAGAAAAGAACGCTTTGCACCCCAGTCCTAAAGCACTGCAGATTCCTGGGCCACCAAGTCAAGTAACTTAAAACAGCGTGGGACTCTGCCCATACTCCCTGGAGGCGATAGCAGAGCTCACAAGGTGCACAAGACAAGAAGACCAAGCAGAGAAAACTACCCCAGTAAGATAGCTGGGCAGGAAGGGACTTTATGCTGGTGAATTGGCCTCGGTACCATCCCATAGCCGTTAACAGGGCCATCAATGCTGAAAGAAGATCAACCATGTTCCTGTGATGTCAAAAGGACGCAGTCATAGGGAGCCCTTCAGAGAGGGCACAGATGGATGTATCTATGAATATTATACCAATTCCTTGAATGAAAGCAGAATTTATTTACTAAGTAGGTCTGTCCTTCCCTTTCTTAAAATGTGACATGGTGACAGATCTTGTGTAACCCCGTTAGCATTAGTGGAGGTACTTTGGATTTGCAGACTGCAAATCTAAGTAGACTTTGGCCCCTCTGGTTTTAAATGCTTTAGGAAACCTACACTTCTCATACAGAAAAAAAAGTGAGCACACAATACTAAATTTCATCATTTCCTCATTGTTCACTTGTGTAAGCAGGGAAAGAAAACACACATTGTGCTGCTTTAGAAAGGAATACTCTCTTTGGGGCTACCAAGTAAGAACATCATGTTTCATGTATGTGACATGGGAGGTATTTGATTATTTGTAAAAATCCCCGTGATTCAGCAGCACTGCGGGCTCTGTGAATCACAGGGTGAAGTGACGGGATGTTTATTTGAAAGTCTTGTCTCCCTTAGCAGCCCACATCGTCTCTAATCCTCAGCAACCTGCTTCCTCTCTTCCAGAAACAAGGTCTTTCCTGCACAGCCTGGTTCCTGTACTCCGCTGACCTCCCTCTCTCAGATTTTGAGGAGGTTACACGTCAGTGTAGGTGAGATGTATCTTATCTAAGGAGTTAGGTTCAAGTATGTCCCCTGGCAGGGGTGTAAATTACCTGAAGTCTGACTTACACATGGAAAAACATGGTTATTTGTGTTGTAAAATCACCTACTGCTGCTGATTGTTAAGACGAAAAACTCACCCATCACCTGTTCCAAGTATCTGCAGTTACACCTGACCTTGAGGAATGAAAGTCTTTCTGGAAGTAATGTTCCCTGAGCTACTGACTGTTACAGGAACAAATAGGCCCAATGTCTGAACTGCTGCATAACACACACGTCCACGCTGATGCCTTTTTAACCTCCAGCTTATCTCTTAGAGAATCATTTGCTCCTAGTATCACTAGGTAGACGAGCTACTTGTAGGCATCTCATATCTTCCGACAGATCTATGAGAGAAAGAGACCTCGCCTCTGATTTTAAATACATAATCAGCTTTCATTTTTAATAGACATCCAAATTCTTGTACTCTAAGCAAGGGGAAAGGATATCAGTAGAAAAAAAAAGGGAAAGATAGAAGAAAATAATTTCATTTCTGTTACTTTAGTTTCGGTAATTTTATTAGTCACTGCCCCTGTGCTGTCACATACTGCTTTCTATTACCCACTTTCCTGTACTAGCTGCACTCATAAGAGTAAGAGGCACAGTGGCCCGTGACTGGGTAGGTCAGCATTTTTTATTTCCTTTCAGCTCACTCTAATGAAAAGCACATGCGTCCAGTAAATCTTGCCTTTTCCCTTATTAAACCAGTCGATGTTCATTACTGAGGTCTGTGCCTGGCTGGGTGGGAATCAATAAGATGATCCTTTTAATCGCCTTAGTAATCAACAAGCTATTTCTTATTTCAATCTCAGCCCAGTGGTCATTGAAATCCAATGATTTATCTGCATTACACACTTACAGAGTAGGGAGGTTTTATGTGTGTACAAAAGAGAGAGAGAGAAAGGCTAAATTTTGCAATACACTTTAAATTATTGTGCCAGAGAAATACCCCCAGTTTTATTATTTACTTCCTAGTAACCAGTACGCGCATGCCCAAGATGACCGAGTGAGAGTTAGATGATACGCCGGTGCCTGAAATGCAAAGGATGAAACTGCAGAAAAGAAAGGGATTTTACTGGAGGGTGCAGCAAAGGGGTTCATTATACCTGTCCTAAGTCCACCTCCCTGAGTTTTCCTTCTCATTCCTGTTTCTTGCCTCATCCAGGCAGACATCACAGTGCTGCCCAGAGCACATGGTGCTACTAACCGGGGTAGTACAGCTCTGCTACCTAATTGTGGGGAACTTTTGCCTCTGGGTGCCTCATCCTCCCCAGTTGTAAAATGGGGACAGTTAACCTGATTACCTTGATAAAAAACTTCTAAGATAATTATAAGAGCATTACTTCTGTCTTCTAACATTCTGGATAATTGCACATTCAGAGCTGGGTGAACCCTGTTTGCACTCTGACTTAACGTGCTTGTATTTTGAAACCCAAAGCATCAAGATATTTTAATCTCTCATAAGTTTGCCTTAATTCATCCTGAACCTGTTATGTGCAGAGGAAAAGAGGCCGTGGGACAGCAACAAAGAGAACTGTGGTTTAAAAACTTCCCCAAATGAAGGGGATGTTTCTCAGCCGAGAAGCTCCCGAGATGTTATGAGGGCTGGTTGTCTGAGTGAGGTGATGTTTCCGTATGAAATTTATTTGACTGCCCGATCAAGGTATTGGGGTGGGAATGGCAAAACCCTGACCGTGTTGAAATAAACAGCAAGTCTGCAGTTAATTTTAGTGATCTTTTAGTATTTTCTTACTGCTGAAAGATCATTCTAATATGAATTCTGGAGCATGTTAATAGATAGAAAATTTGACACAGGGACTTTTCCCTGTATTTTATAAACATTGGTTTTGGGGGAACAAAAAATGAGGGGAGAAGGAGAAAGGAAAAAAAAAAAAAAAGGCAGAGTGCATCAAGTGGCCCTAGCGCAGGCGTCGGAGCATCTTTCAGCTGTGCCTCCTCTTACGTCAGGCTGGGCTGTGCTGGGGCTGCAACCTGACACGGCCCCTTTCTCCCCCAAACAGAGCTTTTTCTCATAAAATTCACTCAGGCACTTCTTCTCAAGTTCTTCATACACTTTTCGCAAGAAAAAAGAAATCATTCATATCTCTCAAAGAGAGGCTCGGATTCTTCAGATATTTTCCATTATAAGCTTTTGGCACCATTATTACCCACAGATCGAGTTACTTTTCTGATCCCCCTTCTTTCATCTAGTAAAAATGGATTATTTCATTATTAGCCTGGAACCGTTACTGTTCACAGAGATCAGGTCTGTATATGAACAATGCCTCCCCCAGTATATTACTGAAAATCCCGTGGCTGTTGTAAGGTTTCCTTTAAACACTAGAACTCTATTTCTGTGTGAGATCAGCGCTGTCGCGTAGGCTTTGAAAGGACATTCCTTTTCTCTGAATTGTACAAAAGCTAGATATGGTCGGTTTCAACAGCTTCTGGATGATCTTAACCGGTGTTAATCCTATTACTAGTATGTTTGTGTATACAGCATATATATCTACGTGTATATATATACATTGCCAGTGTCTAGGCTGTATTTATTGCCATTCGACTACATTTTAACTAATGAATTAGCTGTTAATTTAATGCTGCTGTTATGTCAAATCTGTCAAGGTCCAGAGAAAAATGGCCAGCCTGAGTCATTCTAGAATTTCGCATTTGAATGGTTCAGACAATGGGAAACAATTCTGGCTGTTGTGCTCCCAGTTTCTAATTTTTCTGTTCCTCCTCTGCCATTGAAGGTGAGTTCGTCCACATGTGGATCTCAATTTGAGGAGCAGGGAAGTCTCTGGAAAGAAAAGGCAGACCCACGGCCATGAATGTTTTCAAGTCAGTGTTAGGGAACAGTGCTGCTCTCCTGCTTTTTATCCCCTTTGGCAGTTTCTATGGTGAAAACCACCCCCAATATTAGAGAACTTGTGATTGTGGAAATGTGTGAAACAGGGCAGAAATCTTGACTTTGCAGGTCCCAGAACAGTACCTGAGGGACTGTTCCTCCTTCTCCCTCCGAGTCCTTGATGCAGACAGCACCAGTTGTAAACCCTGGTCCCGCTGCCTGCACCCCTGCTCCATCTTCCCAAACCAAATCAACCTCTCCAGCCGCCTCCAAATCATTTTCCAGCAGTTGAGCACTTGTCCTCTGAGAAGTGGGCAAAATCCATCCATTAATTTTAGCGAGGACCACCAATAATTCTGGGCTGATGACAACTTCTAGATGCCAGCAACGCGGGCAGCGGCAGAACAGATGGAACGACAGGTAGAGCACTCACTTCCCATCCCCACTCCTCTGAGAGAGCTTGAATTCTTTATGTCCTCCATGTGCCTGCTAATTAAAGTGTCTTATCTGTTTAGACTCCATCAGAACCTGTTTTCTACTTAATATGAGACAAACAGTTTACGTAAGTGGAGTCCTGAGTTAGATGCTCGGTTCCTTCATGAGTGAGGGTGATTTCAACATTTTTAGGACTCATTTTATAATGACCCGTTTCCTTCTGTGTTTAGTCTAACTAATTTAATTGAGCACATTGCTTCTTTTAACTTTCTTGATGCCTCCTTTCTACACGTGCCATTTCCATCCTCATCCAAACCCATACCGATGAGGCAAGGGAAAGAAAACAGCCCACCACCGATTACAGTTGCCTAGGTTTGAGTCTGAATCTGGAATTTAGCAGGAATCCTCCGTTACGCTGAATTATCGCACAGAGGCGAGCGTAACATCTTTGTGGGATGTAGGCTCTTCCAGACTCTTTGTCCTCCATGGTAATGTCCCAATCACACTGAAGTGCTCCCAAATGTGCGAGGACTATTTAAGCTTTGTAAATGCTGTCCTCCAAAAATCACTCCACATAAATGTTTCATGTCTCTCCTCTGCGATGCACAGGCCCCAAACATTCAGCTGTGAGGGTGTTTATATTTGTGGAACTCTCTTGAACATTTGCTGTGGATTTCAAACAGCTGCTACACTGAAGCACTGGGAATAGTAAGATCATGAATATTCAGGTGAAGCCACTGGAATGAACAGCCGTTAATAGAATAAATGCCTAAACAGTTGTGTAAGGCTTATTAAGACCTATTGGGGCTGAGATAATAAATTCCCTCTTTGACATGTTGCAACTACTGTAGTTTAAACATTTTGGACCACCTCTTCAGAACTGAAAGAAAAAATTATGTTAGTTCTGTGTGATAACACAATGAAACACCTGGAAGGCTTGGCGCTTGTATTAGATTTGGCAGAGAGATTTTAACATGCTAGCTCATCCTCACTTAAAATCATGGCACTGTTTATTGTGTTAGTTGTCAAGGTTATCCAAAATACACACAGGCTGGACTGAGCACAGTTACCTTACTCGAGAAGAAATTGTTTCCCCGTGTTCCTAACTTTGGAAAGAATCAATAATATTATAATTTTGCAATGGAGCAGTAACACGGATAAAACTCTTATCATACAAAAAGACAAACTAAAGAAAACAGAACACACTCACACACCCCCTCATTCAAAGTTGTCCTATCTCACTGTGGAAACCCAACAAAGTTCAGGACACTTGCACCAGCAGCCTGGCTCCATGCATTTAAAAACCATTGCTGCCATTTCTGCAGTTGACGTGCCCGCGACGGGGACACCTGCCTGGCTGCGGCGAGCACAAAGCGCTGGATTTGTGTAGAGAACCGAGAGTGGTTAATTGTTGCGGGAGAACTGTCTCTTCCTTTGAATTTAGCTGTCACGTCGCATTACGCTGCGCTGTATTGCCTGGTTCTGGCACTCTCTGTCACGAAACATAAAATCCGACAGGATGCAGTGTAACTCTCGCAGGTTAAAATTTAAAGGCAAACTCAGTAATATTTGATCAGTTACCTGCTGTCAGTTCAGATAAAGGGCATTTGATCCACAATAGCAGGGTAACTTGTGAGAAGCCAACTTGCACACGGCAGCGTCGCGCTGGGTTCAGCTCTCTGGCAGCTGCGAGCTGCTGAGCCTTAGCAAGGCGGCTCAGGTGCACTCTGAACTTTTAAAAATTCACCCATTTGGCTCTTTCTTAATGTTTTAAGCAAATGGATGAACTATACTCCTGTTTACTAGTCTCTGTGGGTGACGAGTGGATTCTGGCTAGTTGTTTTAAGAAGAAAATCACAGGTTGCCTGAAATACGGGATGGAATGAAATTCCACTGAAATTTGTGCTACACCCCCCACCTCCACCCCCCCCCAACACACACTCTTTTTAACACATTGCACTTTTTGGGGCCTTCCTGCAGGCAGTGATTAGCTTTTCTGATCTAGTTGCATAAATGATCTCAGAAGCGTTTGTCGGCTGCCCTCCTGTATGCAGCATACTTGTATAAATCTGCATGAAAGATTCAGAAGCCGGCCGGGATGAAATAAAAGCTAAAATCCCAACATTTCCCTTCATCCCTTTCCCCGCACTCCTGTTTTTCTGTGACCTGTTTATCAATACGAGAACCAAATCTGTTTCGGAAACTTCTGTGTCATGGTTACATTTTGGGAGGAAGGAACAGATGGAATAGATTAATTAGTCAAACTATGTTTAAGTAGAAAGGCATTTCTTTCTGTGAGTAGCCAAAGGCTAGAAAGAACATATAAGGGACAAGGAGAAGTGCCTCAGGACTTCTTGCTTGCTGGAACGGCTTCCCAGTTTAAGACTTTCAGCAGCATAAAGGGTCTTTGATTTCAGCTCCTATTAAGAAGTAGGTCAGGAGGTGCCTGGTTTGCAGGAAGGCAACTGCTCCCTCCCGCTTGTTAAAAGTAGCCACTCCAAAACATTTAACCCATGTTATTTTTCTAGGGACTCTGGTGTATAATGATTCCAACTGGCCAGTCCTGCGATATGAAAAAAGCAAGCGTCCGCGCTGCTAGTGGTCACCAATGCATGCTCTCGCTCATCAGCAAGCGACCATCTCATCATCATCATCACCTCATACAGTGCACCATCATCTGTCTCCAGTTTTCTGGAGCCTCAGGCGTACACACATTTCATCACCTCCCCTTTTTTCCAGCTTGGAACAGAAGACTCTCCACTGTATTCCTGGCTCCAGCGTTGCTGGCTGCAATGAAGCTAGGCCAGATACGCCACTTTAGAAAATTAACACCACTTGGTTTAAGGTCAGTATTGATCTTTGATGGGTGATACCACCCTATGTGAAAAAACAAAGCCTGCTGTAGGAACTGGTTTAGAAATCATGTTTCGGTAGGGTCAGCATAGCTAACTTGGGCCTGGTACCGTGCGCTGGGCATTAGTTGCCCAGAGAAGTTGTGGCTGTCCCATCCTTGGAGGTGTTCAAGGCCAGGCTAGATGTGGCTTTGAGCAACTTGGTCTGGTGGGATGTGTCCTGGCCAAGGGCAGGGGGAGTGGAATTCAATGGTCTTTAAGGTCCCTTCCAACTTGAACCGTTCTGTGATTCTCTGGTTCTTCGATTAGCTGCAAGGCTTTTGGCTTGGATTCACTTATCCCAGCTACGAGTAGATACTTAAGCAAGACACCTACATGAGAACTATGGTTATGGTAATATCCCTTGCCGCCCAGTGGAGAGAAATATGCCCATCCTGATTGTAATTTTCTTTATGAGTCTGCTTTTTGACACAGTCAAGTCACTGACTTTGGTCCACGTCAGCTCAGCACCAGACAGATGAATTCAGGCCCTTCCTCTTGCTGGTTTGGTTTCAAAGGAGTAATTCCCACAAGTAATTACATTTACTAACTAAAGTGTCTAATTCCCTCTCTGACAATGTTTAGAGAATGTGTTTTAGCGCTGTTTCTATTTTTATTTTCTGTCACAGCCAGGAGGGGAAGATGAGCAGGAGTCTGGGACGGAAACAGTTATTTCAAATAACTGAGTCAGGAAAGATTTTGGCCAAGAGGAAGATTTAAATGTAACCCAGATGTAGCTCATTGATGTCTGGAAGAAGAGAGATGGTCCCAGTCACAGTGTAGCACCCAAGGCTGGCTGAGGAAGCCAAGGGATGTCTGTCGGTTGAGGAGAAGTGTTTGCTCAGCCCCCAGCCAGAGGAAATGTCCCGGGACTGCAGTCGGGCAGCACGGGATCAGGGAGAGGATGGAGCTTTGGGAGCAGATCAGGTTCTGAGGAGAGAGAAGGTAAGAAAGCAAGCATGGGAGCAAGGAAGAGATTGCTTTCCTGGTTATCTTGCAGTAACTCTGGGCACTAAGATCTGGAATAAATCTCACGGTGCAGAAAACACTTCTTACTGCAAAAATGCACACTTTGTGGGTTTTAGTCTCAGCAAGATAGATGGGGAAAAAAAAAAAAAGAAAGAAATCACCAAGGGGTCTTTCTAGAACAGCAATATTAAAAAAATCAAAGAAACAACACGTAGGTGGTAATGATCATTGTTAGATAATAATTCTTTTTCTTTTTGCAAATAGTGCTAACGTGCTGAGAAAACCTGGGCTCACAGCTCCCCCTTATCTCCTTCTAATCACCTGCTTTTTAAGAAAGTTGCATTCATATTGTTCAAACTTGGTCTCCAGTAGTAGCTTCTTATCAAGAAGGCAATATACAACAACCAGGGCCTCGATGATTGTACCTTACGCTGCAGACTCTTGACCTGAACTTTGTGCATCTCAAAGCCTTTGGGTGCCAGGGCTGAGCTGTGGACACGGCCTCATTACAAAATAACAACAGCAAAACCCAGACCTGCACTCAGATGTCTTCCAAATGAGCTTGTGTATTTATGTATTGAATTCAGAACTTGCGTAGAGCTGGAAAACAAATTTCTGTCTTCTATTGCTTTGACGACCTCCATTGGAGGTGCAGGTCCTTGCACAGGGAATTTACGCCCATGGAGAATAAGTTTGCTTTACTTGTGGCCTTTCGTGGCCTTGTTAGGAACAGTCCATGAACCCTCGGGAGCTTTCATCCCAGAAGCTGTAAACCATGGCTGTATAATTTGAGGATAGATGTGTGGGTATTGGGTTCATAATAGCATTAACTCATTTCTTATTGTGTTTTTCTTTCAAGGGAGGCACTAATGGAAGGAGGATTGGTTTCAGAAGGGGCTTCTTTGGGTGATAGCAAGTCTGTGCTTGCTGGTGAGAGGGTTGCTGAGAGTCGGGACAGAGGGTCAAGATCCCGGGGGATGCAGTGGTAACATCCTGGCAGGAAAGAGATGGAGCTTGTGTAAGTGAAAATATGGCTTGTTTGGGAAAGAAGAGTATAATGACCTGGGTATAAAATCCAGGGAATAAATACGCTATTACGTGGCTCCTACCTTCAGTACTACCTCTGCACATGCTTCTTTCTGGGGAAGGAGTGAGCGCAAACCTATGCTTTGTCAGTGTTACGTTGATAGTTGGACTTGATGATCTGAAAGGTCCCTTCCAACCTAGAAAATTCTATAATTCTGTGAAACACACTGGGAAAGGCCTTGTTTCACACAGAAAGATGCTCCTGGGTGCTTCATGTCCCTGCTAAGCAGGGTCAGCTAAATGCTGTGGTGACTGAGGAGCCTGCAAGAGATATTGTGTGGCCGACTGCAGCTGCTCTGGGAGGTGCTGCCCTTTCTTGAAACCACCGTAACCACTGGTTTTAACAGTTTACTACCACTGATGTCTTTCCAGCACCTATTCCAAATGTGGCACGTTGCTGGTGCTGTTGTTAGCTAGCACAAAGCCAGCATGAAGAAACCCCGTAGCTGAAAACCCCACATGATTACAATACCTACATGTATTTCAAATACACTTCAATAATCACATAAGCCTGGCTGTTTTGCCTTTCTTTAGTTAAGGGGTATCCTTGCCTGGTGATCTGGATTCCATGGATACCATGAGCAACTCCAACTTTGTGCCTTTAATGCTTGCACTGTAAAAAATGCTGTTTAAATATTCATGCTGACCTTAGAAAGCTATCCACTTGGCCATCTGGAGGACTCCCATACCCCATCCAGTAGTATTTTATTTTGCAGGATATATTCTGATCACACCGACTAGGCTAAATAGACTATTGGTCCATTTGTTTTGTAACTGCCATTTAGTTACCCCTCAGGATGTCAGCTCAATTCACCCGGGTGGAGGTGAACGAATTCTCCAATAAAACTACAGATAAATACGACCAAGCGCGCTGGATGGTTTAGGAGGTTACTCGTTCCCACTGTCACTGCTGTGAATGGAAGTGACCTTGTCTGTAACCAGCTAACCTTGCACCTTGTGATTCACATGAAAATTCAAAGCCAAACCCTGCCAGGTCAGAGTGAGGACCCAGCCTTGAGCTTAAGAAAAAAGAGATTTGCTTGTTAAGGCAGTGATGGGGCTGGGGACCGGACAGGGACACAGAGTGCACCATGCCCTGGGCTACTGGGAAAATGAATGAAGAGGGAAGACACTTATTTGAATTGGGAAGGAAAATGTGACAATGGAGAGGACAGGGTGGTTTAGTGGTGGGTTGTTGTTTTTTTATCCGGGTTAGGTTGATGGTAGGAGTAGATGATCTCAAAGGTCCCTTCCAACCTAGACAGTTCTATGATTCTGTGAAAAGGAGAAACCACTATGCAGAGCAGAGCACCAGAGGCAGTCACAATCCTGCAGGGAAGGGCAATGTCCTCAGGGCTGCCTGCCTGTGCTGGCTTGAGCTGGGAACAGAAAAAGGCCCCAGTTTCATTCTCCAGATTCCCACAGGTCACTATTTTGAATAAATGAAGGATCATGGCCATCATGGTTTTCCACAGGCAATTCCACTCTCCAGGGATTTGCAAAGTCACCCGAAACGCATTCACTAGAGAAAGCCATTTGCTCTACAGCGTGTCCCTGAGACACTCCACCAGTATCACTAATGAAAGGTTAGATGAATTGTTCACCATTAACAATGTTTATTTTGGCCTTTTCTCTCCGGTTTGGGTGTGGGGGCAGTGGCGATGGCGCTATTTGGCTGATTTATTTATGTTAGGAAGGAGGGTGGAGGAAGGGGGCGTATATCCATGGTCACGCTGACTTTTTCAAGCTGCTTTGGAAGAAAGTGCATGCTTAATTTGCATTCAAACTGCATCTCTGGTTCCTATCTCTCAGAAATGCTTGAATAGATTGTGGTGTGTACAAACCTGGCAATAACTCCAAGCTGGACTGACAAGAGTTAGGAAACAGTGCTTAATTCTTCTTTTTCATTTTACTTTTTTTGATCTCAGAGAGCATTTTATTTTTTGCTGCTTGATCATTTTCCCCGTGATTCATGTCCTTTCGGGAAATAGTAATTGACAAAAATAAAGCATTTTGGTTGTTATTTAGTGAGCTCCAGCTAAATTCACACAGTCCTGCTTAAGAATCTATGCCCTCCGCGCCGCATTTGTTTTAAGCTTCCAGCCTCCTCTAGACAGATCCTTTTTTTTTTTTTTTTTTTGTCCCTGTGCAGGCACAAAAGCACTTTAGTCAGCACAAATTTGGAGGTAGAACAAAAAAGCCTGTAATAGCATATCTCATGCTGCTATCAATTTTCCACCGGTGGAACACTCTGGTACATGAAGTCCTTTGTCTATATTCAGAAGTCAGCTTCGGTGACATTACATGACCAACTACAACATTATAGAGTGTTGCACACTGTTTTGAATTGTAACTTAAAAAAAAAAAAAGAAAAAAAAAAGAATAAAATAAAGAAAGGATGTCTTGGAAGGCGGCCAGGGCATAATGATTTCAATTCTGAAGAAATCCGACAACCAATTACACTAAATTCAACATTTTCATGTACTATAAGTTTAAAATCTCCTCTAATCAAATAGGGAAACCCTTTTTCCCCATTATGCTATGGTTTTAGTTACCGGTAGGCCTCTAAAAATCTGTTTCTGCTTAAAAAGAAACCCTGAAATGTTATATTTACTACAAGTATGAAAAAGGGTCGAATCATACAATTATATATTTTAGAATACTAAAGCGATGTAAAAGAGACTAATCATGATCCCAAATTCAATTTTCAAACCTTTAATTGATCCCATCCCAAAGGTAACATTCTATCTTAATTGCCATACTGAAATGGTTGCAATTACGTAAAATAAAACTATTCATTGGTAACTGGAAAAAGTCTTCTCATTAAGCACATGACGGCCAGCCTTGAAAACAGTTGATTGCAAAAGGATGCAACCACTTTGCTTATATTTCCTTTTCTGGTTAAACTCTCCTTCACACATGTTGAGTTGGTTCCAAAAAACCACACGCACACAATAGCAAATTGAAGATGGTGCCACGGCGTGTGGCGGTGCTCTCGGCCCCTTCTTCGGGCAAAGCTGCTGCCTCGTAGGAGTCGAGAAAGGGCTAGAAGGTAAAGTGTCCTCTGTGCTGATCTGCTCTGTGGTGAGCAGAGCGCACAGTGTTGTCTACAAGGTGCCCCATGAGAAGGCAGTTCCTCTGGAGATGCTTTAAACCCTGATCTGAAAGAACTCAGGAAATAGTAAGGGAGAACTTCATCCCCAGCTAAAATTGGAAGTTGTGCCATGGAATAGGATGCCCAGGTCATCCTCTTTTTATAGGTGTCACCCAAGGCAGGACTAGAAAAGGCTGATGTTCTTTCTGTTTGCTTGTTTGGAAACCAAGGTAAAAGCAAGGAAAACTTATGGTTTCTGGAGGCGACAGTAGCTGTTGGTGAAGCAGAAAGACTGGCAGCTTTTTTATTATTGCCAAGAGAGACTGAGCCACTCTCAATTTGCTATCAACACCTGTGTCACTTGGAACGCTGCCTCACTGGATGCAGATATCATGTAAACAGCTACGAGGTGCTTATTCATCACTATTACTCTTATTATTCAACTTCTGTAAGATATGACTGTGTGGCAGAGCCAAGCATGTCCACAGAGTTCACTAGAGTTAGCAACAAGGCACTGGGCTGTGTTGGCAAGAGATCGTTGGGACAAACTATTGCAGAGGCGAGAAGAACATCTCTTTTTTCACTTTGATCTCATCTCAACTAGACTGGATGCCTTTCCAGAAGTCAGTCTCCAGTTGAACACACATCACTCTCCTCCACCAGGGAATAAAAGGACTGATGCTACAGCCTGTAGCATTCAGGGGATCAGACTAGATGATCAAAAGCTCTGGCCTTAAATACCTAACAGAAACATCTTCCAAGTAGCCATCCATCACGTGGAAGTATTAAAAATACAGCACATTAAAAATACAACTCTTCTACAACATAAAGTTTCCACAGTGGAGGTTTGGAGCTCTGCTGTACTTGGGACTGTATAAACTCAGTGAATCATAGAATGGTTGGAAGGGACCTCAAAGATCATTGAGTTCCAACCCCTCTGTCATGGGCAGGGACACCTCTCACCAGACCAGGTTGCTCAAGGCCCCATCCAGCCTGATGGGGGGACAGTCTCTGTCCCAAAGGGCACACGTCTGAGTGGAAGACGAGGCACAGAGTAGATACAAACAGATGGGGAAGCACAAGGTAAAATCACAGTGATTATGTGTTTAATAAGCATCAACCGCAGCACACCAGCTGTAGCTTCTCGGGCAAATTCTTCTACGTTTGGATTAAATAAGTACTCTGGTTCTACAACACCAATTTCACAATAACAGATCACGGGGTATGGCCATCCCTTAACTTGACGTGCTACATCTCTCCGTGCTACGTCATTCATCTATCTATGCGCTTATCACGGTCACAGAGAATAGACCCGTTGAATATCTAGGAGATGAAGTGATGCAGGTGCCTGCAAGTTAGCTACCAGCACCTAAGTTTCTGTTCCCCTTTAGCAGGAGGAGTCCAATGGGACTTAGCTGTCCAAGTCATTCAGGCACGCCAGCGCAAGCCAAATCTTGCCTATATATATCTTTAAACATCTGAGCTTTTGAATTGCAGGGCTGTGTGGTGATGAATAAATGCCTACTTGGACATAGAACAAAGATATTGGACTGGCTGAATAGGCAGCATTTGAATTGTACAGAACATACAGATACTCTGCTAAATGAACGGCTGTTCGCTCGCTTGATCAATAGAAAAAAATTGCTCTTTCTCTTTCCGAGCACACAGTATTTGCAGTAAGGAGGACGTGTATATAAACCCAAAAATCTATTTCCCAAGCGCTCGAGCAGACTTGTGAAAATAGAAGTGGAACGTCGTTTTGCTGATGAAATCTTAAGTAGTGGTGATTTCAGGCAGAAATCATCCCTCGTCCTGCAGACGGTCGGGATCCGTGCTTGTCCCGAAGCGTGCGGGCTGGTAAAGCAGGATTCCAAGCCTGACCTACTTTTGTCCCTACCTCCTTCCATCAGACCTAAATCCCAGTCCCACATTCAGTCTGGAAAACTGTCGTGAATACAAATGATTCCAGGCAGTGCTAATCGGCTCAGAAGGAGACCGAGTTACGCGTTTTACTTGAACCCAGTGCACTTGGGAAATTCGGGGACTTAGGGGTCATGCAAATTTGTTCCTCTGGCAAAATCAATGCACTTTTTGTGTAAATCAGCTTTGGAACAGCTTCAGATTTCTGTGGAGGATTACTCTTTGCTCAAAGAGATGGTAGAACTCGGCACAAAAATTAGTATCTGAAACTTTCCCAAACTTTACTAAAATAGAATCAAAAGGCCATATTCTTAGCAAGCACGAGCTGGTGCAGATCAGCTATATGACAATTACCACGGAGATCAGCAAGGCTTGCGTTTATTTCGCTGGCTGACCCACCTCTCCTATTGATCATTTTTGCACCTGAATTCATCAGAATATAGTTTTGTTCGACATAAAAAGAAAACAAATGAAACGTCAACAACTTTAAATACAACAAAGCCGCAGATTATTATGCAGTTTGGTTTCAGGGCGCTTCTAAGAAATCTCTGAGCTGTGAACACGGCGGGATTCGGACACGGTTTCAGCTTTGCATTTCTGCTCTAGCACGGGGGGAGACTTCCTTCGGACAGTGGGAGGAAGCCCTTGCTATCGGTGCCCTTGGTCCTAATGTCACTTAGGGATGGGACAGCTGAGCCAGCGCCAAAGCAGGATTGATTGAAGACGTACCCTTGGGAAGAAGCGGGGGCTGCCTAAACTTCTACTTCTTTTGATGTCTGACTCAAACTGGGTACCCATTAACACGCTCGCCCTCTCTGCCCGGTGAATGTTTGCTGTAGCATTTTCCTTTAGGCACAGACTTTTACGAGAGTTGGTTACCTGAGAGCAACTGCAAGAAAAATGTGCAAAGCTCAGCTCAGAGCAAATGAGAGGGAAAACGGAGGAACGCTGGTTGTGCACGGAGCAAGGTGCTTGGCTTCGTTTCTGTTTGTTAGAGTTTGGTAGGCAATGTCTAATTAATAAGGGCCTGTAAAGTGAGCAAGTGCTGTCTTGTAACACGGAAAGGACGTTGTTTTTCATTTCAGTCCACTGGTAAAAATGCCTAAAGCAGAACCCTTGCAGTCTGAATTTTTGTCACCTGACTGAAATTTTTGGTAAGTTTAGTATCTCACTTCACAGCTTTCATCCTTCCCCAGCTCTGCCCTTCTTCAGCTATCCCGAGCAGAAATGCAAGGGGGGAAACCGCAACCAAGTAAGAGAGAGGAGAGAGGTCCAGGTTTGCTGAGCAGCCTCAGCTGTGCCGAGGCAGAACTGGAGAGCGAGCACCACGGGGCAGACGCAGCCATGAAAAAAAAAAAAAAAGACGATGCATGAAAACACCGACGCACTGGGCTTCTGCAGAACATTCTTAATGCCAGGTAAATGGAAGAGGGTCGGAAGCTGCAAGCGGCTTCCTGGCAGCAGCAGAGGCGGTGTAGGAAGCCAGCGCGGGGCTGGGACTAGCCCCCGGCTGCTCTCATTCTCACCCTCCTTGTCTAACTGCTGAGCAACAGAGTCTTTCATCTTAAACCCTCCTCAATTGTCTTGGAAGTGCAATCTGATAACACTGCTATGGAAACTTCGGACCCGTATGGGGTCATGGCATAAAACCCCACATAATAAAGGAGATATTTATGTCCGTTCGGTACAAAGAAAGTTAATCACCATTAGAAACACCGTGAAACGAGAGCACACAAAGCAGGGTGAGCTCCACTGGGAGTGTAAATCGCACAGTGCTCCAAGACGAACGCGTGTTGTATTCTTTTCATGGTTATATTTAAATCTGTGTTTTCTTTAATTTAAATCTGCTCGGTAAAGATCTCGGCAATTTGCAACAAAAGTATCCCTTAAAAAAAGGGAAAAAAAAAAAAAAAAAGAAAAAATGACATGATAGCATCCTTCATGCCAGGCTGGCCCTGTTGTGATTTTACATTGAGGGTGCATTTTAATTGATGAAATGTGCTACACAGCACAACTTGAAAAATAACAACCTTTAGTTACCATTTGGAAATGTGATGGAGGTGCCAGAAGTTAAACTCTTAGGACTAAATGAAATAACAGAAGCTCCCTATCCTTTCTTGAAGACGCTCATTAGTTTTCACTTTCTCACATTCTGTTTGCCATGGATTTCATCCAAGAATGACGGATGTAGAGTTATTAAGCAAGTGATAGTTTCAAAACTCCAAGTGTCAGTGCTCAATGTGGAAGCTGGGTTACCTTGCGGAGGACAGGAGGCTTAAGTACCAGAACCCCGGCGCTGGCATCGGCGCGGGAGGAACCATCGCACGGAAAAAGCACCGTCAGAACAGCCTGAGAGATGTGAGCCAGTTAAAGGAATGGACAAGTAAACAAATGAGGAATGTTTGAGGAATAATCTGGTATTTGAATGCTTCAGTGCACATGCAGGAAACCAGGAAAAAAAAAAAAAAAAAAAAAAAAAAGAGGGAGGAATATTAATCTGCAGAAGGCAGTGAACAAGTACCTTTTAAATCCAGCCCAGGGATGCAGGGATATATCCAACACTATAAGGCCTTTTTGAAGGAAGAGAAAAATAAGTGATGTTTCCGATTATGGGTTTAGAAGAGAAATCTGTGTGTACTGGTCACTGTTTTCACACCTGTGGGCCTGCTGACCAGCCACGGTCAGGGTGCAAGCAGCTCCACTAAATGAACCTGCTGGAAGAACACGGAGGGCAAAGCAGTAGAATCAACGAATCATTCAGGTTGGAAAAGACCCTTGGGATCATCGAGTTCAACCATCAACCGTACTCTACAAAGTTCTCCTCTACACCGTATCCCCCAACACCACATCTAAACAACTCCTAAAGGAGTACTTTTACAAGTACCTCAAGGTCTGGCCTCCTGCGACCAGGGAAGCAGAAAAACAAGAAGTCCATATGCTCTCTCCTCATTTTACCTTCCAAGTGACAACACTGCCACAACTCCCTCCTTTTCCAAGGATTTATCACTCCCCAGCCCTGGATGGACATTTCTCCTGGCCCTGTTCACTTGTATCTCCTGCCACGTGCTGACACTCTGAACCCCTCAAACCCATGGGTCAAGCTAAGCTCGGCCAATCCTCTTTGCTTTTGTATCGCTCTTCCTCATGCTTTTGCATGCACTTCATGATTTTGCTCACAAACAACCTTGGAGGCAATAAACAACACCGGAAAAAAACTAGCTATGTAGGGGTTTTTCTATCACAGACGCAGTAAAAACCTAAGAGGGCTGTGAGTGAAAAGGCTGTCGAGCAGTTTCTTATTTAATTTCCAGGCTCGGGTCACTTGACGTGTGTCAGCTTGAATCCCGGCTGGCAGCTTGTTTCTTATTCCACACCTGGAAGCCAACAGGGTCACATCTAGAACCAGAGTCTGAACTCTCCTTCTGTCAGTTTTCCTGTTTAAACTACAAGATTCAGCCTAATTTGTAAAGATTCGATTTTACTTTTGAGTTAACCTGGAGACTTGTTGTTAACAT
Organism: Pedionomus torquatus; assembly: GCA_013398155.1. Classification (NCBI taxonomy): domain Eukaryota; kingdom Metazoa; phylum Chordata; class Aves; order Charadriiformes; family Pedionomidae; genus Pedionomus; species Pedionomus torquatus. The sequence goes on from VZRU01001924.1 coordinate 62,140, forward strand.
CTTGCCCGGCAGTGGTTCAGGCCGGCAGAAACCTTTCAGAGCGGCGGCTCTGAGTAGGTTCCTGTTGTTGCCAGCCGTAAAAATGCTTGCAAGAATTTGGCTAGGTGCAAGCTGAGCCCGCTTTTCAGTTTGTTTCAGCCAAACAGCTCAATTTTCAATCTTTGTCCACCGCACCCATGCGGCATTGCTGTCATCTCCTTTTAGCTGTGTTTTATGCAAACAAGTTGCACCTGCATTTCTTATATGTGAACATCTCTCTCGGCTTCCTTTTCCAGGACAGCTAAAGTGGTGAAAACCTATTTTTGCAGCGTTGTCTTCCGAGGGATGAGTTTTGGGCACCATAATTCAAGGGATGATATAGATTCATTTGAGGTATGTCAGAGGAAAACAAGAAGAATGATCGGAATGGTAGATAACGTGACCTGGTTATGGACGGGAGAAGGATTTATTTCTTTCCTCTCTGTAGCTTCCTTTTTTCGTATTTGCAGGCCTTCCCCCTGTTTTCTATAGAACACCTCTTTTGGAGATCCTAGTGTCCAAGGTGGAAGAGAAGCAATGGGAGCTGCAAGGGGAGACTTTGGGCTTTGAACATCCTCTGTGACGCATTGGAACTGGTTGTCTCAAGAGGTCACAGCTTATTCATCACTGGGGATCTTGACAACATCAGAAAGCTGACCACATTTTTGGATACTGAATGTACCAGGTGACCTCGCAGGCTTTTTTCCAGCAAAATTAACAGCAAATCCAGAGAAACCTTTTTTCCCAGAAGCTGGAATCTTGTAACATTTGCTGCTGGGCTGAGTAGAGGACCCTTTCAGGAGTCTCTTCTGGAGGCAAAAAAAATCAATTTAAGCCTATTCAGTGGTGTGTTGCACAGGAGTTAATAACCAGTCCCCATTCCCACTCCCTGGAGATTTTAAAGCCCTGTTGCAGCAGATCCTCTGATCTGGCAGTTCTCAGCCTTGGCTTTTGTTGCGGCTTTCCCACTCCCTCTGATCCCGTCTTCTTGCTCTGCTCTTTCAGGCACCCATTGCTAGGCCTTTTCTCTTTTTTGGATCCATGCCTGCATCTCAAACTCATCACTGTCCTTTCCCATGGGTTTGCTGTCAGGTCCTTTGTGCACACAGTCATCTTTCATTGAGGGCTTCATGCTGTCTCAATTTGTCTCGTGCTCTCTAGGATATTTTGGGGGAGCCCTGATGGTGTTCCCCAAATACATATTTTCCTGGAAGTCCACACATTTATTCTTTACCGTTTCTAGTATCCCTGTAACCTTAATTAGAAACGCAATTAGATGATGGCCGCTATTCCTTGGGAGCTCCCAAGCATGCACTAATTTATAGCCCGCCATTACTCAGTACAAGTAATAGAACTATCCATTTGCTGTAACAGCTGTTGCAGGGCATGGGTGGGGAACGAGGTGGCAGCCGTTTCTAGAAAGGTCCAGAAGAAAATGAGTGTGATTGAACTGTCTGAATGTAATAGAGCCCCTTCAGAAACGGATGAGGGCTGATTTATCTCCACTTTACCAATTATACCATTATAATTCTTGCCAGTAAGAACTTTTAACATACGGTTTGCTGATGGGTTCATGAAAACAAGGTTGGTCTGGACCCTGAGAAGTCCCCTGTGAGATCCTCTGTCCAAAAGCAGGCTTGTTCCTGGCAGAGGTTTGTCTAACATATTCTTCAGCGAGCCCCGTTACGGTGTCCTGGGCAAGTCCTAAGGAGGTTTTCTGAATGAGAGACAAGACAGCAAGGGCTGGAACAAGAATGGCAGCAGCAATAACATCCCATGGAGAGTCAAAGTATTTGAGAGCTTCCAGTGGCACGTTCCTGACAGTTGGAAGAGCCAATGCAGGGCAGTAAGAGTGGGTCTGCCCCAGAGTTAGGAAAACAGACACGGGAGAGGGAATTTCTGTACCAAAGAGCTTGGACAAGGGATAACCAAGTTTTGTGTTCATCTCAGCATGAGTTTTTTTAGGCTTTGTGATTTGATTTTATCAAACCCAATTCAGTTTGTCCATCTTTAATATTATTCAGGATTCTAGGAAGGAAATGCTTTACAGCTGTTTCCAGTTCTGGGCTCCCCAGTTCAAGAACGGGCAACTGCGGGAGACAGTGCAGCAGAGGACCACAAAGATGATGAGGGGCCTGGAACATCTTACAAGGGAAGCCTGAGGGACGTGGGTCTTTAGTTTGGAGAAGACTGATGGGAGATCCGATCACCACCTATAAACACTGGGTGGTAGGTGTCAGGAGGATGGGGCCAGTCTTTTTTCAGTGGTGCCCAGAGAGAGGANAGGAGGAACTTCTTCACTTTGAGGGTGGCAGAGCCCTGGAAGAGGCTGCCCAGAGAGATGACAGAGTCTCCATCTCCAGAGACATTCAAAACCCGCCTGGACACATTCCTGTGTAACCTGCTCTGGGTGGACCTGCTTTGGCATGGGGTTTGGACTAGATGATCTCCAGAGGTCCCTTCCAACCCTGTATCATTCTGTGATTCTGTCATGCCCAGATTCTATAGATGAAACTTGTCATCTCATGGTTAACAATAAGGTAACACACTAATAGAATTACAAAAATTTCAAAAGAGCCCATTTACATCTTTACTACCAGCATTATTTCCCCTGGACACATGAGACAGAGTGGACGGAGGGACCTCTTTCAACTTCTGGTGAGATACATGGAAAAACTCACACTGACTTCATAAGAAGTTAGATCGAGTTCCAAGGCTGATCGTCAACATTTTTCTGAGTGGTCCTGACTCTGCACAGGGGACCCTACATCATGTTACATTCCTTCGCCGAAAAAAGGATGTGGGAATTTTTTACCCTTCCACAGACAGTTCTCTTTGGAAATCTCATTTGTTTTCTCTGTAAGTACCGGAAAGAAATGGATGTGAAAAGCTCAACAGGCAACTCTAAACTGCCTTTTAAGCCAGCATCATTTTTTGGAGGGAGGTGGGAGGGAGTGTGCATGCACATGCACTCACAGCTAAGGTCTTAATTCTATCTCCAGATGCTGTGCATAATCTAGAGGTTTATCTTAATGAATTATTTCTGTTATTACTGCAGGCAAAGTGAGATTTAATTTGATGTGTGATATATCCCTGGATTAACTACCCTTTGGTTTTATTTGCTCCATAATGGTGAATTTTTGTTTATAGACCCATTTTGTAATTACATCCCTGAGCTCAGAAGGGCTACGGCAACACAGCTCCATCCTATAGGAGATCAGGATCCAATTCCCTTCTCCCCGGTCCTGTTGTCAGCTCTCCCCGGTCCTGTTGTCAGCTGTGGCTAAAACAGAAGCTGCACAATATGATGTTCACCATTTTGTCTTGCTTAATAGCAGCTTTGCAGGACAAAGCACAGTGAATCGAGAGACTCTCCTTGGCTGAAAAGGTTGCAGTTACCACTTGTGAGATGCACGCAAAATGGCAGAGAAGCTTCACCTTGAGAAGTGACAACGATGTGTGTTATGAACAAGTACCGGGAACAATTGGTGGAACCCTTGTTGATACCAGCACGCTGAAAGTGCCACGATACCACAGAGGCTCCAAGGGTGGTGGTGGGAGCTGTGGAACATGGAAGCATGTGGAGCAGAGGTTCCTTAAATCCTTGTTTGCCAGCTGACGTCCTCTCTGTGAGAAGTGGAACCTTTACCCCACGCTGGAAGATGCAGTGCGGGCTGGTGGTCATGGCACTGGCACACTCTTCTCTCTTCCTCCCCCAACCAGCACAATCCCTTCCCTTATCTTCTACCCAGGAGGTTGAGGGCCAACACACCTGCAACTGGATCATATTCATGACGTCTTCTGAGGAATTTTCTGGCAATACCAGCACTTATCAGAAGAGAATCCAGCTCATCTGCTTCGCTGGTGCTGGTGTGGCAAAGCCATGGGGCTCTCAGTATGAGGTGGGAGCTGGGCAGAGGTGCGGGGGGTTCGGGTCTCACAGAGATCAGGACACGGCACTGCGGTTACAGAAGCTGTGACAGCACCCCTACCTAATCCCCGGGTAACATATGGTACTGCGTGCACACAGGATTGTGTTTCACTGCAATCACAGGGATCTTAATTAGTACTACTTATAACAACAGAAGTCAGCACAAGTACTGGGAAAAGGAAGTGGAAGGAAGGAATCCATCTGGATGTTAGCATGCCCCTTGGAAAAGGTGGGGTTTTTGGACTCATCTTGTCTCCAGTGCGGCCCTTCACTCATGAGCATGCACTGGGCTCCCTGGGAGCATGGACTACGTCCTCCCTCCTGGGGTGACCCACGAGGAACAGCAGAGCTTTGTTTCCACCGGAGCCTTGCATGATGGACCACTTCATGAGCCTTGGCGTGGGTACCTCCACGGGACAAGACAGGAATCATAGAATCATAGAATGGTTAGAGTTGGAAGGACTCTTAAAGATCATCGAGTTCCAACCCCCCTGCCATGGGCAGGGACACCTCCCACCACACCAGGTTGCTCCAAGCCCCATCCAGCCTGGCCTTGAACCCCTCCAGGGATGGGGCAGCCACAGCTTCTCTGGGCAACCTCTTCCAGTGCCTCACCACCCTCACAGTAAAGAATTTCTTCCTAATATCCAATCTAAATCTTCCCTCTTCCAGTTTAAACCCATTACCCCTTGTCCTGTCACTCCACTTCCTGACCAAGAGTCCCTCTCCAGCTCTCCTGGAGCTCCCTTCAGATACTGGAAGGCTGCTGGAAGGTCGCCTTGGAGTCTTCTCTTCTCCAGGCTGAACAGCCCCAGCTCCCTCAGCCTGTCCTCACAGCAGAGGTGCTCCAGCCCTCTGAGCATCTTCATATGAATGATGAAGTTCAAAGAGAAGGGAGGATGGTGCTTTGCAGGGAGGGTTCCTATTCAAAGAGAGCCACGCTAAAAAATATGCGTGTTTTCTAAGTAGGCATCACAGTGAGGACAAAATGTTGTGGGTTTTTTTTCACTAGCAGACAAGAATGTTTGAGGCCACTAAATTGCACAAAGCCAAAGTCTCCAGTGTGTGAAGAGTGCCTGCAGATTTATGTTACACAGCGTGGACTGGTAATTGCTCCAGTTCTGGTCAGTTCTCATACACTTCCATTAAAAGTTTATGTCCACTTTTTTTTTTTTTTTTTTTTTTTTTTTTTTTCTTTTCCAGCTAATAAAATTAAATGTTGGAAAGCCAAAGTGAACAAATAAAATCTGTCAGTCTCGCTTGGACTGGTACAGGATGGGATATTCAGAGCTGACACCAAAGCTGTCTTCAAAATCACCTACTGTTCAGAGAGCAGCGCATTAAAACTCAGCTTCCTGCTTTTTCCCAGTTCAAACCAATCCCGGAGTGTTGTTTTACTGCCTTGGGAGTGTGAATTTCAAACGGCCCTTAAGGGTGGAAAGTGATTTAAAAATATTTTTCTAAGAAACCCCAAAACACAAGCAGCATTTTTATGAGTGAAAATCTAGGAGTATGCGTAAACATTTGCAAACATATCTGAGGGATGCAAAGAACATAAATCCTAGGACTTTAAAGTTGTCACGAGGCCAAATTCTTGTTTCCTTTACCCGTATGAGTAGTGCTGCTTGAGTCAATGGCTTGAAACACTTTCTGTAAATAAAATGAGTAAGACTTAGCCTGAAGTCTACAGAAAATAATATGAAGAATCTTTCTTCCCCCTCCAGGAGGAGAAGCCAAACATTCCTAGGCTTGGCCTGTCCCAGCACAGCCTGTGGGGCAGGATCCACTGTGCCTGCTGCCCCCAGGACCTTCATCCCAGATCTCCACGCGTCTTCTGGTCCCCCCGGCTCATGCTGGTGCTGCTGGGTTCTGTGGCCATTCCCTGTCAGGCCTCGAGTGAAGAGGATGAAGAGGACCATGGAGCAGAGGGGAGCAGCAGGAACACACTGCGGCTTTCTCTGTACAGTCAAGTAAGGCCCAGGGGCAGCTGAGCCCTCCCAGCATTGGCTTTGGTTTTTAAGGCCAGAAAGGACCATTATCATAATCCAGTTTGACCTCATCTGCTCCCAGAAGGGATTGAGTAACCAATAACATGCTAAAGAAATTAAACAGCTTGCACAGATTTTAAAAGCTACCATAGAGAATTTCTACTGATAATTATAGCCCTGCTACAAATTTCTAGAGAAAAAAAATATTGGGTTTTTTTCCCTCCCATTCTAGAGTACTTTTTATTTTTATTTTTTTTTCTTT
>VZRU01001924.1:68373-232746 GCA_013398155.1 Pedionomus torquatus
TCTGCTACTGGCCTCCTCCAGCAGGTCATTTACTGATCCTAGTTCTGCTACTGGCCTCCTCCAGCAGGTCATTTACTGATCCTAGTTCTGCTACTGGCCTTCTACTCCAGCAGGTCATTTACTGATCCTTTTTTCCATGCTAATAAGGTGTAATAAATTTAACACCACTAAAGAAACTATAAAGGCTTGAAGACCATTATTACAGATTTTGTATGTGCAGTGAAAGGCAAATTGTTTGCAGCTATTATTGATCGGGAAAGGCTGAGTTAATGTAATTGCAGAACATAAAAGGAGGAAATATAATAAGAAAATAAAATTAATATACCAGTCACAGAATCTGAACTCAAAAAGCCAATAAAAGACATGTAATAAAGCACTCCAGAGAAATCAAACTCTGTCACGCTGAATATCAAGCTATTTACCAAAAAGTGCAAATATCTGCTCTGGTGTTTCTCAGCACTCAGATGTTCAGTCAAGTCCTGTCTACACTCCCTGTTCTACAGAATCAGTAACTGCAGCTAAAACTGTGTTCCACTGATTGCAAAGTGTCAGCAAGGTTTTCACCCGCCCTGCCGCGGAAGCGCGTCTTTGAAGTCCTGCTCTGGGATGCAGAATAAGGAATTGGAAAGAAGGTGGTCCAGGAGGAAAATGCTGGTGTCATCAGCCTACGGGCAGAACAGCTAAAAGTGGAAAGTTTCCCGGGAAGCTGGGGTCCAGTTACACAGCGATACGAGACGTCCTACAACAAAGTGCCCGTTTAAACACTACCCTGTTGTGAGAACAGCAGTTACCGATGTCAAAAATCATGAGTCAGACCCCCCAAAAATGGTGACATTGACTAGAGAATCAGGAGACCAAAGATAAGCAATTCAATATATGCCCTGCCTATTTGTTATGTGACTTCTTCGGGCTTTCTAGGGTTCGGATTTTCAAGCTCTGCTCTGTCTCCATGAAGACTTGGATTGTGGTTTGTTCTGTGCAAAGCTCACACCAGTGACATGTTCAACCTCAGACAGTTCTTGCCTTTGAGGGTTTAGGTCCGTTACAACGACAGCCTGCAGCATGGGCAGAACCAGAGGTTTGTGGCAAATCAGCTGAAAACAAGAACATGCACTTATTCCTCAAGATGTGCAGATTGATGAACTTCAGCAATTGGAATCTATGTTTTATCTTCTAGATTTTGTTAAATATTGTACAAAGGGAAATAACAGGTTTCCCTGTTTTCTATAATGCCATTTCTCCCTAAATCCTTGGGCAGGCTGGATTTCAGCAACTGTTCTGGAGGATGCTCTGGCCTCCAGAGCAGGCTGGAGGTGTATGCCTTATTAGCAATAAAAAAAGGAAAGCAGAGCCCCTGCTAAATGCAAGCTTACATTTTCTTCACATACAGCAGGATTTTCTTAGCACTTTCAATCCAGAGTGGGAAGTAAGAATATCCTATTAATGAGTCCATCCAAAAAGAGGTAAAATATAGATCTTTCATAGGCTATATATTTAGGGGGAAAAAAAAATGGTGCTTTTAAAATGGGATGTCCAATATCTGGTGACTAATGGATGACAAAGAGGTTGCGGGGTACTTTATTAAATGCCTCTAGAGACAAAGAAGTCGATTGCTACTCACCAAGTTGATTTACAATGATAAAGATTTCTGTTTGTAGGAACCGCTCTGGCGCGTCAGTCCCCTCCTCTTGCGGCTCGGGGCACACAGAGATAGAAAGCTTTGCTTTTTCAAGAGGAAAGAATTTTTCTCTGAGCCAGGACTGACTGTATTTTTCTGGTTATCATGACAATCCTATCAGACTAATGGGCTGATGGCCCCAGAACAGCTCTGCTATCTAGGAAGGGAACGATGCGACCTCGAAGAATCATTATGTCATATCTGGTAGGAGCTTCATTGTTTTATTGGTACCATTCCCTGTGCTGAGACTATTAAAAAATGAAAGGAAAAGCTTCTCTGCATTTATCAGCTGGGAGAGGGAAGAATGCACAATTTCACCTGGGTTCCTGCCAGCGGAGGGAAGCAATGAAGCCGGGGCAGGCTGGGGAGTGCAAAGGAAACGCTGTGGAGTGACGGGGACGGTGTCCTCGGCAGCCTGGCTCGGTGACTGCGGCGTGGCTGCATGGGAGGTCAGAAGCCCCAGCAAGCCCAGGCAGAAATCATTTCTTGACGCTACTTGCTCTGGTTGAACTTTGCTTTTTTTTTCATAGTTTTTGGTGGCACAACCTACTTCACAGAGTGATTCTCTGTGCTTAGGACACCAGCTCCCGTCTGTTCTGCTCTGTCCTGGACTCTCTGTTAAATGGAATTCTCTGCACCGAGTGCATCCAGACGCTTTGCCCAGTGTCCAGCGCTGGGGCTAGGAACAATCTTAAGTGAATCTCCCGCTTCCCTAAACCTGCTATTATCACTACCGTGATTCTGGAGAGAGGCTGGGGGGTATATTGAAGATAAATTTGCAATAAGCAAGGTCAGAAATAGAAAAACAACAATTAAAGGAGATGAGAAATACCGCTGCTGATTTGCAAAGGCCTGTTGTTCTCCTGCCCCGTGGTGTGCTACCGGCTGAGATCGCGGAGCCATGGATTTGCTGATGCAAGACTGAAGGTGGACAAAACAACTGTGCTGGGGGAAGGCTAAATAAAGAGGAACTGTAGCTTCAAAGAAAAATACTTGCAACATGAAACTTGTGAGGGTGTCAGTGTGACAGAAGCCCTGGGGTTTCCTACAGGATGCCCATTGATAGGAATAGCGAGGTCACGATGGATCTGGAGGATCCATCAATCACCGGGGCACAGGCTGCAGGCACGGCATAGCTGGAGCGACACAGTCACTTCCATAGCACTGGGCTGCTCCGGCTCTCACGCCTTTAAATGAAAGCGAATTATTATGGAGGGAGCTGAGAAGTGTCCTAGCGTGACAGAGGTGGGTTATAACTCACCACACCAGGTCTTGCAGATGCTTCTTCCTGCAAAACCGCAGCAATTTGCGAAGCCGCTGACTCAACACTTCTTTGCCCTAAAGATGGCTAGCAGCTTAACACGGGCAGATATTTTAAGGCAGTCATTTTATAGGACGAAGGTATCAATTCTCTATCTTGCCGTGGATAATCCTGTTACGGGATAACATGATTTTAGGACAGTCCATTTCAAAGGACGGTCTTTTCATCTCTGGCCGACCGAACTCTCCAAGTTCTTCAGAACTCCCCTCGTGCGAAGAAAATGGGAAAATCTCAACTTCCTATTACAACTGTTGAGTGCAATTCAGCTGATTTCACCAATACATTGTACCGCATCTGTATCATTTAGTGACATTCTCAGTTTAACTCAATTATGCAAATTTACTGAAAGGGTCGCTGCGGTATTTGCATTCTGCTGTTAACATGTACCAGTGCACACCAGCCAGAGGTGGACCTGCTCAGGCCACTCTCTTTATTCGCTGCTCTTCCTGCTGGTTTTACCTTCACGCCATCCTTACGCAGCAACGATGGCTTATCTGAGGCTTTAAACGTGGGGAAAGCGGGGAACAAACAAGCTGAGTTCCTCAGCCTCGCTGGGAAAGGCAAGAACTGAACTCCCGTGAACCAGGGCAGTCCCCCACTTTGCCCTTCTTTCATTTTCACCAAAGATTCCCAAGGAAGGTGTTTATTGAAAAGAAGGTTTTACACTTCTAACTTCCTAGCTAGTCCCCAAGCATTCATTTTTGGCTCACCATACGGAACTTTAGCGCACTAACAATGAGAACTACGTCACTTCGTGCCAAAAAGTAACTAACTAAGGTCTTACAGGTCAGTGGGGTTCTCCAAAAGCAGACTGTCATTTTCCACTTGGGTTGCTTTCTGGAAATAAAAGCTTGGTTCTTTAAACCCAGACAAGTCCAGTTCTTTCCTCGGGAAGAAGTGATGCTTCTACAACTGATGCTGAAATTCAGTGATGTTATTTATATTTACTGCAACAGCATTTAGGAGCCTGAGGAACAGACCAGAAGCCTGTTGGGATGTGTGCTGTACAAATCCTGTATATAGAGTAGTCCCCGACTTTAGTGATGCTGGGCAGGGAGTAAAGGGGGTGTGCAGCACCAAAACACTGCAAGATTCAAGAAAGAGTATAATTTCCCGTATCAAGCGGTAACGAGCTGCAACAGAAACCCTGTTTTTAAATTACAGTATGGTGTCTCAGTACTGACAACTTTCTGCTCGCTCTCACCTTCATCTTTCAAAACACACTTCTTGGTTGCTTACAAAGCACTTTCCCCACCCTGAAAAAAAACAACCCTCAATTATTTTCTTCCATCTCTGTGAACAAATGGTTCACTGTACACTCTGGCACTCCAGCAAGGTCAAAATCTACGTGTGCAAATGATTTTAACTCAATGATAACATATTCATGTCCTGCCTGGGGAATATCACTGATATTTTCGGGAATAAAGCGGGAAGTGCATTTTTCTACTTCAGTTTATATTTCAAACTATTCCCTTCTATTTAAATGTTCCTTCAAAGGAGAGACAGCTCATTTCCTTGAGAAACTGTATCCACCCACGAAATGTTATTTCTCACTGTACATAAGTAATGGGAGATTTCCGACTTCTTGCCCACTTCTACCCCATAGATTTAATATGTAAACTGGGAACACGGTGAATATATTGCTTGGCACAAGTCAGCGAGGTTTCACCTGTGAGAACGCAGTATGAATTCAACCTTTGGCTGCTTGTACTAAACCACAGGGAGAATCTACACTTAAGTGATGTAAAGTTCATAGATTAGACAAAAACCCACAAAACCAAACCCAGGGAGCAGCATTCAGGCTCACAGATCTCCCCGACCCTCTGACTCCAGCTCCTTTTGTCATCATGGAAGGAGAGAGCCTTGTCCCAGGGCAAGAGCAAAGGGAGTCCGGCGCTCTCCTCTGGTTACAAGGGGCTCCCAGTACTTGGGGGAGGACGCTGAGGCATAAATCCCTTATCAAAAGACTGAGAGGGAAAGGAAAATGAGATGAAGAAGGCAAAGAAAAATGACTGATGCACAAAGCTTCATGCACAAAGCACCTGATGTTCCTCGCTATCCTCTGCAGCGAATCCCCAGGACTCATTTCCATAACCTCAGCCTATCACTGATCTCAGCACCGCAACAGGTGAGCGAAATTTATACCACGGTTTGCCCTTTCAATTTCACACGTTTCTGTGTGAACCTTGAGAGGTGGGAAGAGAATTATTCCTGGTTCATATGTGATTTTGATTTTCATTTTTTTTTGGCCCATGGATTTGTTTCCATGGATAGGTTTAGGTTCCAGATGACCCAGATCTCAAGCCATTTTTTTCTCTTTGTCACAGGTCAGCTCTTACCTTACTTCATTTTAAATGTGAGGCGAGTTGCATTGCTCTGAACGCAGAAACACGGCTCCCAAAAACCTCTGCTAGGAGCAGAGTGGCAGCCAAAGTTCTGATTAACTTCACCTCTTTTGCGGGCTTCTGCAGCAAAGGCAAGTGGCTGTGAAATCTTTTCCAGCAGGGTAATAGAGGGAGGAAAAGAGCTGGCTGTAAGTTTGAGAATTATTATTCCTATAAACCCATTCACACACCTATCACTTGGGACAAGGGAAGGGCCAAAGACATGCCAAGCAATTACACAGCTACATAGGTCCGTGCACAAGATATTCGGCATCGCGTTGGCTGTAATTTGTGCTCGCTACCTTGGCACGAGCTCCACCTGTGTCAGATGGCAGCAGAGCAGCAGAGAAAACAACTTTTCTGGGAGACTAAATCCATCTCAGCTGCGGCCAAGCCACGTCCTTGTTTTGGAAAGTCTGATGGGGAACAGCAGCACCTTTCCATTTGGAATGGAAAAAATGGTTTACAAAACTCAGACTCCTTAATTGCTGATTTTCACCTCCGTCCCCACACTCCCAAGCAGTGTCAAAGTGCTCAAAGCCTGTTGGTGACACCAATATAACTGGCCACAGCTTCCAGGGGATTTATTAGGTAATGCTCAGTCCTAGTTCTGACCTCAGGCAGCTCTTCTCGTCCTGATGAGAAATGATTTCTAAACGGGTTTATATTTTCCCTCGCTACTCGCTGGGGCTGAGACAGACCAGCTGGATCTGCTTCCTAGTTCAGCTACAAAGACAGAAGAACTGCCTTTCTCAAATTGCTGAAGTTCACAACACAGATGATCTTGGCAAAGTAGGAAGAGAAGCCAAGATCATTGTTCATCTTTTACAACGTGTCTGCAGATGCTCAGGGGTCTACAAAAGAGTTGATGTGGTGATAGAGCGACTCCTGGCCTCGTACAGGGTAGTGTTCAATATTGAATAAATCAATTAACCCCTTTTTCTCTGCTGGTAAACTGAAGACTGCTGTTCCCTGCTGAGAACAGTGGCTCACTTCAGTAATTTTCCCAATATATTGAAGTCTTCTTGAATTCATTCTTGCAGAGACCCAAAGCCCATCGTTACCATAAACCAGACCACAGAAAAGGACAGAGAACGACAGATGGACCTGTTCTGAAGGGTTCCCGAAGTCTCAAAAATGCAGCACTGACAACTGGATCAGTAGGGGGTTGTTGGGACACCTTGAGTTTGACTGAGGAATTTTTTTAACACTGAGAAATGCAGCCAGTCACCCGGGTGCGAAATGTGTGTTGAGTTGGCTTGCTGGAAGCCAAGAGACCAAGTCAGAAGAGCTAAAGGTGTCCCTGGTTCCCTCAGACGCGCGTGTGTCCAGCGGAGGGGACTGTGTGCCGTCCACAGCATTAAAAGATCTGAGGGATTTCAGAGAGCATCACTGTGCTCTTACAGACTCACCTATTATTCTATTAACCGTTGATGGGCAGGACAGAAAAGCCCCCTCGCTTCGAGTGCAGTATGTTCCAAGGCTGTAACTCTTGTACAGAGATTTCAATCTTGGATTCGCAGAGCCGTGCCCTTGAAAATCCAGTCTGCTCTTGGACGAGGCTGCGCGCACAGACTTTGAGAAACATGAACAAGGCTGTTCTAAAAATTAGTTATTGTAACCGCATGGTCCCATGGGACTAGTTTGGCGCGGCGTTGGAGCTGCTTTCTGTTCTGCTATTTGCTTGCCCCAAGAGGACCGAGAGTTCAGAATCCCATCTCCCTCTCCCAGTAAAATCGTGTTTTGTGCTGCTGCCTCTGCTTTGCCGTGTGTCTGCCAAATGCTGCAGGTGCTGAGAAACAAAGGTGAGAGCACCCATATGGTGCCTTCGGATCACAAAACTCACTCACAGAATCAAAAGCCCAAAAGAACCTGGTGGTGTTTTTTTTTTTTTTTTTTTTTTCCCTCGTAGGAAAACCTGATAGGGAATCTATGGAGTTACCTCCAAACGCCAAGGCTATGAAAGGATTTATTATGAATGTCTTTTACAAGATTCCTTCCTCGTTGGAGACAGGTCCTTTGGGATTCCCCTTCACGATATTGCTAATCCCATCTATTCAAAATTTATGATGCGCATTCCCTAGAATACCAAGATGACTTGAAAAACACAGTGGAGATTGGGGCTTTTGCTAGTTTTTTTATAATTTTAAGATTTCAGAAGGCAGGCATTTACTGTAGTCACAGATTTCCTTCTGCAGACACGAGAGCTGGAAACTCACTCTAATTTGTCTGCGATATTGCGTTCCCCGAAAATGTTTACTAATACTCTCCTACAGATCTGGGGTTTGGGGCTTTTCCTGGAATTGGTCACACCAAGACTCAGGATCAGACGGTGAAAGTAATTTTGTGTAAGGTGTCCGAGTGTGCACGTGTGCGTGGGGTTTTCTTCTACCTGCTCCTTCGCCCACTGGTTTAGGAATTAAAATTAGTTATTTTTTTCCTTTCCAAACATAAAAAAAGTAATGGCAAATATAGTTTCTCTCATGTTTTAAAATCTTTCTAGTCATCTTTCTCTGTGTTTGTGCACTCCGGGTACCTAGAGAATAACTCTGGGGCTGCTCTGCGGTTCCCTGCTGCATACAGGTAGAAGGAAAAAATGGGATATAGTCCAGCTGCTCAGAATGTCCTGTCCTGGGAATAAATAGCTTTATCCCACATGTGCCAAGCCCTACCCTCGGACACCCTTATTTTACAGTGAAAATGCACTTTCACTGTCAAGGCTCCCAAACCTGTACCTGACCGAGGCAAAAAGGATAGATGAGAGAGGAGAGGCTTTCTGTTCTAGGCTTAAACTCCAATGAAAAACACACACTGGGAGCTTTTGTTTTAAAATGTCATATTTTGTTTTTCCCTACCCTTTTGCTGGATGGGTTTAATTTGATTTGGTGTAATTAAGAAAAAATCCCAAACAATGTACAAGTTACACGATGGCTGCTTTATGTCAAATTACTGAAAACTGATTATTTCACAAGGCTACCATCAAAAAACTACACCTGTATTTTACGACTGGCATTTTTTCTCCCTTCTATCTACTCTCTCCTTCATGAAAAAGACCTTCTCCATAGATTATGGTCTCGTTTCACTTGAAAGCACAGATGTACATCTCATCTCTGAGCCTCCACGATGCCTCCTGAGCACAGCAAGGACTAGTTCTCAGGACAGTTCCAAACCAGCATTTCAGAACTATAAACCCGACCCCAACCCTTCTGAGAAATAATCCACTCGGTCCCTGGGAGGATCAGGAAAAACAGAGAAATGATCGCACTAATAATAAACCCAAGAGCTGCCGTCACTACTAGAGGAGCTACATGAAGTGCACGTTAAATGAAGCTCATTTAAACCTGCTCTGGTTTAATTAGATTTAGCTTAGCCACCTAAAAATAAATAAATAAAGAAATCAAATCCCAGCAGAACTTGTGGCGGGGCTTTCGCCGCTGCTCCCCGCTGTGAGCCCACCTGTTTCTGCAGCCTCGCTGCCCTCGCGCTCGGAAAATCACCGCCTTGGCTCCGCCGGCTGGGGCAGGTCGCAAGGACGGGCTTCCAGGCTGCCTCACTGCCATGTTTTGGGGGAAATTTTTTTTTATTTTTTTTTTTTTGAGTGAAAAACCAGCTTCGCACCAAGAAAAGAAAACAGAGATGCTAAGCATCAAACTTACTGGGTTTTATTTTTCCAAACAGCGGGCTGTCAGGCAGGGAACAGACCTGTCATCTCTAGTTTTTCATACTCTGCAAAGAACCTATTATAAAAACTACACTAAGATGAACCATCTCCCCCCAATTAAAGAATCTTTATAAATATTTTTAAACACATATAATATGTATATTTAAAATCTTCATATTAAAAAACCCATACACAGATACAGGATATATCGGGAGCAATATCTCTATGCTTTTGGCTGTATATTTGGGAAAATTCTCCTCTCCGAAATAGTTTCCTTCCTGGGGAGCGCTCGGAACCTGACCCGAATCCCAGGGAAGCGGCGTTCGCAGCCAGCACCTTCGGCAGCAGGGGCCGGGCAGGGAGGAGGTTCCCGCGAGCCCAGGCGGGGAGTGACGGGGACTATTTCTATATAAACAAGCCCAGGATCAGCTGAAGTTGCTGTTCACTGGCAAACGAAAATAAAGAGACAATTCAGAATCAAAGGTGAGTCAAAGAAAAAATATGTCAAATAAGAGGAGGCAGCCCAGACAATCAGTCAGATGCCAAAACATGTGACAGACCCAGAGGCAACTCCAAAACAACCAAACCAACTGCCTGTGGAGTCTGCCAAGGAGCCAGATGCTCCTGCTTAAAAATATCTTCCGCTGCCTTGGCATCTGCATTTTCTGCCTGCCGTCAAAAGAGGAGGGAGGGGAAAATGGGAGAGCGATGCGGGAGTAGGGGTTGGGCTGGGGTGGGGGGGAGTGACTAATAATATTTTTGCCATTTTAATTCTAAGTACTTCTGATTATTCATTTGCAGTTTGTCATCATGTCACCGGAGAGCAAAACAAAACCCCAGCCTGGCACGGGCTGGGGAAGGAAAACCAGGCAAAGCCCTCTATGGAGAGGGAAAAACACGATGAGAGAGATCTAATAATTCTGCTCTGCTGTGGGTGGCACATCCCTCCTAAGGTGATGAAACGCTGTGAGCTGCTGGAGTTGGCACTTTACCACCCAAAAAAGAACCCCTGGTCCCTGCACCCAAACCCCAGGCCCTGGAGATGGAGCTGGGGATGAGATGCTTCAGCTTTGCCCCCACCCAGGGTGTCCCTGAGGTGCCCCACGCGGCACGGTGGGACCAGTGGGGAAGGAACTGGGCTGAATGGAAGTGTTGCTGCTTTAATCACAGCGGCAGGTTTTGGCTCACAGAGGCCACTCAGCAGAGGCTTAAAACACACTTTTGTAATATTAACTTACTGAATGAGGATGAAGTTGTTGATTAAAGCCACTGATTAAAATATACGTTTTATAAACATTAGATTATTCAATAGGAGGAGGTGAAAGATTAAAATATACATTTTATGAACATGAGATTATTCAATAGGAAGAGGTGAAAGAAAGGCTCGGTCAACAAGGAGAGAACTTCTGCCCTGTCTGTTACGGGGGGTACTGTGGCGCAGAAAGCACCATCCCCTTTCTTTTTTATGGGAGGTCTTTCTCTCTTGCACGAGAGTTTTCACAGGTGAACACGCCCCATCAGAAATGAAATTGCAACCTGGTTTTGGTTCTGTCTCTTGATTCTTTGAGTGGGAATCAGGAACCCCAGGTGTGGGCTGTCCCCCTGTCACTGAACTGACCCTGTGGCCTCGGTTCCTGCACTCACAAAACCTCCCTGGTTCTGTGTGTTGGCTGTGTCCCTCACCGCCCCATCCCAAGCAAAGCCGTGCTCCCAAAGCCAGCGCTGTTGGGGCAGCAGGTACCAAACACACCTGGGAATACAACACATCTCTCCGTTAGAGTGATCTCGCCTGAAAAAAAAGTGTTTATTTTTATAAAATAGAGATCAGAACTTTGTCTTTCTTCTGAGATGCCCAGCTTGGGCTATCAGGCAGGAGGCTGTGGGACACCGGGTGCGTCAGGGACAACCTCCATGACCTGATGACCAGCAAGAAACCTGGTACTAAATGAGATGTATCGGAGACCATCGCTGCCTTTTTTGAAAGCAAACAGCACTGAGAGCCAGGTGGGGGAAAATTGCGCCCCGATCCCAAGTTCCCATTAAGAACAGAAAGATCCTTTTGTGATGTTTGACTTATTTTTGCTACTTGGATGCGTGGCGAGGCCTGGCTTTACCGTCTCCGTCCCAGGGGCCGGCTTCCCGACGGTGGGTTGCCAGCAGAGAGGGCAAGCCCTGGGCTCGCAGCTTATCTCGTGGTCCCTCAAGCAATCTGGCTCCCACGGGGCTGCCACCACCTCTCTCCCGCGCTCAGGGGTTGAACTCCTCGCTGAAAATCTGCGCTACACCTTGTAGACTAAATTTTGCATCCAGAAGTCGTCTGCAGGGAAACGCAATCGCAGTAAATAAATAAGTAGCGGGAGCCAAAGCGGCAGCGTGGTGAATCGGCAAAGCTTCTCGCAGATAAATGGAAAGAACTCACGGTGACGAGCGTTTCCTTCGAGTCTGGTACTGAGATTGTAAGGATTTTGCATGTCTGCATAAACTGACTGATAGCAAAGGAGTTTCTAGTCCCCCTCATGGCACGCACAAATGTCTGTTAAAGACATAAATATTTAAAAACAACAGCTAGACTAAGAGGGTTAGCTTTCATTTCATCTAATTTGGCAAGCATTAGATACACCCACCAGAAATCATTTTATTTTGTGTAATTTAATAGCAGATCTATTGTAGCATCGCAGTTTCTGACATACCGAAACAAATCAATGTGGCCTTTTTTTTTAAAGCTCAGAATTAATATAAGGCTGTATTTCAAACATCAGATGGAAATCAATAAAGATTAAAACCTTTCGGTGTTATTCAATTGTTTTCATCCTCTGCTGCAAAGTTTATTTGCCTTCCTGCGTGTAATACAGAGACTTTGATCCTTGTTCAAATATCTCTGCTTTTTTTACCTCCCTCGTGTTTGATCTGGTTCTCAGGTGAGAAGCATTGGCAAAACTTGTTAGAATTACACCTGCCAATGGCAGCACGCAGGCGAGCAACGGGAAATTAGATAAACTGTACTCCGCGTGCCCTTTGGGTTCTTACACATCAGAATAATATTCCCACAGAAATCAATCTGAGATTTTAATTTATTAAACCTGCTCTATCTCTCCCCCCCTCTCCACCCCCCCAGCCTTAAAGCAATAGGCGGAGGGAGGGAGGAAGAAGTGAGATAACATCAAATGAACCAGGTTTAGAGTGGTCACGGGTGACCTTCACAATATGCCTTTTGCAATTTTGGGTGGATTAGAGGGGAAAACTAATGATGGCTTTGAAATGAGCTTTAGGATAAAGCTTGGGAAACTCTAATCATTACAAATCCACTACTTAAGAGAACAATTCCGTGTAACACACTGCGGCTTTAAAGCGCGCCCGTCTTGTTCTCTTCCCTCCTCTCAACAAGCTTATTTTGCTTCCACTTATTCTGCCCTTCTTACAGGAGCCCAGCGACTGTTTTCCTTCTCTGTCCTGCCTTTTCATTTAAAGGGAGCCTGTTGGGCTTGTTCCTTTGCCATTGCCTTGCCCTTCCAGCGCCTTTTGCATTTGGTTTAGAACTCACAGAGTTAACAGGCTGGGGAAGAGAGAGGGAAAAAAAAAAAACCAACCCAACCAACCCCCTTGCATTAAGCCTGAAGCCTGTCACCTTTTCTTGGCAATTACACTGCTAATGGCTGGGTCCCAAGCAAAGTGGCAAAGAATATCTCTTCTCACGTTCCCAACTCACAGTGCATTCCCAAATACCAGATGGTGTTTTTGGAATCCATTTCACTATGTTTGATATGACAATACTTTTGTATAATGTTAAATTATATATAACTATTTCAAATAGCCGATATCAGGACAAGGCGAGGAGAGGAATATTAGACGCAAGGAGGAAAGAGAGAAACCCAAGACTGGAGGTTCTCGTCCCCTCCTGTTGTATCTTGTATCTCTCAGATTTTCGTGTAATTTGAACAAAAGAGGAAATAAAAGTGGTTCAACAGACCAGCTCTCATGGTGGTACCGTACAGAAATGGTGGTGTTTCCCTCCCAGAACTTGGTGTACATCTTAGGACGCCTGCCAGCGCTCCAGGAGGCAAGTGCAAGATCGTAAATAGCGCGGAGAAAGCAGGAAAAAAGAAAAGGGGGAAGAACCCCAGTCCTGAGTAAACAAGTCCCACCATTTTCTTTGCAGAGTTGTCCTTGAAATCTGGGGATAAAGAAGGCCTGGGAAATTCAGGAGGGGTAAATTGGTACATCCCCGTTAACTCTGGGGGAGCTACACCAGTTGAGGGGAGCGAAGCGTTTGGCCCAGAATATTTAAGAGGGTGTAACTCGGGTCTATGCAGTAAGATGTCTGTACATCTCACTGAAGGTGAATCCCGTCTCCCCTGCCCCATAGGAGCCATTTCAGTTTTATGTTAACACGGAGGGACTTAGAGGGGTTGGAAGATAAACACCAAAACAGGGCCTCCAGCTTCAGCTGCAATGCAAGTCATCACGCCTGACGTGAAGAGGAGAAGCAGCTTGGCCGTTCCTCGGGAGACAACCAGGACCTCAGCTTTAGGAGGGACAAAGAATTTCCTTCTGTTGGACCCACTACAAACAAATTTGGAAGGAGTGGAAGAAAACATACTACCAGGGGAAAAGAGTATTCGAGATAATCAGCGGCCCGTCAGTCTGCCAGCGATGCCGCTTTCATCATCAGAACCTCATCCTTGAAACGCTGGTTACAGTTTCGTGATTTCTAAACTCAAATTGTTTATTTTACCGTAGCCAGAATTTTGTTTTCTTCTCAGTTGCAGCTCAAGGCGCATTTTAACAACCAGCAAGCTTTCAGTGTAAATGCTTACCAACAAAAAAACCACTTCCCGAGCTTACCCGGAACATGAATGTTCAAACTATAAGGACACAACTTCGCAAGTGATTTGTCTACTTCGGGCAGGTTTTTTTCCTGCTTGTGCCTCCAACCTGGGGCGCGCGTCGTCCAGACGGAGCTTTCGTTCCTACGGCTACTCAGGAGCAACTTCCCACCTCGCTACTCACTTTTTACACAAGAAAATCCCGATTTTTCCCTCTTGGTTACTTCCACCACCAGCATACAGTAAAGATTATCAAGCCCTGAAAGGATCATCCAGATCCAGTGACTACTACATAATTAACAATAACTTGTAGTAATGCAATTTAAGAGTCTCTTTAATGGGCATAGATGGCAGAATGTATAGCCCATCTTTCTTTGTCATCCTAGAAAAGGGGCCCCATGCGGAGCTGCTGGTTGCTGAGTGATGCTTTGTAGTCTGTACCAGACAGTTGCACAGTACCAGCTGCATTGGCAGGTAGCCGAAGTGCAAAGAGATAGCTGCCAAGCTATGCTATACAAAGGAAGCCGTGCCAGAGAGAAAGGGACCTTTGCGTGAAGCCACCTTTGACCCCCGAGCCAGCATGGATCCCATATTCATCAATTCCAGACAATTGCATCTTTCATTCCACCACAAACTATGATTAGAAAGGGCCCATTTGTGATAGTGATTGTTAGTTTACAGTTCCCAGAGATTGGATTATTTAATCTTTAGTTCTGTTGGCAGCAATATTTTCCCTAACCTTTTGTAATGGCACGCCAGTGATAATCTAACATATGTATATAGGGAGTTAGACACACACATACACGCAGGCACCTCCTTCCCCACCGAAACCCGGTGAAGATGCAATGAAAAGGGAAAAGCCGCAGCACGCAAAATTCACGTTGTTTGGCAAACCCCGTGCTCGTGTAAATGTTCAGAATTCGGTCTGAGAAGTGGAAGTGCGATCTGTGGCAGCAATGTGGCAACTTCTGGCCACAGACCTGACTTTCCTATGGCTCTTTCTGTTTGATAGGAAAGTTTTCTCTTGAGAGAACTGAGATCTATCAGAAGGGTTATTTTCAGATAACTGCAAATTACTCTTTTTTATTCTTAATTTGTCATTTCTATAAATATTGACTGCTTGTAGCACAGGCAAAAGGAAGAGGAACGCTTAACAGAATTTAAATGGGCTCATGAGAAACCCCCCCATGACAAGCAAACCCTGTATCTGAGGGGTGTTGGGGGGAGACAGCGCACAGCATCAAAGCAGCAGGGAAGCGTCTAGGCCTGGTTCCTGCTCCTGCTCTCCCGTGTGCTTGGCTTTGATATCCTGAGCCCCATGGAAATCGATGGCAGAGCCCACAAGGTGCACGTGCACGTCAGCGTTTTGCCAGTTTGGGATCTCAGCAAACAGGGCTTCAATAGCGAACCGTCCTCCTCTCTCCCCCTCCCTCAAAACTCCACACAGCACCTCCTTGAGCAATAAAGCAAGTTGCTGGCACAATCAACAAGTAAGTAAAGAACATACGATCTCTGACAGTATAACTCTTAGCAATGACTTTCCGTAGCGTTTAGGAGAAGAAGGGTTAAAGCCCCCTCCCCCCCCTAGAATCAAACGAAGAACTTATATTTGCAATTGGAAGTGGAAAGAAAAGGGGAAAACGAAAAAAAACAAACCACCAGGTTGGGAGACTATAAAACTTTCATGAAAATCTGTTTTGATCTGATCTTCTGGTCTTATCTCTGAGATGTTAGCTGAAGGGAAAAAATCCCTCTACCTGAAGGCTGGCCGTATTGTGCTGCACCTGACTTCTGGCTCACATGCGAGACCGTCTGTTCTTTATTTTCACTCTGTATGAAGCTAATGGAATTTGCAGTTGATTAACCTCAAATCTGGAGTAATGATCCAGCCTGGGACTGCAGCTGGCAATGCTGGGGCTATTTGTACTTCTTAACTGAGTAAGACAGCAACAAGTATAATGGCACGAAGGTAAAGATCCCAGATAGATGGGCAAATGTCAGAGGGGCATTACAGGAGCTGAGAACGTGACCCGAGAGCACAGGCAGCAGCCCCCCTCCCCACAGAGAGGTGGGAGCACCAACTCATAGAAAAATTAATCACAAGATAATACACTAAAAAGTCTATGGCTCCACTTACTCGGTGATATTCTATGGGGGACATTCAAAGCACAAGATTTACCCTTTCTGCACACCGAAGCCACGCATTAGAGAAAGGTCATCTATTGAGGAACAGCCTCTGTTGAAAATTTAGGAGACACAACGTCCTAAAACTTCTCTACAGCTTCGGTTTGTGTGATGGAAAGCGAGGTCTTCCTTAGATCGGCCCTGCAAAACGCAGGGTAGAATCACGCTGTATTACTTGTATTTATTTATTGGTGCCCATTTAATTAGTCTGTCTGAAATATGAAAATGGCAGCTGAATCGCTGCACATCTCCACCAGAAAGCAATTCGAGCGGGTTTTTTTTTCTCTTCATAGATGTGTTTCTGGTTTTTCCTTCACAATTGTTTAAAGTTTCAATGAAAAGAATCACACAAATGTGCACCAAACCTCGGAACTAATTTAGTTTAGCAAGTGCTTCACACATCTTCATTTACCGAACAATGTTACTTTCAAATCGTGACAACATTCTTCCTTCCTTGCCTCATGACTAATACAGTGTTATTCAAGCCGCTCCTCTTCAGACACTTCAGATCTTTATAAATCTTTCCCCCCAGCTTTACCACCTGATTTCTAATTAAAATCAAACTGAGAAAGTTCCTTCCACTCACATAAATCCCGCAACCCCAGGCTGGGGATGGGCACTGCTGAAAAGGGCATTGCCCGGCCGTCCTCCCACCCCACCCTTTGGAAGAGAAACTTCTTCAAAGTTAAATACCTGAAGAGTTAGATTAAATGAGCAGAGAGATGGCATGAGCTGTGCTTGGTCTCGAGCTCTTAGATTCATTGCTGGGTAAATAAGTCTTAATGGGAGGTAGCGAAAACAATTCTTCAGTCTGAGGAAGATGATTCTCTCCATCCTATAGAAGACTCGTCAAATTAATGACTTCCAGTGGACTTCCCTAATGCTACGCCACTGCCTGGATTTTATTTATATATCGTGCATGTAAATATACATGTGCACACGCACACACACACACACACTGTGTGTACTATATGTCAACAACTAATCAAAAATTGTTTGCCCACAAGCATATGTGAAAAATGCATCTAAATAATTGTACATTTAATTTTTAATGAAATCCCAGTAATCCCCTCGATATACCAAACTCTGACTCAATATGAAAAAAGTGGCGGGCACAGAGAGCTCTGTCTCTTACACGGTGTGAGCGTGTGCACCACTTCAGGCATCCTCAGTCAAGTTTTATTAGAATATTATCTTGATCTGGAGATCACTGCCTTTACTCGTGCGCAGAGCGAAGAAGCATATGCTATATGAGTAACCCATAGTGTTTGGCTTAAAGGCAAAATAAAAGTCAGCAATAAATAAACAGTAAAACACAGGCTGCTGGTAGATGGAAAGACTCCACAGCTCATAAGGTCTTTCCTGCTTTTACTTCCCTAATTCTGCAAAAGCTTACACTCATAACTATTTTTTTTTTATATGATAATGTAGAATTATAGAATTTGTCTTCAAATTATAGAATTATATATAATTCAATTATAGAATCTGTCAATTATAGAATCTTCAATTATAGAATCTGTCTTCAAATAATGTTGGAAACCCATTAATTAACATCTAACACTCTTTTTGAGTTTTATTATTCTGCTCCATAGATGGGGAGGGTGAGATGTACAGAAACTCCAGGGACAGATTCGGCAGACCTCTGCAGAAACCGAGGGAAACGCGTTGCGTGTCTGCTGTAAGAACACACGGTTAAGCAGGCACCTGCATTTTGCAGGTGCAAACACCCTCAGCCCACAAATAATAACCCTACGCCGTGCTCGTGCACACCCGTCCTGGAGCGTGCACCCAGAAAACTCTTTAGAACAAAGGAATTTGCAAGCATGAACACATACATGGAAGTGCAGGTGTTTGATTATTTCAATCCAAAGCACATGAACAGATGTTTGCATCAAATTGAAATTGTCACCATCCTCAAAACTCTACAGCTCTGTCATCCCACCCTTATCGGTCTGTTTATTTCTCAGATTCCAGAAGGCCTAGTCTCACACTGTTTTTCAGGGTACAACTTCCACTCGTTTTGTCTCCAGCCCCTTAATCCACTGAAAGGCAAGATAACAATTCCCAGCCCATCGATCTTTCTGTTCTTAGGTAGTCAATCATTCACGTTTTGACTAGATAAACGTTTTTTTTCATTAAGGTTGGGTGCCCCTAACCAGTGTCCCTGAATATCACTATTGTGAAGATCTTGATTTTTATGCAGGATCATTTCACAGAATCATAGAATGTTTAGAGTTGGAAGGGACTTTAAAGATCATTGAGTTCCAGCCCCCTGCCATGGGCAGGGACACCTCCCACCAGACCAGGTTGCTCAAAGCCCCATCCAGCCTGGATAGGGCTGGATTTTCATGATCCCTGAAGGTATTTAAAAGTTGGGGTGATGTAGTGCTTAGTGACATGGTTTAGTGATGGTTAGAGTTAAGTTGATGGTTGGACTAGATGATCTATTCCAACCTAGACAATTCTATGATTCTATGATCATAAAGGAGATCTGAGGACAGATAGACAAGTCACAGAAAGGCAGACTGCACCATTCCAAGATGGGTACAAGTGTTTCCTTAAGGGCATGCAGCTCCTGAGGTTAACATGAAACCACAGACTTCATCAAGCTGCGAGTGGGAGACCCCAGGGTGCAAGGATGGGGACACGATGTTCTAAGGGGCATTAGGCTTCTCCGAGTGCCATGCCACAGAGCCAGCCCCGTCTTTGTTTCTTTTTATTCTTTTCCCTGTCTCAGTTTTCAACGGGGTCTAAGTTCCCGAGAACATTCTCTGAAATTTTGGAATCGAGCAGATGCGATCAAAAGCGGTTGTGCTGCGGATCACGGGGGACATCTCATGGAGCTGGCACAGAGCCTTGCTTTGTTCGGCCACTGCTGTTGTCCTGTGGCTCTTTGGCTTCCTGCTACGCAGTTGCCTCAGTGCAGAAGAGTTTGGGCAAACGAGCTACTAATCTGCAATTCAAACCATGCCTCTGCATCTGAAGGGAGGAAAATAAACCCACAAAGTTATTTGTTTGTGCAGTGGTCCAGTGACTGGAGGACCTGAGCAGTTGGTAGCCCATATGTTACCGAATGGGATTCTAAGAAATGAAAAAGAAACAACTTCAAAGAGAGATCTGGAGGAGGAGGAGAAAAAAATATCTTGAGATCCACTCTCTCCCTTGGCCACTGTTCTTCATAATGCCAGAAAGCATATTCTCATACCAAAGCCCATCCTCCTTCTTGTCTCCTTTACAGTGTCTGAATATCTGGGTTTTGGTCAATCCTTTTCTTTCTGTTTTTAGACTTTCTCTTCTTGACACAAACTTATGCTAAAAATTCACAAATGTCATTGCTTTCTGCAAGCCAGGCCTTCACCAAGGACTTCCCACCGTTTTAGACCTATGTCCTGTCCCTACATGCCCACATCTCTCTGTGGAAGACTCTTAGGAAACCTCATTAAGCATGAAAAGAAAGGGTGTCCATTGAAATATAATAAATTTCAACAACTCTACATATCCCCGTGGTGAAAAAGTTGTATCCTATAAAATCAGGTGTGACAGTTATAAGCTGTAAGAAAGTTCCTATTCTCTTTTAAATTAAGAAGTATTCATCAATATTTGAACACGAGGGAATTCCTCGGGTGTGTTAAATAATGTCTCAGGCTACGTTTTCCTTCCTTGCGCGTGGCAGGCAGACAGCCCACTTTTTAAGCCTCATTTTCTTAGGAAATCAAGATAAAAGCAGAGGAAGCACCAAGTCCCAATGCGATGCCCACGTGCATTTCGGTTTGTCTAAATTGTAAGTTCTCATTAGCAGCTGATCACCAGTAAATTTGAGGTCTGCTTGTGTTTGCTTATAATCCTTGAAAACTTGTTTTTATTTGTGCTCTTGTAAAAGCCTTGGTGATTCACCTTCCAGTCACCGCCCCAGATAACCCATTAGCCTACTCCTCTCAACCTGGGCTTTCAATAGGGCCAGGAGAGAAAATTTCTAGTAAAAAAATAGACAAACAGAAGTGCACATGCATGTTGTTTCTATTTGCTCCTGAGAGAAAATGTAAGTGTTGACTGAATGAAGAATCAAATGGGATGAGGTTCTTCTCCTTTCTTACTGAACATAAAAGGTCAACTTGGGTCACTTTGGGATACTCTATATTTCCTCCACGTAAACCAATAAGCTATGTTCTGCATTCCATTTGTATTTTCTTTACTAAAGATGACTGCTTGTGAGTATCAGCATCTTTCCATGCTAAATCAGGTCCATTTTCTCCAGCTTAATTGAATTCTGGATTTAAAAATAATACAGAAAGTCTCCTCTCTAATTTACTCACAAACTCTCTCAGTTATGCTGCTCTGTCAGTGACCACTTCCACCCCGTGCCTTTTGAGTTAGTCACGTTCAAAGCAGAAAGGCCTATTTGAGAGCCACTATTTGTGCTCTTAATTTCCACGCTGCTCCTATTGACAACCTCGATCCGTGTGTACGATTCCAATTGGGTTGTGAAATTAATATGGCTGTTTGCGTACATCAAGGGCAACCTGCACTCCTTGGAAAGCAAGGGCATTGCAATTATTGGTAGTAAAATTCTACAAGCTTATAGTGCCATCTGTACCATCCAACACTTCCACCCATATCTAGTTGTATTGCTAACTTTGCGTTTCACAGCCTCTGAAAAAAAACAACCCACCAAAGAACAACAGACATGCTTGTACAGGCAAAATATTTTGAATCTCACTCCATTAGCCAGCACATCTATTTCATCTGTTCTAATGATTTTTATCTTACTGAGAACTACCCTTCAATAATCTGCTCCATGGAAAATAGATGCAGAGATCGGCGTCACGGGGAATGCAGGTTCTAAAACCTTTGTGCTGTATGGGGCCTGTCCAGCGCCTGCTCCGGAGGCACCTCATTCACATCAGCTCCTGCTGCTCTGAGATCAGCTGGATTTCTTGGGAGTGTGGCTTTTTTCAGGGCAGATAAACTATAAGCATGTTGTATATGTGAAGTGTCTGTATGTATGTGCACGAAGAGCTCCAGCAATTGCAAGGAGTTCTGTAATTACTACCTGCAGCACTGGTGAAAGAGAAGTTCCTACTGACATTAATGGAAATAACAAAGATATTATCAATCCAAAACAGGCTACTACAAACTAGCATATTTGTCTTTGAGTATCAATAAAAGTTTGATTTATCCTAAAATCATCTTTAAATATTAATCAGTGTCAGTGACCACATCTGAGGGAGAGGGGTGAAGCACACTCTACCAGCACAGTGAGATTCTTTTCACACTGGAATTAAAACATGAGGAACCTTTCAATAAACCAAAAACCATTACCTTTTTCCTTTCATACGAGGTAGGGAAAAATAAATATTTACTTCCTTATAAAAAGTTTCAGATTGCTTTTTGTTCGCATGAAAACTGCTGGGACTTTGCCAGCAAAAAGTTTGAGAATATTGTTTTATTTCCACCTCCATTTTTGATTGCTCCCAGTATGGGTGAGGGCTTGCCTAATGTAGCAGGATCAGACTGCCAGAAACCATCACAAACAGCCCAGTCAATTTAAAGATCCAGTCCCGGTATTCAAACTGGAGTCTCTGATTAATGGTGTAGCCTCTGGATTCAGACCAAGGTGTTAGACCTTTCAGGCAGCGCCTGTCTTTTCCGGTTTCCTTGCGTGGCCTGGTGTTCAATAGAGTTTTGACACCTTCAGATCTCAGCCCAGTGTGTAAAATTAACTGCTGGTGAGTGGTAGCACAGGGGCACCTTAGGTACAGCACCGAGTCATGTCAGAAGTCCACCTATTTATTCTTCACAAGATAGGTTCTCCAGATTGTACTATTACTTGCTTTTCCCAACTATCCCAATGATTTCATAACCAAGGGCCATGACAAGCTCTGGAAATAACACATGGGCATCAAGAGGGAGAACAAGCTGACCCTTAAGGGTACAAAGCTGGGCTCTTCCTTCTCCTCCTGGTTCTACGCAACATCCTTCTCCCTGGTTAACGCTGGCTGAGGACATCGGACCTGCGGCTCCTGGCTCAGAGGGTGGCACTGGAAGCCCAGGCAAAGTTTTATGGATAAACTGGCTTCTCTCTCCAGCTCTTCCTCGGAAAGTCCTACGGCTACGCCACCGTGTTACAAGAAACATGAAAGTTTCCGAGGGAATGAGGGTTGAACAAGGGTTAACATGGCACGATCTCCTCTTACTAAAATGATGTCATTTCCCTCCCCCTCCCCAAAAGTATCTGTTGCTTGGTTGTTTACATACTAAAGTTAATTTAAAATATATATTCTAGACCTGCATGGTTTAAAACTGAATGAATTCTCATATCTGAAGACAATTATACAAATTTGATTTAAACCTACCATGCTTCAGTGTTATTAAAAACTATTGGTTTTCAGCTACAAAGTACCCATTTTCCTTGTTTTCCTCATTTTCTCCAGAAAAATAAAGCCTAAGAAAACAGAAGTCCCGATAGATGGTCGAAATTGTCTCAATGAGTTTCTAATCCAGTGTAAGTTACACAGTACTGATAAGTAAAGGAAGTTCAACCAGACAGTTTAATCCTCCAATTTCCTGTCTTCTAATCAGCCACTGACTTCTCTGACTTTAAATTAGAAACATTCCTGGCAATATTCAGGACAGGTGAAGGAAAAGGAATAAAAACCAACCAGGGCAAATACTTGTAAGCAACAGGAGGCAACGTATAGAAAATGAAGATGCTGTAAAGTACGTAAAGCAATGCACCGAATACAAGTTCCATACGGGATTTAGCAACCCTGACAGAGAAGGAATAATTTTATTAAGAACATTTATACAGCAGCCGAGCAATGCACGAACACATGAGAGTTCCTGGATAAAACAAAGAAAATCCATGCTGCAGCGTTACACTTTGTTCACACTTTGTTATTTTTGTAGAGGCGGGAGCAGGGTAATTATTAATACATGTACGCTTTTTGAGATACAGCAAATTATAAGTAGGAAGCACAAATCAGCAAAGCCACGTACAGTTCAACAGCATGTAGGGATTACCGTGATAAACTTGGCCGAGAGTGTGTATATGTGTGGATGTATAGATACGCTCAGTGATTTAAACGAGAAATACTACTTTTCAGTGTTTTGTGCTTCTGGACTTTTTTAGCTTCAGTGGTAACGATTAGCTTTCCATCTGATGAAATTAAATATTTATTAGATGCACCATTATTTTTAATCTCATTTGCGATGGGATTTATAGTGAGGATTCTATTAATTCTTAATTGATGGAAATGCTAGTAACATTTTGAAATTTTCTTTTTTTTTTTTTTTTTCAACTCCATAAATTACCTGAGCAACTTGAGCTATTCCTCTGAAAAAAATGGAGCACAGAGGCGTCAAAGCAAAGCTCTCAACGTCACTGAGAGCTTCAGTGACAAAAATGATGTTGAGTTCAACACCTTTAAAGTAACAAAATGACCACTACAAGTCCAGTCCTACCAGCCATAATAAATTCCCTTATGGAAATAAAGGAATAAAAACCAAACTATGGATCGGTGGTTGGATAAGAAAATTAGAGAACAATTATTTTGGAAAACGACTGGAAGATCTGCTTTAACTGTCATATTCAATAACAGCAGTTTGCATGCTAACTCATACATGGAGTCATTTGAAATGGCTACTTATTTATTAATGGGGCTTTTTTTTTTTTTTTTTTCCTCAGATATTTCGTGAAGGAAAACAGTTCGGGGTTTGAAACTGTTTGGACTGAGACAACTCAGATGGGTCCAAGTTGGGTCTCAGTCACTCAGGTGAGTAAACCTGGAGCTGCTCCACTTTTCCTGCAGCGACTCCAGGCTGAGGGTGGTGTAAATCTGGAGCAGAATCTGGCCCAGGGTCTTTAGTTTTGTATCGTCATTGAGAATTTTCCTCCAGTATAGACCTTTGCTGCACATACAGCTCAGTAACCCCGTGCAAAGGAATTTTGCAGACTACCCCTTATTCAAGGTATATAATATTCACATCATAACGGCTTGCTAGAGCAAATAATTAAAAAAAAAATAATCAGCTTGAAATAAATGTTTATAGAAGTAGCGCAGCTGCACATATTTGTTACAAATGCAAGACAGAGTACCCAAACTTTTCTATAACTAACCCTTTAGTGTCTCTATGACAGCATCAAATTTCAAGGAAAAGTGCCAATGATTACAAAGTAATGATCATTTTGCCAACAAACTAATTTACCTTGTGTCTTCAGGCTGCTGCACCAGTTAAAGTATTTGCTATTACTTACATGCTTAAAGATATAATTCCTTCTTACACAAATTCTACAGCATTTTGGGGGAAATTTTCTGCTACAGCATCACGTTACAATACAGCCAAAATAGTAACTGTTTCAGCATTTACTTGATTAAAATATAATCAAAAATAAATTAGGTGAAAAAAGATTGCCTTAAAACTGTGGTGACAAACACAATTATTGCTGAAATACACAAATCCTGCGGGTCCTACTGAAATAGTTTGAAACATTTCTAACTGTCTACAAGCAAGCAAAAGAACATTTTTCTTTACTCTGACCTCTTGCTATTTTGGCAAGTAAGATAAAATATATTAGCCATTCCATCAGATGGCTGGAGAGACAAACTAGCTGCTAGGAGGAAAAACGAACAAATTAAAGGTGCATTAATAAAGATTATCTATGAAAGAAAATAAGGTCAAAATTAGAACTCTGCATTTTAAAATCACCTTTCAAAAATGCAAGCTGCTTTGCCCAATGCTAAAATCCATTCATTTTACTAATCATGCAATCAACCAATCTCCATTATCTCCAGCTAGCTATAAACATGCTATAGACTGGAGTGAAAGAGGGAGAGTGTGAGGTTGAGAGAGAGAGAGAAATAAAGAAAGAGAGAGAGAGAGAGAGATTACTACCCCCAGCCTTTTATAAAGCCGTTTTCTTTCATTATAACAGGTCTTTTCATCAAAATGACACAGAACCTTTAAATTTGGGCATAAGACTCAGGACAGTACACAGCTCTAGCTCAAAAACGGATTTAGAACCTTCTCCAGAAAGAAAACAAACTCCCTCGTTTGACACACAAATTGTTTACGATTCATTAAAAAGCAAAATTGCATATCACAGGGCTGGCAGCTGAGTCCATATGGGTGCAAGGGGTATTCACTCATCTCTTTGTATGCTGGCAGTACCAAACCGAAGTTTAGCACTGCGCAGCTGAGACTGTGTGCAGCCAGACGAGGCATGAGGTAATTTTCAAAGCTTTATTTGTCTTTAAAACATTAAAATCTGCTCTCTAGCTGACTTTTGATTAAAAGAATGTGGCAAACGCGATGAGGTTTTGGGGAGGGTGGGGGGGAATAATAGATATCTACTTTTTTGTCGTATGTTTTAGATTCACAGACTGTATGAAAAACTGCTTATTACTCCATCAATAATTGAAACTTTGTATGAAAATTATTTGCAATTAACACTTCTATTGTAAAGATCTTGAATTATTCATCTCAGTTAAAAATAACATCTTTTCATCTAGCAGATCTTCTACCAAAAAAGGGCTATTTTAGTGGTATTTTTTTTTTTGTTCTCTTAGAAAATAAATGGTGTGACATTCAAGTTTAAGGAGAACTTTCTACAATGTTTAATCTAAACAACAGCATGTGTGGTTATAAAACTGTTTATTTTTAGGCAAGTGCATTACTAAATGTTTCCAGCATTTTTACATATTATATTCACAGTACTAAAACATCTGTGAAATAAATGTGACTGAAATGAAACTTCCTCGGACACTTTCTATAGGGTGATAATAACTGCCTAATAACACTTGAGGATACTTATTAAATAATAAACGCGGACGTACCTCATCATAAAAGCAGCCGATAGACAATAAAAGACAAGCGGAAATAAAATATACAAATGGCTTAGAATAAGGCAAAAATCACAGCACGATATAAATTGTGTGGTTAAAGCAGGCACTTGAAAACTTTGCTTTGAAAATGATAACTAAGAATCAATAGACTTATTTACAGGGGTTTTAACAAGCTTTAAAAAAAAAAAAAAAAAAAAAGTCACATGAATAGTCAACAGTTTATGTGCATGCAAATACCCCTTCCCCCTCCAACTTCCCCTGGCAGAAAGTCTAATTGGAAAATCAGTACTATAAGTAAAGTGGTTAGCCTTCCCTATTCCCATTAACCAAAAGCTGTATGTTACATTTCGCTGGCAACCACTGGCAAAACCTCTAATAGACGGTTAAAAAAAAAATTAAGAGTTTAGACAAAACAAAACGGAAAAAAAAAACCAAAACCAAACTACCCAAAAACAAAAACCCCGAGCCCAAACACCTTTAAATACAAGCCACATGACATACACAATGGCCACCACCAAGCTGCAGAATAAAAACCTTCCGGATCTCACTTTTAAAAGTCTTTCAAGTCCTCAGAGGTCTTAAACTTTCCAAATGATACCAAAATTGGTCCGGGGCGGCGAGGGGGAGGGAAAGCCCCCCGACTTGTTTCAGCGTATCATACAATGAAAGTGATCATGCCTTGTTTTGTAATTCCACTCGCCAGTCCTTTTTTAACTGATATCTATGTGAAATGAGCTGAGGTTCACGGTCCAGTTAGGAGCGGATAATACATTCATTGTCCTGGCAGCAAACTTTTCCTCTCACTGGAAGAATTCACGCTTGCCACAAGAATAATAATTACAGAAAACTCAAAATGCGCTGCTAACGAATTAATCCCTAACGGACAACACGCTAACGAGGGCAGTAATGATTTGAGGACTCTCTTCCTCACAACAGGACTTGCATCTTCTGCCACAATGGGCTATTGTGCATCCTCCTAACTCACTATACCTCTTATAGATTCAAGATGTCAAAGGTTGTCTGGCCCGGCTGACCATGACATGCTAGTTAACTCGTTCTACGGAGCACGTTTGGGACTTTATTGAAACTTTAATTGCGCCCAAAAGCAGCTAGAGCCAGACTATGTGGGATCCGTAACACATGGGCTCCAGGTCAGCAAAGCCCGGGAACCTGTTCTAACGTAAACAAGCGGAGGGAAAAAAGTTAGATGGGGGTCTCGGAGGAAAGGCAGCACCTCGCAAAACACGCTCCTCTCACACGTGATGATTTTACACCACGACACTGCCGCACCGTTCCAGGCTTTTACAGTCATCAGCTCGCTTTGTAACGGACTGAACTTTCCACCTCCCCTCTTTACAAAATATTGCATGGTTAAAAAAATAAATAAAAAAATAAAACCCCCCAAAACCGCACAGGCACACGAACGCTTGAAAGCAGCAGATAAAGTAAAACAAACTGAGCGTTAGGCAGCCGACTGAGACAAGTTACTCTGCACAAGGCTTTTTCAAACTACTTCTTTGCATACTTTTTTTTCTCTCTCTTTTTTTTTTTCCTTCTCTTTTTTTCTTTTTTCTTTTTTCTTTTTTTTTCCTTTCCCTTAAGGAGAATTGAAAAAGCTTCCCTCTGGAAACTGTAGTGCACATTAACGGTCTCCTGTTACACAGGGGAAAGCACACAAGTGGGACAAGTGTGAGGCTGCTCTACTGAAGAGTGTGAAAAAAATCAAATGTTAATTTGATAAATGTGAGGTCTGGGACATTTTGTCAAAGAGGGAGGGAAAGTAGAAAAGGGAGAAAAAAAAAAGCAGCCCTGCTGCCAACTCACCATCCACCAAGTTCTGGCCGAGATGTCGTAGCAGAGCTGCCATTTGATGGAGCCGTCGGAGGTTTTCCCTGCCATTATGCTGTCAGCAAGCTTCATCTGATGCTAACTCACGGGAGATAAGACACCTAATTGAGAAAACATTTGCACTGGCATGTTGGGCAACATGTAGCCCGGTCCATACCATATGGAATCATGGGTAAAAAAAAAAAATCTCCTTGACAATGAACCAATCTCTCACAGACCCAGTGGCAAGGTGAAGTGGAGATGAAAAGTCATCTGCTCCTAGCACTGTCTTCTCCTCTCTCTCTCTCCCTCTCTCTCCCCCTCTCCCTCTCTCTCCCCCACTCCTTTTTTTTTTTTTTTTTTTTTTCTCTTTTTAAATAAGAACCCACTGCTCAACATCAAAGAGAGGCGGTCAAAATTAGGGCTTCATCACTCAGATGATTTTGGTCTGCAAGGTTTTTCTTTCCTTTCCTCTTTTTTTTAAGAAGAATAAAGAGATTTAATAGGACAAAGGCAGGTAGTGGACTGCGGAGGGAGATCGCCACAGGCTATTAGCCTAAAATTTCTGCTTGACAGATGGAACTGCTTAGAGACTATCATGCAATGTTTTGGGTGGGTTGTGGTTTTTTTTTTTAAAAAAAAAAAAAAAAAAAGAAAGACTTTCAGTCTGATTCAGTATCTGTTTATCGCAGCTACTTTTCTCATGTACGTGACCAGGGGGAAGAAAAAAAAAGACTGAACAAAAAAAGAAAAAGACTGCGTCTTTCTTTCTTTTTCTTTCTTTCTTTCATAATTGTGAATATATAATCATTTCAGCAGTGACAGGAAAAACAAAAGTATAAACTGCTGAAGTTTATTTTGCAATTCAGTGATAGAAGCTTTCTGAAGGAATTAAATGCTCTTTCAATTTTTTGAGATGTTAAAGTTGTGGCTTTTTGTTCCCTTTTCATTTTTGATACCAGATCTTATTGTTTAAGGAAATGACTTTTCACATGAAGGTTCAACTGGCTTTAGTACTTCCTAGGAATGGAACAATTCTCTTTTTATCTTTTTTTTTTTTTTTTTTTTTAATATATTTTTGCTTCCATTTTTTTTAAAAACTGGTTTATAATGTTACATTTTCTAATACCATCATGTGATGGTATCAGAAGCCACACAGAGGTTTGCTTCTCCCTCCTGCAAAACTTCTCCTAAACATTCAAAATTTACACGAGGAATTGACAGATAACTTGGAAAAAGACAACTCCAAAAGAAACACTTCTGAAAAGTTACGAAATCCCGGCATTGTCCAATACTAAAATCCCTTTCCCGGAAGAGAAAGTAAAAGATAACCATGTGGTTTCCCATCTCTGTTTGCCACTTCTTCCGTAAAACCAGCAAAAGTATTACTTTTATGACAGCTGACTATTAAACAGGCGGTGAGAGCTTTCCATTTCAATCACCCCACTGCATCACACGGAGCGAGGGCTGCTCAGCTAGGACCACCACTTAATAACGGGGCACTTCAAGCCGTACAGTCGTGCCTTTCCTCAAATGCTTGAAAAAATGAACTTCTGGACTGGCAAATGGACTCGCCAGGGCTATTTCTTAGGTCTGTAGAGCTGTGGCTGATAGAATTTGCTCTCTCAGAAACAGCTACACTCTGCAAATCCTTGGGTGATTTGGGCACAAGGGAAAACGTCTTAAAAATATTCCCTCTCTTTTAAACAATATCCGTTTATATTTGCATCAAAAAGGGGAGCTTGTGGGTGCACAATTCTTCGTTTGATTGTTTTGCACACTGACTATTGTTTAATTATCTGGCTACAGTAAAAAGATAATTCCAGGCTGCCCAGATTACAAAACTGTCATTCAGTCCAGGACAGAACTAACTTTCACTGAGCTTCAATAATACCGTCAGATTTCTGTGATGGGCAAGACGATAAGCAAATGATTTAGGGTAAACACAAACTGCTAATCTAACACGAAGGGCTCAGTCTTTGGTTTTGCCCCAGCCTTAACAGTCTGTTCGGACTGCACAAAAAATACATCAGTGCACAATCTATGCAATTATATCGCATCCCAGTTTGGGGTGGTTTTTTTTGGCTCCAGGTTGCAGGTACAACCCCACTGCCATTTACAGGGAAGGGTCTGACTAGCACGGGAAGTGTTAAGTTTTAGTCTGAGTCCAGGAAAAAAAAAAAAACAAAACAAAACAAAAAAGGACACTGTGCCAGGAACTGTCCTTGCACTGGCTGCCCAAAGCATTTATCGTCTTCTGTTACTGCAGGTTCGTTAACGCTACCTGTCCTCTCTGTGGCTTGCTGCTTGTTGAAAAAAACCCATCCCTCCCTCCAAATAATCAGGCGAAATATAAAGTAAAACGCTGGAGTAACAATCACAGCCTTTGAATCGGTGTCAGATTCAATTTTCTGCTGCTCTCTCTGCTTCTACCTCTCAAACCGGACGACTCACCCACCCTGTTTATCATTTATTTAGTATTTCATACCCAGTTGTGCTGCGTATCATCCCAGTCAAGTTCTGATAAAACTCTATTCGCTCTATATGGTTTTCCATCACCTGATGCAGTTAGAAATCTACTGACAAACTTTCTCTTGCTTCCTGTATTAACCACTGCTTGGAGAGTACCTAGGTGTTCCTGTGCCAATACATGACTTTACTTCCAAGTATTAATTATAAACACACCGAAAAGATAGTTCTTTTTAGGAGAGGGTACACTTCTCAGCTTATGAATGACAGGAGCATGAAACCATTTCCTTCCTGACAGTAGAGTAGTTCTGTGCAAAGAAATGCGGAGTGCTGTTGGTTAACGACGTTTTAAATTCAGAACAATTAGGTGCAGTTAACTTTGCCATTGTTCTTTCTGATGCTGGGGATGGTGGGTTCTTACCCATAGAGCAATTATTCCTTTCATAAGCGGCTGTTGTTAATAGCATTAAAACAAGATTAAATACAACATGTTAAATATTGCAATTATTGTGGAAAATAAAATTATTTGGTGAGCATAATGGGGAGCAAATCAAGCATTTAACATGATCCAGGAAATGCTACTCCAAACAATTGCATTTGTTTTATGCAATTTTTCCCCTTTGATTGCTGACAGATGCCGTTTTGGAAACAAACATCTAAGTAGTTTTCCTTCAATCAGGAAAAAAACCACACACCAGAAAATGGCTACATGTTTTGAATTTAACTCTTGTCAATCAGCATTCTGCACAACACTCCCTGTGAATAGTACTGGGACAAAATGATGCCTTCCAAAGACTAATAAGCCACAAAGATGTTTGCTTCTAAATCAGACTGTTCCGAAAAAAGAAAAAGCCTTCGTGCGGCATAGATGATTGTGCAGACACAGCTGCAAAATAAAAATGCTTGCGATATATGGGTGATATTTCAAGTTGGGAATAAGTAAGGTGTACGTGGTCGTGGGCTACGGGAGAAGAGATTTGTTTTCCGACAGCTTTAGGCCTCAAGCAATGAATTGAAGTCCTTGCCAGTCGCTTTATGACTTCCCACTGGAGAAGTGGCCAACTACCCCAAAATAATTTGCTTAATTGCTGAGTGGAGTTACCTGTGCGGCAGCACAAACAGCGTGAGCCTGTCCCTTTCTATCTCCCCTCCACAGCGCGTTCGGATGAGGTCATTTTTGCTACCGAGCGCACGAAACCAGGAATGAATGCTAAAAAAGGCTAATAAAGTATATTAATTCAGATGACTCTATCAAGCTGGCATTTTACAGTCTACTGGAAACTGAATGCATGAGAGCATTAGAAATGTTGGCATAGCGGGTGGTTTCTCCAAATGTTGGCTCCTACCGTTCATATCGGTAAAAGAAACGCGGCAGAACTGCGTGTAGCTCCCGGTGCTAGACACATCTTTAGGATCTTGGTACTCTTTACCGGATTATCTACTAATTGCACAGTATTTACTGCTCATTAACCCTTTATTTCCTTCGCCTCCCCCTATATCTTCACTTGCAATTACTCAGAACCCTTTCAGCTTTTCAGCAACAGTGTGATTTTAGATCTGTTCCTAATTTGGGAGGCGTTCTCTTTGGGAAGCCTGAACTCAGATGAGCTACCAAGAGGATTTCCTTATCTCGAATAGAGACAATTAGTTCAAGTACCACGTGAGAGCAGGCAGTTGATTTTTGGACAGCCTCTGAACTTATGCAAAGTTGCTGACAATGAGTGTGTGTTCTAGCTTTTTGGAAATCCTATAATCCTGGCTTCAATCAAGAGGATCTGCTGTTGCTGAAGGCGTAAACAAGGAGAGAAGCAGCATGTGACCACTGCTCCTGCACCTTCAAGGACTCCCGAGCCAAAATGAATGCAACAGTAAAGCTTTTACTGAGTACTCAAGGAGATGCACACACGTTTTGGATGATCTTGCTGAACCCAGGGAAAGAAGTCCTCTCCCCTCACCATGAAAGTCGTCTTTGGACTCTGCATTTCTCTCCCCCCTCCCGGTTCTGCTGTGTGTATTTCTCACTGCTCCTCTCTCACTCCTCTGATTTTCTCCTTGCCATCTGTATTCCCCTTTTGCCTCATCTGAAACAAGCATCAAGATCTTGTTTCTGACAGAACGGTCTGTCAATATGGAAACACACTGACATCACAGACAGTGCTGTGACTTCATGTCTGAAAGAAACAGGAGGAACAGATGAAAGGAGTGAAGGGGAAGGAATGACACATACAAACATTTTTAAAAAATAAGTAAAAATTTTTTGCTATCAACCCAAAATGTAAAGGAATATAAACCAGATTTATTTTTAAGTCTAAATATAACCAACTATTTCCTAATCTGTGACCATAACTCAGCACAACATTTTAACCTGCTCTTCATCTGGGAGAGGTACCCATCCCTCAGGAGCATCACTTTGCTGGCTCAAGTCTCATGGGACAGCCAACCTGACCTCTTGAGAAGGACGAAATAGGGACTAATCTTTAAAAAACCACTAGTATCAAGGTCTGACCTGGGAGAAGCCTTCAGAGGTAAAGGAGGGACTCCTGCCCTGGATCAATCTAAAATGTCTAAGTAAATGCAAAGTCACAGAATTAGCAATAAATGTATTGACGAAAACTGTATATGCATCAAAACAAAATCAGTTTTGATGCAGCTGGATCAAAGGTAACATTATCCCACCGAGATGTGGATACAAGACATATTCAGAAAATATTCTTATTAAGTAAATGGGCATGGAATATCATCTTACTATTGGTTTGGGTTTTTTTCATCCTAGAATGAAACACTAACAAAAATGTCTAACCTTTATTTCGGTTGCCTTTTTTTAATTTATTTTTTTAATAAGATTTTGGGAGGAGTTATATCCACACACTGCCTATACAATTTGAAATATTCATTTTATTTCCAACATTAGAGGGCAGCCAGAAGATATTGCTTTCCTGCCATCTCCAGAGCCACCGCAAAACTCTAATAAGGAGATTCATAACTAGTAGGAGAGGAGCTCAAGAAAACTAAAAGGTTAATATATTCTAACTAGATGTTGGGTATAGAATGTCAGATCTGTCAAATTTCATTACAGTTTGCTGCTCAATGAAAAAGATTTGATTTCTTTTGCCACTGTCCTACTATGTTCAAGTCACACAGTGCCAGCAGCAACCAGCCAACGACCACAGGCTGGCACTGAGCGGGCCCGAGTGGGAAGCCAGCCGCAAGGACCATCTGTTTCCGATTTCTAGCGAAGCCAAGATGTGCAGTGAAGTGCATTCCATTCACCCAGCCAGCCTTCTCCCTGCTCAAGTTATTAGTGTTACAAGTGAAATTATCTTTACCAAACAGCGGGGGAGCTATAATCCTTATGGAACAAGACTTTAAAAAAGGAAAAAAAAAAAACAGAAGGGAGGGGGAAACCAAAAAATTAGTGAAGAAAGGTCCCTCAACAAACAACCCCCCCCATTCAAATATCTTTTGTTAAAGTTGTTGATGGCACTGTTTGTAAATTTAATTGCCACGTTCACAGGTTTTATGTTTTTAAAGGATGTTTTATTATGAACTATATCCTCTAAGGCAAGAACGTGTATGTCAGTTCACAGGATCTAATGGAATAAGCCATTCAAATATATTTAAATTGTTATTTATGAATAAAGTTAAACATGACAAGATGAATGCTCATTTAATTCTCTCTAACATTAAGTGCCTTGAAAAACATCGTAGGTTTTAAAGTATAATTTAAAGTGAGAATGCATAAACAGTGCTAATTACATGCTACTTACATTGTTTCAATATGTAATGCATATGTTTAACCTCTCAGAGAAAGGATTGGTCTTGGCACAGCAATTGTGGGGATTTAAGGGTATGCTAAACTGATAACTGTAGAATGAGCTCTGACATAGGATATTGGTCTCCTACTGTTACCTAAATGCCAGGTGAAACCAAAGGATTTATAGAAGGGTGGGTGGAAAAGGGGGGGGGGAGAAGACAACACAATGAGGTGAAACTGAGAAGTTTATTTTCAAAAGGGGAAACATTTATCCTTTGACACCATTCCATTGCAGTGACTTTATTTCTAATATACCATGAGATTAATGATGTGGCTACTGTC
The DNA here is from genome assembly GCA_013398155.1 of Pedionomus torquatus. Taxonomy (NCBI): domain Eukaryota; kingdom Metazoa; phylum Chordata; class Aves; order Charadriiformes; family Pedionomidae; genus Pedionomus; species Pedionomus torquatus. The sequence continues at coordinate 102,659 of VZRU01001924.1, forward strand.
ACTGTGTCTGACGAACACTGGCAGAGCTGCGGAACAGTTGCTGCCTCTACTATTATTGGACATATTTGTAAATTGGCATATATAAGATGAATTAGTTCCACCTGCCAGCCAATTGGAAAAAGATCTTATTCAGAAGGACAGAATTTTTGTTTTGCCATTGAATTCTATATAATATACAGTTGGTCTAAGATTGGCTGATTTAAAAATTTGTTTAAATTAACAACGTTTGGCAGTTTTCATATCATATAATAATCTCAATATGACTCTCATGCAAATCAATTGCAGATAATTAAGGAAGTAAATTATCATCATGAAGCAGATTCCTGACACACCAGAGGGAAGTCAATATTTAAGCCTTTGCTCAGGGAGGGCACAACTGCTGAAGGCAGCCATAATCATTCACCATCTTATCCCCAAATGATTTATTTTTTAAAAAGTAAGGCTATCATAAAAGAATATACAGAATAGCTTTTTCCATTGATTTTCTTAGTCTCAATCTGCTTTTACAGGTCTGAAACTATTGTCATGAGTGGCTGACACTACATATTAAGAATAATTGTTAAGTCACTTGAAACCTTATTACTAGATGAGCCCCTTTTTTGGGGATTTTTCTTTTCTCAGTATCTTCAGCGGTGGAACTGACAGTGACTGTTGTTGCTTCAGGACATTATTTGAGCTATAGCTAATTATTAACACCAATTATAAACCTCAATTTTCTATAGAAACCTCTATAGTTGCATATATGGGCTATCTTTAAGATGTTCTGTTTTCCCTTAAGTACAATCTATTTCAGGTTCTCTGGTGCTATGAGAAACAACCCTTCTGGGCCTCTCCATTCAAGCTTGCGTCCATGTAGGTAAAGTTGGAAGAGGAAGAGAGGTGAAGAAGGACCCAAAGACCATTGGGAAGACCAAAGGTGTAAACTGTGGGATTGCTCTACACAGTTTCTGTACTTGAGGTCTGCATGGGAAAGGAGGAGAGAGCCCAGCTGGTAAAAAACATGAAGCTCTGCATACTTCTATCATTACGTTGGTCAGGTATTGGAGGCTGACTACTAGTGCTTACTGTATAGATGACTAGAGTAGACTATTTTTTTGTATAGGCACAGCCAGGCCACATATCCCCTCCTTTTGAGTTTGTAGGTCACGCCATGGAACTGAGGACTCCTTTTGGGACTCAAAGAACGAGATGTCATATGCCCTAGAAAACTAATTTCTCAATCTTATGCTTTTAATTTAAATTTACTCTGAGCTTCTGATAAGTATTTGCTATAAGTGGCTTATAGTGAAAAAAAAATAAATTACTATTAATTAGAAGGGATGGACAAGTGCCCAAAGTCTCCCTGGAAGTGTCTTTCTCACACAGGACCTATCGAGTCCAGCAAGACTGGTAGAATTTCAGGCAGCTAAACCAGTACCTTTTATAATCTACAGCTACATAAAAGATTGCAACTACTCCTTCCTAATGAGAGACTTCTGTAATGCTCTCTGCTTAGGGCTGTTCTTGAGGAATAAGGAATCCAAGACAGATGTGGCAGTGACCATCATACTAATCTCAAAGACCAAATCCCTCAAAGCGAAGGAAACATGAACAATTAAAACAATAAATACACTGAATCATATGAATTTCCAGTGTCCTCGGTACTAACTCCACTTCCACACATTAATTTGTAATTCTTGAGCCATGAATAAGTAAATCCTCCTTTGTTTCGAGAACAAGATTAAAATGCTACTAATATTAAAACCACTCCTGTTTGCTGGCTCGTATGTCTATTTAAATGCCTGCCTGTTTCTTTGCTTCACCTCTTGAGTGTCAAACTTAGCCTCCTGATAGATAATACCAGCTGAATGGCAGCCAGGAGGCTCAGCGCTGTAGGTAAATACCTAGAGAAGTGCTTTGGGAAGGGCTGAGCTGCACGTAAACAAATTTTATAAGCAAGTCTGTTATAATCCATTGAAGTGGCTCTGGATTATTGAATGTTCTACAGCAAAATAACGCTTTGGTGACCTTAATTTGTATTTACACTCTCGTGTAATCCATGCTACGGGACACCACATCATGGAGAAGAAATATCTGAATGTAGTTTATTCAAAACACATCACTACAAACAACTTTTTTTTTCCCCCCAGTTAAGTGGCCATACAGACAGAGGAACTTTGCAGATGAGCTCTGTGACACTAATCTCTACTTTTGTGGTTCCTTTTATTTGCCAAAACAGATTTGAAAAGCCTGCAGGAGTCCTAGCTGATCAAAAAAACCCAACCCACCAAGAAGGGGAAAAAAGTTTCAATTAATCGAGTTGAAAATTTGTCATGAGTTTAGAACTAATGAAAATCTATTATTCAGACTTTTGAAACTCCAATCTAATTCAAACCATCATTTATGGCTAGCAAAGGGGAAGTTACAGAGAAATTATAACTTTTGTATTTTTTCTCATATTCACTGGTCGTTTCAATTAAGATAATACAATATACCCATTAAAATCTTAGTTCTTTGTTGCCTTATTTATGAAGACCTGACTTCTCCCTTGTGCTGAGGGACTTCCTTTTGCAAAGGATAACTCTGAGTGGCAGATATGACAGCACTATATCCTCTAAGGGATCCACTCTGGGATGCAGATTAAACGACACAGATGCAAGGGAGATGATGGAGTTTGCCTTGATGCATTGGGGTCTTTTCCTTCCACAGGGATCCACCATTAAGAAGATGACATTTTCTATGAAGGCTCCTTTAGAGGTGGGTCAAGGCCAGGAACATTCCTGGGTGTTGCCAATAAATAACTTGCACCTTATGTTCGTGGTCCCCTTCTGGCCTCCACTGACAACTTTTTGAAACTGACTTGCCATTTTGAATATCTGTGGGTAAAACAGGGGTGGTGGCACTTATGCTGCCACCTCTGTCCCTGATGGGCTTTCTCCCAGCTCTTTGCTGGCAGGAATTTATATGAACCCAGAAATGAGTCTGGGTGCTGTGACATCTATCTTCATAGAGGTCAAGCAAGCAATAACTGTGAGCTTGTCTCAATGCTTGGGATCAGATATGCTCAGTGCTGAAGAGCTCAGGAACGTTTTCAAAACGTACTTTGATGTCTACTTGGTGGGAACAGCTGGAATGTATGTCTGTGTTACCAGCAAGCTGCTCTGATACTGCAAGCGAAAACACAAGCTGAGTCACAGTAGATGACAATGTTGCTGACAAAATGTTTTAAACTGCAAACTAAAACAACAATAGCATCATTTATGGACTGCAACTCTTATTTTAATGTCAATAAATGTACTGGATAAATTCCCCTTCATTAGCTGGAAACCTCAGAAGGAAACAGAAATATTCTGGTAAACCACAAGCTTGTTCTTAGCAAATACATGGCTACATTTCCACTGCAGAGGCATATCCAGACAGTTTCTTCACTGGGACAATAAATCTCTGGGAGTGAAAAACAGTCTATAAAAGCAAGACCTACAAAGGAAGGGTGTGTGACACATGGCCCTCAGGGCTCCAGAGGATGACATTGGAAAGTATTGAGAGTAGCTTTTTTTTTTTTTTCCCCTTCCTTTTTATGAATGGACAACATGTTTTCATTCAGCTCAAACCAAATGGCTGGAACGAGTCCCCTTCACTATGGGAGGTGTTTGCTCTCTTATCTACTGGGCTGCAGACGTCCCAGGGAGACCAAGGTGGTTTGACTGCTGTATGGAGGAAAAAAAGAAAGGAAAAGCACAGAAACAGAGCTTGTTACACCTCCTTGATTTTCAAGATGCATAAGCAGCAAGTATTGCCTTGTGGTAACTGGCTCCACAGAGACTAATCACCAGTCCACGTGAATGCAGGGTGCTCTAGCCCTTCGCTGTCCTACCTCCTAACACCTCGCTACTGCTAGAGGCTTCGTGGAAAGGAAGAGAAGATCTAGATTTGCCACTGGGGCTCTGCTATCTTGGGAGAAACTCCTATAGGTCAGCCTCTGATTCCTTGAGATCGATTTTCAAAAGCAGATGGAGCAAAGCACAACATCTTGCCAAATTATACTGATGTCTCCTCAAATTTCTAGAGTGAATAGTTCCACCTCAGGACAGAAAACACAGACATCATGATCGCAGGTTGCTTTTTCCTTCTGCTCCTGAGCACTAATTTTTACTTTTCCTTTCTAAATCTGTGGTTCTGTATCTTATCCTGCACCTAATAGCTTGCAAACTGTTTCTAGAATTGAAAATGCGGTACTCTCTTATCTCTGTAGCATTTTGTTTATTTACAGCATGACAGTAATGACACTTTGAATTTACTTCATAGCTTTTTTCTTATTGTAAAGACAAGACAAAAACAATTGTGGCTGTGCCTAAGTACATTCTTAACCCCATTCAATTAATTTCAGATGCTGAGTCCTCAAGAGGGAGGACCAGTGACTAATAAATCAGGTGGTTTGTCCTTCAGTATAAATCACATACTGGGATCAATAAGAAGTAGAAGAAAAAAGTTCTCTTGTTTTCATGAGGTGATGCAGACAAATAGCTACGTGTAGTTGGTAAGAGTATTTTAAGCACTATGCTTAGCATACAGTCTAAGCTTAGCAAGAATAGCTTGTTGTATCTCAGCAAGACTACAAATCTATTTGATAAGGAAGGAATACAGAGGTAAGAATATGGCTTACACCAGAAGGTAAAATGAAGAATCCAAATCCTTCCCTTTCTCCCAGTTTGAGCTAAGTCATTGCTGTGTCCTTAACCATCTCAAGGCAATCCAAAACCTATCACACCACCAGTTTATTTTCCACCTGATAAAAATTTTCACACTCTCTGTAGATAAGTAGATACTAAAGAAGCCCTGCACAGAATGCAAAGAGCTACAAGGAGCTACAACTAAATATTTACACAAAATGTTGTTCCAATAATAATTTTAAAAATAAACCTTACTAAGGAGATGAACCTGTCAGTTAGCTGTGGACAAGTCAATTGGTATCATGTTTCCTTTCTCCTCCATTCTTCTTACAAAACCTCACCCTAGACTGATGACTAAAACCTTGTTTTCACCCAGCTTCACAAATTATTTGCCTACAGTCACAAATTATTCACAAATTATTCACTAGACCATCTTACTTCTGGGTACTTACCAGGGCCAGAACTTTTACCATCATAATATGAAGATTTGATGCAAATAATTGGCACAACATTATGTTAACATCAAACATAAAGCAATGAGATTCCTACAAATTACAGATACTTTTCAGTAACAGGCCAAATCCTCAGTCTTAAAAGTGAAATAGCCATCACAGAAAGCAGAGGGAGAACTGTTTTTCAAAGGATGGGAAAAAGCTTCACCAAACTAGTGCAAGTTCACAGGTTCCTCTGATATAAAAACATTATTGTTATTTTAGTTACAACTAAAGAGAAAGTTGTTGCAAGTACTGCAATAAGACCATTTCCTTCTAAGGCCATCCTGCCACAAAAGGGTTACTGGTAAATGGCACACATTACTAAATATTCGCTTAAACATGCAGACATATTTCCATGGTCTCTATTCCAAAGTTTACATACACTTCCTACTGAGTCAGGCTTCCAAGCCTGCAATACCTGAATATATTCCAAACTAGGCAGAATGAGTTATTTTACCCTCATTCTGTCTTTGTAGAAACATAGATCAGCACCTTTACACACATACACTTTTGCAGCCAGGACCAGACATTGTTTTGCCTAGAGCATCTCATTTTATCTTTAAAATGAACAAACACAGAATCAGGTTCCTTCTTGTAATCCTTCACCTGAGAATATAATGATCACCTTCCTAAAGGGAAACAGCATTAACTAGAGCTTGTTTGTGTTCATGCTGGAAGACTAGGGCTCCAGTGCATCATCCAACAGATTATTCCACAGTGGATTAACCCAGACAGTACTTATCAAAAATGTCACACCTCAAATATGAGCCAAGAATACATTACTGGGAAGGCTGCCTGGACCAATGTAAAATTAGAGAAAATGGGAAAGTATTACGTATCAAACAATGCAAAACACTTGCATGGTCTGTGAACATATGTTGCTATTACTGCCTTTATATTAAATTAAGTAAAAAAAATAATGAAGAAAACTAAACCCTGTCGCCCTCAAGTGTTTCCTCAGATTGCATTGTATTGACAGCTCCAAAGGACCTCACTGGGTCACATTCTCCACTTGTATCTCTGCCAATACCTCACTGACAGCAGTAGCAGGTTGCCATCCTCCCTGGGGATGAAAACGAAGGGACAGGACATTTTGCAAGTCCCATCCTCTCCCTTCCACACATCCTCTTGTCCTACCCTTTCTGCACTTCATGATTTCTGAGACCTGCATTCTCCAGTTTCCCCAAGTCCAGATGACCTTGCTCAGCAGTCTTAGCTGCATCCAGTAGCAACGCAAACTTATCCCATGGGTATTCCTGTCTGTCCACTTATCCAAGCTTCTGCTCAGACCTCCCTTGCTCCAGGACTCTGGCCTCTTTACATTCTAAGTGTATTTCTGTTTTCTTTTCCTCCCACTTCATTCTGTTACTCCCTTTGCCCAGCGCCACTCTGATCCTTTGGTCATACCCTTTCTAGCTCCTGTGACCCCCAGTCCAAACCAGTTAGCTTTCTCCTTGTGTCACTTCCAGGCCTACTCTTGAAGGGACAGAATGGAAATAGTTGGTAAAAGCCTCTGCTGTGCTGAATCCAGAGATGAAACTCAGTGAAAGAGAAACTCTGAGTTTATATAGAAAAAAGAGCCTTTGAGGACACAGTAATTCAGCTCAGGCTTTAGATCGCAGTTCTCTCCTGCCCCACACATATCAGAAAAGTCACATACACCCTCAGTTTTCAAACCCACCTCTGTGGGAATCTGCAAGTCAGAAAATGCATTCCACTTAATCAGGACAATATAATGCAGGGTAGATAGAGACAAATACTGAAAGCTGGATGTTTTCGCCAGGCTCTGTGCATTTGCCTTCTAACAACTGAGATTGTTTGGGGTTGGGGTCTTATTAGTTCCATTTATACTGCACCTAACTTAAAGGGGCCACAAATACAGATTTAGTTTCTGAACAATTTCATACTATAAAATAAATTTTATGCTAAATAAATACCTACAGAAAAGATACTGGTAAAATCTGCTCTATTCTAAGATTTAACAACAAATGCACTATTTGGTGCATAATAGGCAATTCATTTTGCTGTACATTTACTCTACTTAAAACACAGAGCACTTAAGGATATTTGGAGTATGGTAGGCACTATTATAAAATCGATTTCTATTCTGGTTTATAACCCAACCACTTAAAGTCTTAATTTGCTACAATTCACTTTCTTATGTTCCGACTCGTTAAAAGCGGGACCAGCTACCTCCTGAACTCTGATCATATGCTTCTTACAGCTAAACTATGTAATTGTCTACCATATCCACTGCCTCCACTTGCTCGTTGCCTACATTTACACACGTACAGCAGCAGTTCAGGTTGTTCGCACTTGCTTGAGAACCTGCTGCCTCTTTTTCTGAGCCTTGAAGGAGGGAGACTTTAGTTTCAGGGAGTGATATCCCTTTACGCTTTACAAATAAACAAACAGCAGAGTAACTGGCAGGAAGTCACGGCCCTTTGGAGAGCAGGGCTCTGGCTCAGCAGAGGGCAAACGAGGCAGCATCGTTTTCACTCCAGCACAAAGTGCCTATTCTTGATGACTTGACCAAAGGAAGCAAAAGCAGAGGGACGACTAGCAAAGCACATCTGCAGGGCTGTATTTCACAGGAAGCAATGCGGCTCCTCTGCAGATAAGTTTCACCAAAGAACAAAGACTGATTTTGTTTGGGGCTTCAAGAATGTTGCATTGAACCTGGACCGAGCTTTTCAATCCCTGAAAACAAGGCTTAGAGAGTGAAACTTAATTTCTCCCTCACCCCCATCCAAATTAGCTGCATGATTTTCAAATTAGCCCTATACTTACCATATGAAGAAAGCTTAAAAGACACCCACTAATCTCCATCTAGGTTTACATGTTTTATTTATTGATTCTGCAGGCTACACACAAGTTAGTGCATCTGAGCAACAATAGCTAAACCAGTTACACAAAACTTATCCCGCAATGCTGAACTGCCTTAAAGCTTTACAAGAAAAATATTTACGACTAAGAACAAGACAAATGGTGTAATAACACATTAGCAGGCAGCACTGTCACTGATTGCAAACGTATTTTGAGCTTACACCTTTCCTTCGTATCGCAACCTCAGAGGCATACTACCCACTACAACTGGTTTTCCAGCAGCTCAACATTTAACATCAGATAACGAGGTGTGTTTTTCAATGATACAAGCAGCATTAGATGTAGTGGGAGCCAAAAACATGATCATATTAAAAGCAAATAGCAGAGCAAAGATTACCTTTTGCCCTCTCTTTCAGCTTGAGCAGCATGTTCCAATAAGTGCAGAAGAGACACTGTCAAGTACTTCTTTATAGTTTAATTTTCTTTTTTTTTTTTAAATCTCTATTGCTTGTAATGCCCTTGCCCTCTTTAAGAGCTGCAGAATAAAATTCCTTTCTCTGTCAATTTTGTACTTTCTCTCTCAGCAAAGAATGACTGGGTATAAAAAAAAAAATAAAAATAAAAAGCCCCACCCTCAAAACTTCAGCCCCTCCCCAAGAGAAGAATTAGAGATAAAGGTTAAAGATAAGAAGTTTTTAATAAAAATTTAAAGGAACCAATAAGTTCAAAGTAAGGTCATCTGTCCTAGCCCTAATTATTGCTCATTTCCACCATGCCCAGCTCTGTAAAAGTCGTGGAGCATTTTACAGGAAACTATAGCTTATAGTAAGTGCAGCCTTGGAGAGATTTGCTCTTTAAGGAGGACAGTGGGGTCTTTTTTCAAAGTATTTTTTTGGCATTTTGGGGCCAGAAGTTGTGAAATGTGATGAGAACAAGGTAACAGGTCTGGGGGAGGTCCCTGGATGCGAGCGATAACAGTATAGCAACTCGGCGATGCTTATTCTAAGAATTCCCCTTGGTGACCGCCTGATGGGGAGTCAGACCGTGACTGGAAGGTGAACACTGTTTGTACTGGCTCGGTACGCAGGGACTGGGAGCCATACAGGGCAGATGGGATCACCTGGGGAGGTAGGATGAGGGCTGGATGTTTACTCTGGCTTGGCAGTCCAGAGCTGGAAGCCGTCTTGGTGAAGAAGAAAATATCCAGAGCTCCTGAATTTATAGGTTGGCCGCCTCTAATTTTTTTTTTCTTTACTGCAGTGGAGAATCTGTCTCTTGGTGGTTACTGATAGAAATTTTCCTTCAGTTTCAGGACTGATAAGATTATTCTTTATTTTGGAACTTAAAATTGTATTTCTGCAGACCATTATTTAAACATTTTACCCTTGATATGTGCTGCATATCACATATAGGAGTGATCTTTATGATTTAGTCAAGCATATTGTCCAAACAACACATGTACAAGGTTGCACATCTACTTAGAATTTGTACTAGCCGTGGGACTAAATTTAGTGTAATCACTTTCTCCCCTCATGTATTGAAACTGTCCAAAAGAAACAGTAACACGAGGAACAAAGATCTCATCTCCCCGGTTCCTTTCCCCACTTTCCAGTCAGTACAAGTGATTCAAGAGTTAATTGGATGGCATCACATCTAGCGATTACTCTAATAATGCACCGTTACACCCTTTTGTTACAGTAAGCATTTGGGTCAGCAGATGCCACAGTGGCAGTGAAAAAAGCTTTGCCTTCATCTTTTCTAGCCTTCCCTGTAAACTTCACCAAACTTTCCTCTTTTATCTTTTTCTGTAGGGTTCTGCAGGGAAGCGGCTCAGCTTTCCCATAGGCTGAACAACATCAACCCTTAGGCTGATTTCTCCAGCCCAACCTCTAATATATTTAAAACGAATCGGGAAAGAATTGGAGACTAGTTCACAGCATAGCCAACAACTCCATTACAACAGAGAAACCTCAACCAGAAACTGAAGTTATTCTTTCACCAAAGAAACAGGCAATTGCTATTCACATAAAAGTAGCACATCACCTATAGAAAAAATAAAGCAGTATGTTTCAGCCTCTGGGTCATGGCTTACAGTAAGTTCTTTAGTTGCTATGGTTTTTGCTGCCTAATTCTATCTGTAATGAATCTACTGCACAAATCCGAAACTTAGGCATCCACTCCTATGTGTGGAAGCACCCGACATAGGGAAGCAGATGTAAATTTCCCAAGGTTGGTCTTCTCTTGGTTGCAGCAACTGAAGATGCCAGGACAGGACAAAAAGGTCTTGGAAGAAAAGTCAAGTGCTTCCTCACTTAAAAAGGGAAAGAAATAGCCCCAAAAGAATTTGAAGATCAAAAGAGTCTAAAGCAGAAGATGTAAATCAAGCCAACTGGATTTCCAGAAAGGACACGCTCAGTGGAAAATGGCTCAACATTTTAATATTTAGAACAGCAACCAATTCAGTGTATTTTTTCCTGTGGTATTTCCTGACAGGGACTAAGATGGGACCCCTCTGTGGGAAGTTAGGGCAGAGAGAGATTTGGATTTTAATGGGGCTGGGGGCCTGCACATCTGCCACAGCATCAACTGATACACAGGTGTAGCGTGTACCACGGTACCAGCTGATGCTGCTGAAGGCAGAGGCCAAGCACAGTGACAAGATGTGTCCTCTGTAGGGACATCCTTCTTTAATTACTGTGCTTGCAGCCTCCTGCTCCTTTCCCACCTCTCTTTCCCCCCTGGATCACAAAGGAGGAGGGAAAGCAAATAACTAGCTGTCAGTTGACTCTGGAGGGATATAAGATGGAGAGAGGAAGAGGAAGGAAAAATCCCATCTGAGATGGTACTTTCTGATCCCCCCTCTGACCAGTGCTTCCTGCTTCCCCCTCTGAAATCTCTGAAATGGATGGGCAATAGTCAGCAGCAGCAGCCTGAAGCCAGGCAGTGAAAGAAAGGACTCCCACTCTAGAGAAGACACAGCTGTTGGGAGAGGACAGACAACAGACACGGTTGTTGTGTGTTAGGACAGGGAGCTGCTATGAAATGCACTGGAGCTAATCATCCTTTCCTTTGCTCTCCCCAGGTATCTCCCAGACTGTCCCTAGGTTTGCTGGTTGAAAAGATAAGCAAAGCAGAATGTGTGTAATTTATTGCGTCCAGCAATAAACAAAATATTAAGTGCATTTTTAATGCTGTAAAACCTTTTAAGAGACTTTTAAACCTTTCACTGTGGGACATAATTAAACTTGTTTTGCTATCTGCAACAGGCCTGGCCTCCAAACACATAATTAAGCAGTCACAAATTGCAAAATTGGTTTGTTTGGTTCCCACACTACGCAAATACTGTTAAAAGCTTTCTCATTTGTCAGTTATTGCACTGTAATTGACAGTCTATGGGCAACACAATTATGTGAATTTGGAGCTTGAAGACCACATCCACATCTTCCCCACCATTTCCCAACACTGCATATTTTACTCGGTGTTTGCTCTATGGTTTCAGTGGCTGCATGCACTCAGGTAAAGTAGCAGTTACAACTTGAAATAAAAGATTTAAAGCTTGTTAAGCTTAAAGGATCCTTTTCTTTCTCTCTGAGGCAGAGGGTTATGCTTTACTGTAGCTAATTATACCATCTCTAACCACTGGAAGGATTCATAAGCGCCAGCATATGCAGAATGACTGGCTACATTTTGTGGCTCAGTTTTTATGGACACAGATACGTGTCCTGGAGACCAGAAACACCATATGCTCCAAGAAGGAAATGCTGGGGCTTCTGCACCATCTCATGTGTTCCTCCTGTTCCTCAGACTATCCAGTGCTCTGAACATCCAATGCTTTTACACATAAGAAAGAAGAATGCTACTGCATGTACCTTGTACCCACAAGAATTTTTTATTCATTGATAATCTGTGATCTGTAACAAAAAGAAAAAAATGCAGGAGACCATGTGTAAATTATTTAACAAAGTTCTCTTCAGAATTTTCAGCAGTAGCTTTTTGGCACTAGCAATCAGCCAGAGAATATTTCCAGCACAATTGGTATTGCTGGAACTTCAGTTCTTAATGGAAAAAGCCTCGATTAGAAGAATGAAAACCAAAGTACATCAGAAATATGTGAGAAAAGACAAGAACTGAAAGAGAGATAGAAATTCTCTCACAGGTTTTCCAATCTATTATCTAGCAGCTCTTTAATGCTCAAGGTCCCACAGGACAGTTCAAAATACATAGAAAGATTATTACTTGCCATTAAACATACCAGCTAAACCGAGGCTTTTAAATCCCAACTCCACACAGGGGTCTATATAAAACATCAAAATCCTTGGAGGATCACCAGAAAGAACATAAGGAAGATACAATAATCCTATGTGCTTTTGTGGGTGACAGGGAGAACCACAGTCTGCTCTTACAAGAGTGGAGAAACTGTTCACAATCTGGACTCGGTCTTATTTTCCAGCAGGAACTCCAATATGCCAAAAACCAAAGGTCCAGACTAATTTCTGGAAAGAGGAATCATCTCAGCTTTGAACATACTGTGCCAGGCTGTTTCACCAGCACATAGGTTTAAAGGAAGAGAGAGGAGAACCTGGGGCAGCAAAGGAAACTGCTCAAGGACTTCATGCTCCAGAGTGCTCCAGATGCTCCCAGTTAGATCAGTTCAGAAGCTTCCTGAGGATAGTATTTGCTAGAAATATTTGCTGATGCTTGCTCTTCAGAGTCAGGGTGCCTTCAGTCTCATTTTCCCTCTTTCCATATGCCCCTCTACATTAAGGTAGGTAGGTAGCCTTCCACACTTAGTCACAAATGAAATAGCTTTGCTATTAAAAGGCTGAAGACACAATCCTACGTCCATCTCTATGGATACAAAGTTGCACTTTAAAAGCAGACACAATTAGACCTTGGTTATTCCTACATAAAACGACTGTCTTATGAGAGATGCTTTGGATTTACACCGCTGTAAGCAGTTCAGTCCCTGCAGTTGATGTTGCAGGGGTTTTAATGAAGTGATAATTTTAAATGGCTTAAAACAGAATTGGAAAACACTACAACCTTCTACCTGTTTTTGCTAATATGTAGGTTAGCGTCTGGCCCTTCAGATACTTTGTGTTTTTAACTATTGCTATTTGACTTTAGTCGTTTTGGCATCCCTAGGCATCTTCCTCTAATTAACAAAGAACGAGAAAGGATTTCTGTGCATGTAAATACACATCAATATGGACAACATTATACCAGCTTCATCTACTTAGAAACTCAAGCCACTTGTTTGCACCCAGGCCGACTCTCCTGTAGATGCAGCCTAACAATTGCACCTTTGCCAAAGCCAGGGCATCCGTTCAGCTGAGGTACAGCCCACTGGAGCTAAAAAAACTGGTCACAAGGCCCAAACAAGACTGTCAAGGTGTTCTTGGCAGAAGCACAACCGAGCCTGTGCTGCAGCAGTACAAGAGTTGTGCTGCCATACCTAATGTTGTGTCAGTATTTCTTCTGCATACACTCTTATTTTCAGGGCACCACATCGACTTGGATGAAGAAATTCAGTCTTCTGTGAATGCTGGCATTTGGAGTCATGTAGTTTGTGTGCGTACAAGCTGAAACACCTTCCCTTCTGAGCATATAGCTATACATTTGAGCATATAGCTATTGCACTACTACAAGCAGAGATGAAGTGGATGCCCCATCCCGAGAAGTGTTCAAGACCAGGCTGGACAGGGTCTTGAGCAACCTGGTCTGGTGGAAGTTGTCCCTACCCATAACCAGTGGGGTGATCAATGATCTTTAAGGCCCTTTCCAACCTGAACCATTCTATGATTCTATGCAGTTCTTGGAAGCTACAAACCACGTTCTCCTTGCTAATCACAAGGTACTTTTTATTGACATTATTATTTTGAAAGAAATAAATTAAGTAGTTTTGCAGGTTCTGGGTTTAATCAAGTAATGAGAAGGATTTTAACAGAAGCCCCAAATGTCCAATGACTTAAAAAAGCTTTAAAGCCTTCATCTGCAACTGTTTAGTACTTGCAAGTCCATTTACAAGTAGCACATTAGGTGTCTATATCAGCATTTACAGGACCTTGAAACCTTGTCTCTGCATCTATACATTCCTTATGTAGAATGACTCATAGAAGCCCACAAAGATCCTTTTTCAACACTGTTGTTTTATCCAGCTTCACCTTTAATGGGGAAGGGGGTGAGGGACACATCTAGACTTCTCTTTGCTCGGAGCAAAAGTTAAACATTGCAGAAAAAAAATGTAAAAATGCATGCTCGGGCTACTCTGCCTGCTTCCCTGCCACTACAGTGTACAGGAACCAGACTGCAGGGAACACACGCTGCAGGTATAGTCAATCTTGGCTCTCCCTGTCAGCTCCAGCTTCTCTTTTTAATGTTCTGTGGTTGTGAGCAAGGTGGGATACGCAGGGTGGGGACCGCTGGTGTGGACTCACTCCTACTCTGCTGCAAAAGTTAATGCCCCTGCTCCTGGGCATTTTATCCTCTTCAATCACTGCTGACCTGGGAGGGTTGGCTATGCTTCAGCTCACCTTTGAATGAAACTTTGGAGGAGGATCCAGGCCATTCGGATAGTGGGGGATGGATGTTGGCAAGATGGGCCCTCAGTAATTAATGGTTCATAAAGATTTCTGGTATCTGAAATGAGCCCGGTTATGTGACTGCATCAATCTGTTCCAGGGGATGATCAGAGGTGAGAGGAATAGCTCTGTGCAATTGCTCTCACAGCTCTGCCTAGGGAAGGGTGGTGGACAGTCTTCTTCCAGGTCTTCTGTTATTAACCATAACATCCCCTTTGTGCCCTGACAAGGAGTGTAAATGGCCCCCAAAATCAAATGCCTGCAAAGGACAAGAGGTCAGGTATCCATATCCATAGGCATACTCCTTGGGTTTGTGTAGACTATTCTTCTCCTGTGCTGAAGAAACAATCTCCAACTAAGAAAATTATGAAAAATTAGGCAGAGTTTCACTGCAGTAACGTAATTTTCATGGGTGTGTTTGGATGAAGTAGGTATTACCCGATCACCAACTCTGCCTTGGTCCAGCTGAGGGGTTTTTCAATGCACTTTACCAGTTTAACCAAAGAATGAGATGGATGCAGGCATTCAAGCTACTTTATCTGGAAACCAAATAAAAGAACACTGACAATTTTTCAACCACTAAATAACATTCAAAAGGTGACTGCAACAGCAAGAGCTGGGTGTGGAAGAAATACTACCTTTGAACAAGTTTGTGGGAAGAACCTTCATGCAGAATTGAACTTCATTCACTCCGTTCAGAATTCTACCCCACCCCTATTTTTCAACCAATATTTGAATTTATTGTTTAAAAAAAAACAAAATTAAAACATGTCCTGACCCTTGGAAGCTGCTTTATTTCCAATGAGGATCCTTTTCAAAAAATGCTTTGATTAAATGAAGAAAAAGGAAAGATGAATAGACAGCTAAATATCCTCTAATAAGAAAAGTTAATAAGGAAAATGGTTCTAATATTTCTTTCTCTGATAATGGTTCCATTGTTTTGATTTTAGAGGCATAAGCGAAGCATACATTCAGCGATGCATTCCTATGACTAAATCACCTGTAAGATTGCATTTTGCATTTGAAAGCTCTTTTTACAATGTCTTTCCCAGAGTAGATGCCCCTGCTTCTTTGATGCGGTTAAGCAATTTTGCACAATCATATAATAGATTAAATTAGATTTAGTCTTGCTTGAACATTTTTATTCTAGGTCTGGTTTATAGATGGAACTTGGCAACATCAATTCTCATTGAAGCAGCTTACTTGAGGGCACTTACCATTTTGCAGGAAGGGCTTAACTTGAAGAAGCAAAAAAATCAGAACACAAACCTCCACTTGTACAGCACAAATATGCCCCACTTTCAGAGACCTCAGTCCTTTTTTCCCCTGCCACCCATCAGCTGGAATATCAACTCATGCCATTTTCTACTACTCCATAAACACCTTTTCAAGGTGGGAAAACAAACCCCACTACACTAAATACCCCAATATGGTACCCCGTTAAGGGGATAGATGCTTTGAGTAAAAATGAAAAGGTTGCAAGTTCTTTTGTGTAGCCAACAACAAACCACCCATTCAAGTCACTGATGAAGCATGGAACTCAGCAGCAGGAAAAATGAACACCAAATACTTGCTTTTATCTTTAAAATTTAAGTAGTATTTGATGAAGGCATTAATTAGCCAAGGAAACATTTTGTTGATATTTGCCATGACATACAATAGACTCACAGAGTCCATTTGAGGGGAAAAAATACCCTTGATCAGGCTGGCTGGATTTAGTAACATAAGAGAGAACATAAACAGAGAAAATCAGGCCTTATTATTACATTTATTTCTTACTACCTGGCTTGTATTTAAAGGCCTGGTTCAAGGTGCAAATGGAAAGTTTCCCTTTGATCTCAGGGGTCTTTGGCTGCGTGTTGCCTAATAACAGCTTTGCTAATGAAGCGCCTGCTCATTACTGCATGTGACACTCATTTCCCGGCATTTTAAATCTTTTCTAAATATATAGAAAGTGTCTACGCTTGGATTTTCTTAAGAATGAGGAAAAAAATATGCAGCAGCTGACACTGTCTTAGCCAATAGAATTTCTCATACTTTTCTATTCATAATGTATGCTGAGTTTAACACACTTTTAACACCAAAAAGGGGGACTTTGGCACCTACCCCTGGCAACGACCAGGGGGAGAGGCTCCCTTTGCTCCTAACGCTGCCGACCTGCTGGAGCTCTATCACCGTTCACCTTCCCTCTTCTTTAAGTTACTGTTTGCTTTGTTTTGCTCTGAATGAAATCAAAGAATCTTAAAGCAAAAGTTATATAGGCCAATACTGTAAACCCCATGAAACTCCTGATATAACTAAGGTTCGTTTGGTTGTGGTTTTCTTTTTCTTTTTCTTTTTTTTCTCCTCTTCTAGTAGTTAGAATTCTAGCCAAATGGGTAAACATGATCAGAGCTTCAAGTTGGTAAAAGAAACAAAAATCCTCCCCCCCCCCAAATCTGAAAAACAAGCCACTTTTGCCTTATTTTAGGGATTTCTGTGGAGAACATTAAACAGCCCTGTGTAACAGGATTAAAATAAGTTTACCTTCCAGGGTCTGAAATTTCTTCCTCTGGGTTTAATGACAGTTTTATTAACATAAACTGACGCAGGATTAGACTGTAAATATTTAAATCCCAACACTTCCTGGAATTAATCTAGAAAGAGGAAAATTTCAGACTGTTCTTTACCTAAAATAATCTGTTCCACTGATGTGCTTATATGGTCCACTCTTCTAATAGGTGTTTTAGAAAATGGGATACCTAGTCACTAATTATTTACTTTTGGCTTCATTTGCCCAGAATACTCCTGAACTATTAACACTCTGGTCTGAAGGCCAAAATTACTTTGACAAAATCATGCCTGGGGGCTCCTTTGTAACGTGTTGAGAGGCTGAGATTTTTGGTAGACGTCTGGAATTGACAGTGACTCAATACATAAGGATATCCTTTTGTATTCATTTGTGCGACAACCTCACTTTTGTTGGCACAGGAACACTTTGTCTTTTAACCTGACTTAAGGAGCTGGCCCTAGAATTAGTCTTCATCATTTTGGATAGCAAGTTGGAATGAAGATTATTTTGACAGATGGGATCTAGCCTGTCTAATATGCATTTTACCTGCTCCATAAATATTGATGACTTTAATACATTTTTGTTCTGCCATATGCTTCTTAAAGGTACACTTCCAAAACTTGACTTGGCTGCATGATTTAGATGGAATTAATCTCCATTTTGAAGCACTATAAATGAGATCAGAATCACATACATCGTGTCTGATGTTGGAAGATTGAAAATGGTATGTGTGTGTAGGCACGAGGGGATAACTCTAGCAGATTTGCATCCCAGTTCCATCCTCATAGTCCTGAGGTCATGGACATTACAGAGGGACACCATGCAGGTGGAAGGCGTCTTCAAAATATAAATTACACAGAAAGTAGATCTGGGCAAGGGGAACCCCATGAGGTCCTGCCACTCGGACAACGTTTGAGGCAATTCCTCCCTCTCCATAGTGAAACCCTTCAGCTCAGTTAACTTTTATGCCTGCCATATCAAATGGTCAAAGGAAAAAAAAAAATGGAAGGAAGATGCTCTTGCTAGATACCTACTGAATCAGCTTTTTAAGACCAACAACTGCATGAGCATCTCTGGAAATGCAGGTTGATATGCTAAACAGCTATTCCTCTGCATAAGTACTCTTCCCCACACCCTGCCATTTAAAGGTGTACCGCTGCATGCTTTTGGGAGAGCCATTTGCTTTGTATAGGGACAGTTTCTTTGAACTCTGTCATTTCCAAGGCAGATGGGGTGTACACTGACAATTAGCTCTCATTAACAGCACCACTTCCTTGCTTCTCTTGCAAGGTTACCGACCCATTCACAGTGCTGTAACTGAAATGGGAGTGGGGCCAGGGCTGCTGGCAGGAAAAGGGGAGATGTGGGCTAGCGAAAGCCCAAGAATCATTCCCCCAGGCTCTGGTAGCCTTGAAAAAAGCAGCACCGCTTCCAAGGGGAGCAGCCTTGTGCCCCATGGCTGGAAGAAGTTGGCTTTGACTCCCAGCAGTTTCCCTCTGTTGAATTTGCCACCTTGTCTCATCAAGCAAAAAAGGCAGCTGCACTGCCACCACTCCTTGCATTAGGCTTCTGCCGCTTCTTTTACCCACTCTCATTAGAAATTCCTCAAATGATGCCTGGGACATCCTCGGTGCGTATATTTTTCAAACTATTCTATAATATGGCTGAATACAGCAATACATAAAAATTATGGCATGGCCTTCCTAGTAAAGTGTAGAAGTCAGCAATGCTACAAAATTTCATAAAATCCTAAAATAACGTACTTTGGGTTTTGCAACAGCTGGAAATTATTACAGAGGTACCATTTTTACAGTGAATAGGATTTTTCTTACAACTGAAAATGACAAAAAGCCTATAAAATATGACAACTTAATATAATAGCATTTTCTCAAAATCTCATGAAAGAAATTGTTTTCTACTGTCAGGTGTACAATTTTTTTCTAGCTGATTTGAGAAAAATGAGTTTAGAGTTTAAAAAAAATAATCAGTTAGGATAATATTAGCAGATACTAATATTTTCCCATCTTTAAACCATTAATTTGGTTTTTTGTAGGGTATCTGGTATTATTTCCTCCTCTTTACAGGGGGGAAGATTGTAGCTCCTCAGCAAAAGAAGGAAAACAGAACTAGAAAACCTGCTGAGAAAATTTGCAGCACGCTTTACTTGATAGATAATAACTACTTCAGGGCTGAGCATGAAAAAAAGAGAGGTTAATGGTCTTTCTGATGCACGGGTACATTAGTAATGGCAGAGGCTCAGATTGTTGGCATTGAAATCAGACAAGAGCCCATACACAGCACAGTACTTGCCACAGAAATATAGGCAGCTAAGTCCCTTAGCTTTGTTACCCAAAATATATTACAAAATTACTCCAACCGCCATAGAACACTGTCAGAAAAGTTTCTTTGCAAAGTGCACTTATGTAAACTGTCTTCAAATTAAACAGATAATTTCCTAGTCTTCCTTTTTTCATCGCCAAATTGTAAGAGGCTCTGTCTGTGTCTCCTCTCACTAGTTTACTCGGGCTTTCAGCTACATCTGTGTGTAGGGCTATGAATAGAAGCGAGAGACTTGCTAGAAGAATTCAGAGTCAGGATTTATCCCCGTGTACTGACATACTCCACAGCAGCAGCCACACAGGTTGGCGTTTATCAGAATTTAAGACTGCGGTGACAGCCCTGTGCAGAAAAAACACACCGCTAGCTGTAGAGGGGTGTTGGGCTGTGAAGGATATTTTCTGTAAGATTGGGTTGCCTGAAGAGACTTCAGCTGGCTACACAAAGGTAAACTTGATGTTAGCCTTGCCCACTCACAGAAGCAAATAGTGTTCTGTATGGAAATACAGCAAGTTTTCTATACGTTCAACACATTTGCTACAAAGTTAAATGTTGGAAGCAGTTCACCTGATCATACTATTTAAAAAAAAACAACAAAACAAACCCCCAAACAAACAAACAAAAAAAAAACCCCACACAACTAATAAGATAAATGATTTGGAAGAAAGCAAACAACATAGGTCTGTCAGGGGTTCAAAGAGATCAGAGCCTTATTAGAGGTAGATCAGCAAAGCACCGCTGGCTTTTGTGTACTGAAATTAATTTTCACCAGCTACAAATACATCCTTGTTTTGGTTGGATGAGACACAAAGGAAATCTAGATACCAGAAGAAGAGCTAGCATTTCTGAAGCCAACAGTAATTTCTATTTTAGCCCATAATAAGAGCTTTAGAGATGTCCAGGAGTCAGTACTCAGCTGGAGCAGAGTATGCTAATTTGTGCAGGTGCTAAAACACAGTAGCTTGGCAGCTGTGAATAGGAAAGGGGAAAATGAGTGCTCCTCCATCTTTCAGTAGCGATTTGACATCTCCAAATGCAGGCAAAGGCTGAATCAGTTCAGAAGGTTGATTTGACCAAACACTGAAGAAGGAATATATAAAATAAGGCAGAAACACAGTGAGAAATTGCTTCCCTTGAGTGGCTTCTTGGTAGACTAAAACTGCAGTAGAAAAACCCTCTCTCAGACCTATTTACTTGGTTTTACCACTATTCCTTTAGTACCAGCACTGAAAATGCCAAGACAAATTAGAGCTGCTGTGGTAGCAGAGGTTAACCAAGCATCTGTAACCTACAGAAGAGGTGAAGGCTATTTGTGTTCAGTCTCAGGTAAAGCTTCTGGTTCTGTTCTTACTTGATTCAAGCAATTTTACAGGTATTTAGTCATTTGTATTTTTGCAGGGATTTCGCTGTGATTACGATGGCAGTGGATGCTGTAAACTCACAGCTCTGTCTGCTGTACACTGGCACCGTGTTCAACTACCACTTACAAATTTCTCCAACGCTACAAGGGCCCAGTCCTCAAAAACCTGCCAGTGTTTGGACCAGAGAACACTTCACTGCATTCAGATTCGGGCTCGCACTGGGCACAACAACATGAACATGTTCCTTGCTTTGCCCTCAGCTCCTAGCTATGTTTTCTTTTTGCACCACAAAAGCGGACAGTTACACAGAACTATCCGCAACACTTCCAAAAATATAATTTCAAAGTGATAACAGGTAAGTTAGATCCAACCGTTCTGTGTAGAAGCTCCACTTCCCTCCACATCCATTAGTTTGCACTCGTTCACCTGGATTTCCAGGTGTTATTTTGTCACCTCTTCACTCAATATTGTGATGTCTTTGCCCAATGCTCCACAAGTTCTGACAACATTAAGGACTCTGGATCAAATAACAGATTATCTTTTAAAACTTACTTGTTTTTTTTGTTTGCTCTTTCTTTACTAGTTATGAATGCAAGACAAGATCTTCATTTTACCTTTCAGAATGCTAAGTTTCTTTACCGATTATACTTTATTGACTGAATAACTATATTAAAAAAATCACAGAATCATCATGTTTGGAAAGGACCTCTGAGATCGAGTCCAACCATACACACACAAAATCCCCCTACAATCTTGGCCACTAGAGCATGCCCTGGAGCGCCACATCTACACTTTTCTTAACTTCTTAAGGAGTTTTGAAGGTGCAGTCTTGAAGGAAGCCTGTGGCTCACAAAGTCTTTTTAATGTTTTCACCAATTTAGTTCTTCCAATTCTTGATCTAATAAAGTTTAAGTAATTACACTGCATGTTCATTTTATTGTGTGGATTCTCACCCAATGCCCCTGCAGGCCCTGAATGATCCTGTTCACGCACATTGTCTGTGATGAGTGCTTTTCTGATTAATTTTGTTAGAACACCAGAGAATACAAATAGCAATCCCAAACCAAAATGTTTTTAGGTAAGACAAACTTCACTTCTGAGGAGATCAAAATTCTCTCAGGCCTTGAAAGATGGCAAGAGTCACCGTCCCTGTGTTTAAGCTCATGATAATAATCTTAAAGATGACTTATACAGCTGCTTTCTGCCTTCAGAATAGAAAAGACAACAGATTTTTTTTGAAGTTGTTAAAGGAAAGAGGTAGCCTGAGGGTAGAGAAAGAGTTACACAGGTGTGAGGAGAACGTAAAGTTAGCTGAGAAAACATTATATTTAAGACACACTCAAAAATCTTGACCTTCACTGGAAAGTTATGTAAGTCAAGACTTCACTTATGATTAAACCAAATGTGATTGTTGCTCCTAGTTTCAAGGTGGTTTGACTTACCATGTTTATAGAGTCCCTCCTGTTTAGTGAGGCAGAAATATAGATAAACTAGGGGCATCCCTCAAGGGCCCTTAACGTCTTTTTAAGGGAAAGAGGACCCTGCAGACACCCACAGAATCCAAGAGACTTTCAACCGTTTTTCTTCAATCTGACTGTCATTAACTATTGTAGCTAGAGAACCAGCTATTCAAAACAGAAATGAGTTCAGTTTGGGGCTCAAGTTTAGAAAATACTTAACTTGATGAACAAGAAGTCCCACTGACATTACTTTGCATTTCCTATCAAAGCACTTAAGAAAACCAGGTTCTACAGGTCTGAGTCAGGAAGGACAAGTGAGAGATTTTAAACGTCTGTGTTTTCTGACAGCATCAGTGACTACAATAGAAGAGCCAAAGCCACAACTCTGTTTCTGATAGACCTAAATCATCAGGAATCCCAGATAGTGAAAGCACAAAACCCACGTGTTCATAATTCCTGGGCTACTGAAGTCTGGTAACAAGCTTTATTTCCATGTTTTCTTTTTCCTAATATGTACACAATTTACTTCTGAAGTCCCACGCACAGGGTACTCTGTAACAGAACTCAGGAGCTTCCTTTATTGTCTGAGGCTTGGATTTGTAGTGTTAACGTATCACAGGATGCCCCCAGAGGAATAACCTTTTGCCCCATCGCTTTGTTTACTTTAGCATTTCTTGGTTTAATAAATGAGATGGCTAACATCAAAACTTTTACTTGTTCCTAAGGCTTTGTTATTGCTATTTAAAATTATTTCATTACTTCAGAGGGCTTATTTCAAATCACTGCCACATCTTGCTTTTGTTCACATCCCCACAACATAAAAATAACACTAAAAGTTGGGGGTTTTTTATTACTTTCCCTTCAATGTCATTACTTCATGTTTCTTTATGTTAAATTGGGTAAGTCATTCAAGTTTCTAGACTATTCCAAACCATTCAAATTTAAATTACATGCTTCATTAGCAAGTAACATCTTCTTGTAAAAAGTTTTTTTTTTTTTTTGGTGGGAAATAGCATAATTTAAGTCCCACCAAAACTGACAGTCCTCAGTTTTAGTCTTTTCCTGAAGTCCCAATTTTCAGAATAACCTATTAAGTAATACACAAATCTGGATATTTATATGTATATTAATTATGAAGGAACCCCATATAATCCTAACAACCTCGTTAACCATGTATTTCCACCCAGACAAGCACTTATCTTGTCTCAAGAACACTTCCTAATAATGGCACTACAGAGCTTTCCCGTTGTCTACTTCAACAAGTAACAGTTTCACTTTCAGCATCCCTTCAAGAGTTGTTTTAGACTCTATCAAAGGGTAAATTTCCCCACCATAGAAAGAGCTTTTAAGCCCTCTGCAAACTTTTTCATCAGCCTTTTATTTACCAAGTCTTGTGTAGTGGCTAATGTACAGTTAGATTCAGGAAGCAGAAAAAGTGTTTCATATTCTTCATTCTTCCCTATATACACTACACAGCCAAATAAAAGAGTCTTTCTGAACTTAAGGTCCTCTTTTTAGAAAGTGGAAATAAAAACCCATATATAAAGAAATATGCATGATTTTAGATAAAAGTGTCTTACAAACTTTATATACGTTTATTCTTCCACATACACTGGAACAATTTCTAGTGCGAAAGAGTTTTAACCTTCAGTACAGACACTGTTTAATTTCTCATGTTAAGTCATTTCTGGTTGAGTACAAAACCAGTGACCTTCACTGAATTATGAGAGCTATTGGGAACACTTTATGCTTCTGTCTCTACTTCTTATTCATGCATTTCCTGACTGATAAAGACAGGAGGGGAAGACTTAAGTCCAGTGCTGATGTGCAGAGGATAGACTACTGACTTCTGCAAAAGAAAGTTGTGCCTGGTATTAATCAAAAACCAAAGCAACCACTCTTGATCTTGGCTACGCAGTATCTTGTCTTTTATTTTTGCTTAAGGTGATGTTAAAAGTTGTGAATACTGAGGAAGTACTTGCTGCAAAACATGAATACATCTGGTTCCTTGATTGCATTGTTAACTCCGGTAAGGAAGCAGACAGCTATTCAAGTCACTAGGACAAACATTTTAACCAAAGTATATGCATGATTAAATTGATAGTATTATCAAATGCCTTTTATATTGGAAATTGAACGCTATCATTAATTTTCAGGGCACTGCAGCAGCAGGAAGACTGCTCATTAAGTTAAATCAAAATTATCTTGTGAATGGATTCAGTGTTGGAAATAAACACAGTTATCATTTATTTTGATATAAATGAAGGCTCTCGACAGTTTTCCCCCTCCCCTCCCTGTTCCTCCATTACATTTGTTTGATTCAGGGCTCCCTCTGGGCCGCACAGGTGTACACGCTACAGAAATTTGGCTCGATGCACATTTTACTTATTCCATCCAAACACAAGACTTCTCGGGAAGCTCTTAGCTTCCACTTTACAGAAAATGAACATCACATTATGTAAATGGAAAATCAAAATTCAGCATTAGTAATTGCTGAAAATTCTCTAAAAACCTGCATGTTTAGTGGTAGTGGCATCCCAGAACTTCACAGCTCTGACCCTCTGCTCCCGTATGGTGCAGTTCTGCAACAGAAACCCGTACCAGTAACTGGAACTGGTGTCAGCCAGAGCCAGAGGGAACGGCATGAGATCCTGATTTGTAAATATCACTGGACCACTCTGAAGTGGGCTCATTTCTGGCTTTGCCTTAAGCATCATTTGGAGGGCTAATTCTGTTTCATTTCCCTCTGCTTTCAGCTATTTAGCATAATTAATTTGATCAGCCCAGCGAAAACGAGTTCTTCTTTCTCTCATGCTGCAATGATGTAATTTCTTTGACCCCTTTTCCTACCTTTTAGATACAAGAGGTTCATGTGGTTAGAAACGGTGACTGTTGCCTTGTTAGCAGGCATATTGCCAGAATAATTACTTCAATAGGTGGAAAAAAGCATTTATGTACTTCAGAAGTGGCAAAATTTCAGGTTACCTCAACACCGCATGCACTGTACACCTCCTGTCACGTTGCTCCAGTTAAACATCTTCTCCGGCAACCAAATCAATATAACTTTTGGAAAATGTGGGAACTATGACAAAGAGTAGCACTCCCTAATAAGAAAATATCACCTTTTAGGAAAGGGTGATGTAGGCCTCCATTATTAGCAGGTCAGCACTTAACTATTAAGGAGAAACCCAGCACTGATAAAATCCAAACTTGGAGCTAGCTTAATTTTAAAAGTTTCAAGACCATGAAAGTTTCAATGAGCCGGCAGGAAGAAAGCTGGTTTACTCCGAGAGTCAATTTCACTGAATTTATGTTTTTTTTTTTGTTTGTTTGTTTTTTTTTGTTTTTGTTGTTGTTGTTTTTGGTTTTGTTTTTTTTTTTTTTTTTTTTTTTTTTGTTGTTGTTGTTGTTGGTTTTGGTTTTTTTTTTTTTCATTTTTAATGGCAATAGTTATTTCTGTTGCTATGACTCTGATTCAAAGCTCTTAAGTGTGTTTACCTTTAAGAAAGCAAGATGACAGTGAAATCAATATATGCTTAAAATCTGTTCTGCTTGAAAACACTCTTACTCATTTCTAGCTCACCCTCCCTGTTCTAGATTAGCTGTACTCAAAACACAGTGCGCGAGGAGATGCTCTTCAGACAGAAGGGACTATTCTGGTCCATTTTCTTCCATTCAGGAATTACCTTCTTACACTTTAGAAACTATGCTGATTCTCTAGGGTCTTTGGGAGAAAATAATACAGCAGGTATGGGATTTACACACTTGCTTCCACCATAAGCCTGTATTATTATTTCTTCATTGAGAGCATTCAAAGCAGTTTTGGGGGTTATAAATTTGGAAGCAACAAGGCTGATGATGGTTCAATAGATCACAGTGTAATATATTAATAGCACAATGTCGTGCTCTCAATTGGTATCCCAGATGCAGTCATTGTGGCTTGGGCACATGAGCATCCACCTCAGTTTCCCTTTTCTTTTTCTTTTTTTTTTTTTTTTTTTTTTTTTTTTTTCAAATAGACATGCTAGGATAATAATTGGGGTTTTGTTCAAAGCAGTCTTCTGTAAGACATGATACTCAAGGTAATACTTTTATTTTTATTTTATTGGCTCTTGTTTTGTTTACAATTATCAGTGCCTGCTGCGGGTTCTCTAGAGAGCCTTTTTTCTGAAGCAGGTGCATTTTCAACTCATGTAATGGATTTACAGATATTTGGCCATAAATAGATAGTGTTAAATGCTGCTGTAAAAATGAGATAAATGTTTATTACCCAAAAGGTTAATAAAAAATCCACCTGGGACTTTCTAGAAAAGACCTAATCCCTTTAAGCCTGTATTGAACCAGTGACAGTTGTGCAAGATTCACAAGCAAATTGCATCCCTAAAACATCCTAAAAGCAGAAAAAAAAAATCTCAGACTGCACACCACAGTAAATGGAGTGAAAGGCATTCATGAGATAGGTACCATTTATTATCTAATTTAAGCACTTAGTAGTGGCATCTGTTTACAAATAACCACTTTCAACATTAGATAAGTCCCATGTTAGGTTACTGTTCCTTCCCAACTTCATTATCAAAGTATGATTTTATCAGAGTAACACAGAAAATATAAGCTGAAAAAAGAAAGAGTTCTAAAATAGTCAACAAATAATCCAAAATGTCACTAGGAAGAGGAAACAGTGCTTGCCAGGACAAGACATGTAAGGGATACATCATATTTTCAGTGTATTGCATGAGTTCTTATACCTAGCTTTAATGGATTAAAATCAATTGACATTTTACTCCCCTTACACCTTGTTACTGAATACAGAAATTATATGTAGTAGCCCAGATGGAAAAAAGAATTTCTTCTCATAGGAGTAGAGATGGTATCACAACCATCAGACCATACAGTTATCCATACCCAATTGGACCCAGTATGATTTGTTTATACAACATGCAGTCCTTTAATGCAAACTCTTCCATCCAGCCACATATCCCAGCTTTCCTTGGGGGCAGGCAAAACTTTCTTCCACCAAAAAAGCCAGTTCCCTGCAGCCTTCCAATGTTTTCAAGTGTCCTCTTCCCTTATTTCCACTCATACTTCATTTCTGCTAGTTATAAGTCTACTTTTTGTCCAAGCAATAGAATGGGTAGCCAAAGCTATTTATTCTTGCTAGATTTGATTAGTGGAATTTCGAGTTATTTGGCCCTCTAAGTTTTAAAGAGCCTGGCTGTCATCTCCCCCTTCTGGCTGGCTGCTAGAATAATACAATAAATTGAAGTTTGCTTCCCCAAAGGAATTCAGCTACGACCAGGAATGGTGGACTTAGGATAGATAAGATAGGTAGATGGTTTCTGGACTTTTGACAGATGATACCCCTTATGTTCTACTCTACATTCTCCTTATTTTTTCCAAATTGCTGACAGATTTTGTCTGGGAAAGGGCTGGGCTGTCTTCTTCAGCGAAGGGCAAAAAAGCACGTAATCATCTACATTTATCAAAATGACTACTTGAAGCATACACTAGAGGTGAACCCAAGTTAAAAGGTGCTGACTGAGATTTGAACTTCCCTAGGGCTGCAAGTATGCTTTTGGGAGCAGGGAGTTACTTATCTTAGCAAACGAAAGAATCCGAATCGTACCTCAACAACAGATGTTTAAGCTACAGATTTCAGCTCCTAAAGTTTTCAAGCTCTGGATGGAAGGACAAGGCTGGTATGCAACTTCAACATATTTTGGTGAAAAAAACCCACCTTGTATAATATCAAAACGTGAGTTTCAGCACTCTGAAACAGTGTGCACAGCACAAACTTTTGCCCGTTAAATAGAAAAAACTTTTTCCGAGTCCTTAGGTGAAAGCTACTGGAGCATTAACACCGTTGTATTTAGTTTTCAGAAGGCTGGCATAGGAAATAGGGGTTGTGGGCTCTAAATTCATGGCAGATGCTACAACCTTTGGTACATTTTTGCGGCCTACATTTTCTATTTTGCATAAAATGAAATATGTCAATGCCTCCTTATAAAAGCATGAAAAAATTAACTCTCTGAGGCAGTCAGGGTCTCATACCTAAAATAGTCAAACAAAACTTTGAAGCAAAATTTGGCCAATTGCTGTCATATCTCTCTTCAGACCTCTATATTCAAACTCTGGTTTTCTACACATTTCCCCCATTTCCCACTTTCTTTATGCCGGCTTTCCCTTTCCATTTATTGTCACTGATGCCTTTCCCAAAACTACTGAGTTTTCAGGAAATCTAGCCCTTTATCCTCCCAACCATTAAAACCCTAAAAGATTGGGGTTTTGTTTTACTATGTACACAATACTTTGAGATATAACCATTCCCTTAGGTGCATCTTCGCTCATGTGCAAGGGAATTTGGAAAATCCAATTTCTTTTGTGCTACAATGGTATTTGTTAGAAATATACCCTGAAGTTAAAGAAGTATCACTGCATATGAAGTTTATGCCAGATGCTTCAATCCCTCCCAAACTTTGTGATATTTTAAGCTAGTGCCTAGCCTCAATTAAGCCCGCCTCTGCGTATCCCCAGGTTTGGAGTCCTGCGCTGATGAAATAGCCTAACTCCATGCTGAGATTGACAAGTTATTAATTAGGACAGCAGGCCTGTCACAACCTCTAAGCCTCACCAGCACTTCCACCAGTTCCTTGGAGAGATGTATTGTCGCCTACTATTGGGATTAAGCTTCTCAGTTCCAAAACATAAGCTCAGTCATGGCAGTAGTTTGAAAACGACTCTATTAGTATTTTTGTAGCCTGTTGGCCTGCATCTCCTCCTTTTTGATTTTACGGGTGAAGTCTCGGACCATTGAAAACAATGGGAGTTTTGCCACTGACTTTACTGGGGCCAGAATTTCACTCTACATAGTCTACAGGGAATCCTGAGAAAAAGAATTTAATTAACAAAGTAGATTATCAAGTGCAGTGGAACAAAAAACAGCCTTAAAATATCCTCAGTTGTCTCAATAATGGAGATAGCAACTTGGATAACTTAGGGCAGGACTCAATCTACATAATCTTGCCATTTTGGCTGAGAAAGCAGCAGCCAATGCTGCAAACTCTGATAAACTAATACTGAATCCTTGTTGTAGGAGAATGCTCAAAGCACTTGGAAAAGACCCACCAGTTAATGATGCTGTTGGACTCCAACAAAGTAAAGAGAAGCTTTTACAGAGGATGACTGAAGGGTGACATTCTTGGGACTCCCTGTCAGTTGAACTCTTGCCTTGACACAAAGGCATTTGGAGAGCGCACAGGATTTGGAATCAACACAAGATGTGTGCTTTCATATTACTGTTTGCATTACATTACTTCATATTCTACCTGTTCTAGTCAGAGGTGTCCCTGCCCATGACAGGGGGGAGTGGAACTAGATGATTTTTAAGGTCCCTTCCAATCTAAGGTATTGTATGATTCTCTAGTGAGGACACAAGCATACAGCAATGGCAATTGTATGCAGCTAGATGCTGTTGGTAGTTATTGCAGATTCTGGTTAAGAGAGTTTTCAATTGCATTGCTTCTACTTTCCACCAGTTCAGAGAACCAGCAGAGCACCTCTAGCATATATAGTCTCAGGACTAAAAGAACAAGAAAAGAGACATACAGGAAAACAGGCACGCTAGAGTTTTGATGAGAGCACTGTATCCCTTAGAAACATTGACATTTACTGTCAGGTACCCTGAAGAATAGCTGCAGTGCTAAAATGTTAGTGCTTTCACAGCTCTACTGGTTCAGTGACAGCTGCTTTTGTTGGATTAGATTCACAAGAAAAGCTCTAGCCAACGCCATGTAGGTCACCATGTGGGGTTCTAGCACTTGCCACGCTGCAAAAACATTATTTAAGACCAAGTTTTGTGGAGGAGCCAAGGGCCCTCTGTAGCATCTGGGTGTGCTGGTTTCTACTTCGTTGCTCAGAGGAAAATACATGGTTTCAAGATGGCAAGTGCAAAGGGATTAATAGACAGATTTTTGTACAATACAGAGCAATGCCTAGACTCAGATCTTACTCTTCTATGTAATTATCAAAGCCACCAACGTATAGCTTTATAGTCACTGTTTTCAAAACATCCACGGGCCTGTAGACTTTGTGTAGTATTAACACAAGTACAGTAGGTAGAAAAGAAACACCACTGAGAATGCGTATCTAATTGTACCCCAGCCTGTATAATACCAATTTTCACAGTAAAGTTATAGTCAGTCATAATAATTTAAAAAATCCTACCTTTTCCTTCCTACTGTTTTCTAGTCAGCCTTTTTCAAAGCACCTCCAAATGAACACTATTTAACTACTGTTTTTAAACATGAAAGGACTAAATTATGTTAGATTAAGTTTCCAGTGAGTAAGAGTTAACATTGCAGATTTATGCATGGCCAACGTTCACACACACTGGCTATTACACTGAGGTCTCTGGGACTGCTCCAGTATGGAGACTACTCGAAAGCACTTTCCCATTCTTGGAAGAGTTCAAGTCTAGGTCATTTTGGCAACGAAGATGAAGGAAAAGCAGTGCTGTTCATGGCTGTGCTAGAAAAATTGAAATCCAACTTCAGTCTGGATGCATGAGAAGGGCAAGATTCCCACCCTGACCTTAATTAACACTATTACTTTACACACTGTTAGATGTGAACCCACACTAAGAGAATCCAGCAAAGCAAGCAATCATATCACAACTTGGGATACGCACAACTCTACCTAGATCTAATAAAACACATAAGCAAGTAGTAGATAATGAACAGACAACAATGTCACATTCTCAGAAATCTGCAGAGACACTCAGAGAAGGGCCTTTCCTGAGACATACAAGAGACTTCATCTACCACTTTTTTCCCAATTTTCTCATTAAGCTTTACTACAAAAGCATAAACAAGAATATTTCTTTCCTACCTACTCCATCCTCAGTCCTGCCTCTGCAGAGGGGGTCACACAAGAAATCTTCTTTGTCACACACCATCAAAAGCAAAAGCCATTTTGCCACCGACATGAGGCTTCAGAAACACCTGGCTCCATCCACAGGCCTTAATAAGGTACACCTGGGCATCATTAATTCACCAGGTCCTGTCTTCACCTGCAGGATCTTTAGTCCTAATAACGCTGTGTGCAAAAGACCGAGCTCCAAACATCTTCTAGGTTAAGAAACTGATCAAATGCAGAGATTCAGGTTGTCCCTATAAGCATGAAATGGCAAAATGCCTTTTTTTTTTCTTTTTTTTTTTTTTTTTAACAGAGTCATTTCCCAGGATGGATTTACATTCTGCAGTGTTCACAAGGCCTGTGTTTTCACAGCATTTAAGGCAAACAAAATGCTCTTGATGAAATACCAGCTCTTTCTGTGTGCAGAATATGGCATTAAATTTATAGAGCAAAGGAAGAAGCGGTTTACGTGCCTTGAGGGGAATTGAGAAGTGACAGTAGGCACTTAACAGCAAGTTCCAATTACAGCATTTAAATATAATTGCATACTCTGTTAATCTATGTCAGGGTGGCATCGTTTTAATATGATTATCACAGATTCTTTCTAATATTATGAGTGATGTGCGTGAAGCTGAGCCTACTGAAAAAGTTCAGCTCTGGGTCTTAATATACTCTCTAATTCTGTCCGCCAATTATGCTACAGCAGAGTTCAAATAAAGGTCTGGGGATCTAGAGGATGTAGCTACCTTTATTAAAGTACTTCTATTGTAAATACATGTATGGGTCAGGAGACAGTTATCATTTGGTCTTGTTATTTTTTATGAGCCTGCTACTATTAGAAGAGACTCTTGTGTATAATGATTTAGATGTGTCATGGAATCTTATTTCAAATGGAAACTGTAAAGTGAAATAACAAAAATTACAGTTTGACCTCTGCAAAAATGTTCGTTTATGCGCTCCCATTTGTGCATTATAAATAATGTTACAGGAGACAATTTTAATCCAAGGATCCAAAAGCATTTGGTTTATGCTTTATAAACTCCAAAGTCTTAATTATATGATGGAAGCTTAGCTACACAAACAATGGAGCTTCACGTTTGGTAGCTAAACTTCAAAACCTAATATAAGAATTACTTTTATGGTAATCGTAAAAATGTGTGGCAAACTACTTCTTCTGTTGTAAAGACCACTTGAAGGTGTTCCTGCCTCATTGGTCCACCACATCTAGGTCCATCTTGGGATTTAATCCTCCATACTTGTGCTAATGAAAGTCCTAATGAAAGCCATGGTGTGGCTGCCCTTCCAATCTGATCAGACCTTAGCTGAGTAAAAAAATACCCCCTTTTGGAGGATTTTTTTAGTCCAAATCAGTTTATTGACATGATCTGGTTTAGAAAGCAGCCCACACAGTTGCATCACCACAAATGTTACAAATAACTTGGGGGCTGGAATAAATGGCTGTGGTAGAGAAGAGAGAGAAATTGCATTGCAGAACTGTATAAAGAGCTTCCCAAATTACTGCCTCTTGCTAGAGAGTATTTGAAATATCTTTACGCAGGCATAAACTTCTGATTAGACACTTCATCAAATGCTGTAGAAGTGTGGCGGGCAGTGTATATAAACAGAATTTACAACAGAGGAATCCATTGGTTTTATTGTAGCGATGACCATGATCAGCCAACAAAATAAAACAGGAAGAGTCCCATACAAGATTTGCAAGTGGGATTACAAGACAGTAATTATCAAAACTTGCTTATTTTTGTGCAAATTGTCCTTAGATCTTTGGATAAGTTTACATCTCATATTAAAACATCACTGCCACCAACAAAACTATCCCCGAGCACCATGCTGGCACTTGGGTCGCTGTAATCATGCAGGACGAATGCCACTTACTGAATCACTGGATTTTCCTTGGCGATTTCCCATCCAACACTACAGGGCTTGGCTGTGTTTAACTCTCGAGATCAGGCAGGATCTCAGCCAAAGTTGCATGGCCACATATTTTCTTAACCCTCCGACCAGCTGCCATGTTAAAAAGACTAGTTGCCAATGCCCAGCTACATAGTTCTTTAAATTTAAGATGATTTTATTGTTGCATTTAGTGTCTAAAAATTGTTTCTTGCCAGTTGCCTATAATTAGCAGTCACCCTGTTTTCACTATAGTCATTTATAGAAGAGTAACTTTGAAGTAGATTTTACTTCATGGAAAGAGCCAAAAAAATTTGAAATCTAGAATTCCTTCTAAAGTGACCCTCACTGAAGTGATGCCTATCCTGGGGGCTTGTGAGAAAAGACCAAAAAAAGAGATGTGCATTTTAGAAATCAGTGAAGCAAACAAATGATTGTCCTACAAGCTCTTGGACAACACTGCACAGAGCTACCATATGCTTCCTAGTGCTCCCCTAACTGCCAGCTGTCTCCACCTTACTCCTTCCAAATGGCAGAGCGGGCAGCCGAATTGCCAAAATTGATGTTTTGACCTGCAGTTATAGGCAGGGAAGAAGCTTGGGGTCGGTTTGATGAGAACATAAGCTACATGAAAGTAGAGCAAGGACGAAAGAGGGTCACATTGTTCCGCTGCTGCCACGGAAGTGTAACTCAGAAAAAATAACTGTATAGAGGCATTTCTGCAAAAGTAGTGTGAGATCAAAACCAAGCTCAGATCCTAAACAGTATTTTACATTCATTTTTCCTGTCCTTTGCAGAAGAGGCAAATTATAAAGAGAGTACGAGGCAACAGAAAATCAGTTCCACTGCCCTTTGAATTCATGTTAGCATCTGAATACAGATAAGCCTAAAACAAATGAATTGTCGACAAATGTGCAGGCTGGGGAAACGATATTACAAACCCTGTATCATAACCTCCTTTCTCAGAATGACTCAATTAGCTCTCCCCCGTCTCTCCTTGTCCTCCCTTCCACCATTGCTGTCCATGTCAATGGAAAACCAATCGTGATAATAAGTCTTATTAGTTTGAGCTCCATCCCACACTCTGCTTCATCTCTAAACACTGGGACTTCTAAGCAGTGAGCGGCACCCATCATAGAGAAATGACAGGTCCTCAAGACCTGCTGAACTTGTACTAACACAGACATACTGACACACAAGGAATAAGCATGATCGGGTGTGCTCCTAAACTCGATGAGGATGTTAGTTGAAAGCCCTTAGATTAAGAAGAGAAAATTCACCATTCTCCTAAATTACAGTCATTGCTCCCTGATCCTGTCTTTTTCCTAAGGATCATGTAGAAACCCCTGAGAAAACCAGTGTAAGATACCATCATAATTAACATTGCTTTAATGCTTATTTTTATCCAGTGCATTGTTATGATGGTGTATCTGGTGATTTTTTACTATACCAGCTGGCATCCTAAAGCTTCTTTCTTATGAAACATTAAATTGGATAGGTTATGACTGCCTAATTTCAGTTTCTCTCTAAGGTATGCATCTCATGGGAGATTTTACAAATGAAAGCTTTCACTAATGAAACACATAATAGGCAGGTGTGAGGTGGAATGTAGGAATACATCCTTATCTTGGTTATAAACTGAAAACTTGGGAGAAATACTAATAAACTGTTAAAAGCCTTAAATCTAGTCTGGCCCAAATAAATTGTGTGCTGTTTGGATGTGAATTTAAAGATTGTAAAACCTCAAAAACTCTTATGAATTGGGGCCCATGACAGCCTGGAGAGACTGAACATGCCACAGGCCCTAGGAAAGGCAAAGTACAGTGCAATTACTGTGGCACTCTTCATCACCCCAGTATCTTCCTGAGGGTTTCATGACCAACAGAACAAGAGGCAGGATTCACATGCTACATCCAGGCCATCTACCAACTGGGCAAAACCAAGCAGCAATGTGCAAAAACATGCTTACCTTACTTTTAACTCCCCTTCATAGTTACAGAACCAGATCTACAGAACCAGGCTCCTGAGGGGACAAGTTTTAGGTGGGGCATACTATCTGTCTTCACCCTGTCCTTTAATATTTTTTGAATTTCAAAAATGTCTTAGGGACGTCTAACGTACTCCAGGTTGGGCAAAATCAGTATTTGGTTAGAAGAGGAAGACCCACTAAGTGAGCCTAAGGAAGCATTTATTGCACAAGCTGATGGTATTAGATGGTAGAGAAACCTCAGATGATTGCTTCTTCCTAGCACCCCAAAAGCCTCGGTTCGATGTTGTATCACCAAAGACTGCTACACAAAGACATAAATTCATAGAGAACTCCACTCTTCATTAGATCTAATTCCCATAGAATGGCTTGTTTCAATTCTCTAGTCTTGAGGCTGCCCAGAGGCAGTTCTAGCTGGAAGCAATAAACTTCCAGGGGCTGCTCAGCAATCATAGATCATGATGGCATCAGGTGAATGTCCTCAGCCTTGGAAGACAACCACGAGTGAAGCCTGAATCTAGGCTGGATCACTGAGCAGACTCTGCACCAAACAGGAATTTTCACCACCCTAGGGCTTCTTTGGAACTGACTTTGAGCTTGATGCTTGGTGCATTTGCTCTTGCATTTCTCCAGAATGCTCTTCACTTGCAAAGAGCTCCTTGGAACAGAATGGTAAAAAAGGCAAATAAGGCTCAAGTTACTAAATAAGATGATAGTCCCTGTGTGTGTACTGAACACAGACACACGCATGCTCATTATTTAAAACACCCCCCTTCTCCCATCCATATGTTGTTGCTTTTCCCTAATGATGCTTCCACTTTGCCAGTGTCATCTCCTAAACAGGAGATGCACAACAGCTGGTGAAACAGTACAAAGTCAGGGGAGAGCAGCTATTAGAGGAGTTAACTGGTGAAGCCTGGACACCACTAGGAGACATTTTCCATGTCACTGTGCATTCAGCACGGAATCTGTGTCATCACATGGTGCGGCGGTCTTGGCAAATCTGTTCCAAAGCTGGGTCTGCTGGCACTTTGCAGCTACCGTCGTCCCTGCTGTCATTGCTCTTTGGCTGCCTTACTGCAAACGGTATTCTCTTGTCACCTCTGCTGCCACACAGACATAGAGAGCTAAGTTCAGTCCTAGTTTACCTATCTGGTCTGTCACTAGGCTGAACAGTGCAATTCTGGACTCCCTTCTGGATGATAATTTTCCATAACAGGCATCCTGTAAAAACAGTGATATAATTATTTCCTGCTATTATCCAGGAGTAGAGGGAATAGCAGAAGAATTCCTGATTCTCGTTGGACATAGCTGTGTCCAAGTCAGCTCAGTTCAGATGTTATTTTTTCAGTGAAGATCATTCATCAGATAAAGAATCCCTGAAGTTCAGGCTTTAAACCTGAATTCTTTAAAGGGACAGCAGACCTCACTATGACCTGTAGTTTCTCTGATGTGTAAATCAGCACAGGAGCAGGTAACAAACTCTGCTAGTGTTGAGATAATTTTGTGAGTGTCAGAGGCAGTCCCCTCTACATAAAGCTGTATTCACTGTGGGAATGCAGTTATGGAAATGGAAAGGCACGAGGACACAGCAGCTCCTGTCTCGTATGTCAGATGTTGTGAGCATAACGCACAGGTAAATTTGGTCTTCCAAGTGCTAGTCCTTTTCTGCATTTCACCCCTTTCATGCATCCAATGATACCATTTGTTATTTTATGAATTATGAGGAGTCCTCTAAGACAGTTACTCCCCTTCAATGTAAACTTTGTACAGTAAGTAGGGTATTACTTATCATGCCATTCTGCTGCTCTCATTTACCATGGAGAGGACACACTTGTTTGCTGACCCCTCTGGATTGCAGGCAGCAAACGTTAGAGGGATTTTCTCTATAGCCACCTTATGGCAAACCTTCTCATTGTGACTAATACCCTGTGCTAACAAGTCCTTACATACACACCCTGGGGGCTTTTGTTTGGATTTTTTTTTTTTTTTTTTTTGGCCTGAATCTGCATGTAGCCAAAGTTTTGGGCAACTCTCAAGGAGGATGAATTCCTACTATAGAAAGAAACTGGTTTAAACGTTCTAGGGGTTCAGAGGAATGGGCCACTTTATACAGCCAGTATGTTGAGATGGGTCTACAAGCCTTTTGGAAAAACAAGATGTAAGGGTTGAGTTCATTATCCATGTATCATGTTACTGTGCTAGGACACAAAACCAGTAAGAATAACAGCCCCACACTGAGACATCTTCAGAGAAACAGAACTGCTGGATTGCTAACTTTTGTCTTCCTTCTGCCAACTCCCGCAAAGAAAGGGAAACAATAATATCTGAACAGCCTCTACTCCTTTTAGGAAATTCCCTGTCTCTGAAAGGTTTCATAAAATCTTTTATGAACCTGCTATTATGTATCCAATGCATGCTTTTATTTATACCCCCCTCCCGCCAAAGAAAAAAGAAAAAGAAAAAAAAGTCGCTCATCTTTTGATGTAGAAAATTAAAGAATAATCTTTACATGTTCTTTTTATTTAAGTAATTATAGTTTGAGAGTCCAGATTTCTCTCTTTTGCTGTTCTCTACAACT
This sequence comes from Pedionomus torquatus, assembly GCA_013398155.1. NCBI lineage: Eukaryota > Metazoa > Chordata > Aves > Charadriiformes > Pedionomidae > Pedionomus > Pedionomus torquatus. The sequence goes on from VZRU01001924.1 coordinate 140,304, forward strand.
GACAAAAACTTCAGGTTCATTTTTGCTCGCTTTGACGTCTTTTTACACCTCTTGTCTACACATTTTACCCCCCTCCTGCCCCTACCTACTCGACTGCAAGAGGGAACCTGTGGCACGTAGAGATACTGCAATTTTTCGGAAACCTTGCCCACAGCAGAGGGAGCAAAGGGTCGAAGTTCATGTGTTCTACTTGTCCCAGATAAACCAGATACGTGCAGACATACATAAGCCTCACTGGACATTCATATAGACAAAAACCGTGCTGGTGTTGGGTAACAAACTCCCCTCGAGCATGTTCTTCTCAAGCAATCAGAAGGCTTCCCTGATACCAATACTGAGTAATTTTCATCTCGCATGTTTGGACTAACCCAATCAACTCGATTTGACTATATGTTTTAAATGGTACAGGAGGACAACTAGAACAGTGCCGTACGACTCGGAGCAATTTTTACTCTAAACTTTACCAGACATTGTCTGGTTTAGTTTATCTTTATGGCTGGTTCCTTAGCTTCTGGCAAAGCAAGTATTTAAAAAATGAACATATGTTGCATAAAATGACAATGCATGTAAATTCATTATTTTACTCTGACACACATTTCTAGCATAGCCCTCTTTCTGCAGAGCGATCTCTATCGCTAGCAATTCTGATCGCGTTCTGTGAAGTCTGTGTGGCCACATCTGTTCAAATGCAGCTGCATTTCACAAGTCGTTCGTTTCCTTTAAATGCAGGTAAACAACCTGTATGAAATAAAGATGGACTTTCAAATAACTGACCTAATGAGGATGGGAAATACCGTAGTAATTTGTGCTTTGGGAGGAGCTGTTAGTATTCATAAACTCTTTCTGTGGACAACACTGGTTTATTGAATATCTGATTCCTTGATTCAAGTTACTTACAAGCAATGCAGGCGCCATTTACTCATCTGCCTTGTAGATGAGTTGAAGGTATTTTATTTTTTTAAGTAATGGCAAGGAAATACAAAGTACTGTGTTAATCGCTTGAAAAAGTGATAAGAATAATCTTATTTTTTGATTACTGCTCCCCAGATATCCTTCCTGACGGGGTTTTTGTTCTTAAAAACTGAAAGTGGATGAAAGAAAACAGAATCAGAACTGCCTGAAATGTCAAATCTTAGGAGCACAGCTTGGAGAGCAGACAGATGGACCTAGCAAAAAGCAACCGCATATAAAAGTGCTATAATCCGTTGGAGCAGCATGTTAGTCGGGAACAATCAGATTCAAAATTGTTCCTCTGAAATTTTCTCGCTGGCAACCAAACATTGTGACTTTTGTCATCGTGCTACGAGGATGAATCAGATGGGTGACAAGAGCCAGGGACTGGAGAGAAAGCAGCAGATGTGAAGACAGAAAAGTGAAGCCAGCACAAAATGCCGCTATCGCTTACGAGGGGAGGTAGTGATTATGACATTAATCAACATTCTATAATCAATGGCGAAAACTCTGAGGAGTGCCAATATCTATTCATCTTTATTTATGCGTATGCCAATCCTTCTTTATAATGTTGTCCCTGGGAGTAGTTTCTAGGTTATAAAGATTGTTGCCATGAAAAGAGATAATTGTAGTTCATGACCTGGAGGCCAAGGTAGCACATAATAATGCTATTGTGCTCAGGGATGTACAGAGAGCTCTATAATGAGGGTGGAATGTAACCAAATACAGAATTCCAGCGTAAAGTCAACAATGCATTTTAAACAGAAAATTCTATCTATGCTATCAGAAATATGCTTTTGCCAGGATGTAATTACACAGAAAACCAAATTATATCACAAAAATGATAGCATTCATGACATCAACAGCCAAAAAGGTACTTTACCTCAGGAGTTTCACCAGACCTGTGAACAATGGAAAGTTCTGTTGGAGGGTTGTTACCCTGGGACTGAATCCTACCTTTGAGTGCATAACGTTTAACTCTTTCCTTGCCTCTCGACAAATGTTTTCTGTCTTGCTCACCCCATAATCACATGCAATATCTGCCATGTTTGATGCTGAGAACTATTTCCCTGTATAGCACTAAAATGTCCTAGTTATAAGCCTTAAAATTATCTCAGAGAGAGTCTGGCTTAGCAACCTTTAAGCCTGCTGTTTCTAGAAGGCTTCGACTCAGCACACTGGATAAAGAGGCCTCAGGGATGCTTTGCTGGTTTTGGCAAGGACCACACTAAAAAACTAAACCGATTCTGACTTCTTCTCTTTACTGGTTGCAACTTCATTTGCTATTTTCAGCCTACTTTAAGAATAATACTAGAGTGCCTTTTTTATACTCCAACATACGGATAATAAGTTGCATCACATTAAGTTGGAGGCTGACATGCTTTTTTTAAAAGGTATTAAAAGTTTATGGGAATTTTGTTTTAAAACTAGAGTCTACACCATGCTCCCAAGAGGAAAAGACAAGGCTCCTTTAAAACTTAGAAATGATGCTCCATTTGCATGGCATGGTATCTGAATATACTGGATTGAGTTGCTTTATGTGATGTTATGTGACTGAACATAACCAAGTATAACCATATGGTCCATAAAATAACTTGTGAAATAGAGTTGCCTTGCCCTGGGAATAGATGTTGCTCATTTACGATACCCAAAATATTCTATGTCTAAACTGCTTGCAAGAAGTACAAGGGAGCTGGGCTGTATTTTGAGGCCAGTCCAACAGTCAAACAGAATCCCAACACCAGTTCAGCTATAAAATGTACTTGTAGGTCAAAGATACAGAACAATCTGTATCGTGCTGACTGGTGTCTTTAGTGCTTCCCTGTGGAGATCTGTTCAAGAGATAAGAATGATAAATTACTGTTCCTGGTTATGTTAAACTGAATGCTATACAGTCTATCATGTTATTCTGATTGGTTTTCCCAGGAAAAGAATAATCCTGGAACCCAGTTCTACACATCTACCTCAAGGATAGAATAATCTGTTTGAAGTGATCCCAATTAATTTCTCTGTGGCCTTAGTCCCTGTCTGTGATCTTTCACAGCTCATTCTTTCACATTTTTTGGGAGTATAGTTTAATCATAAAAAACTACACTAAAAATTCTCACATATTTCAGATCCCCACTATTTATTTGCCGCTTACAATAGGATTTGTAAATCCTAGAAGCTTTCATGACAAACCTTGAAAGCATTCCCACATTTGTCAGTTTAAGAAGCAGTTGGATGTTATGAAGTCACTGGATGTTACTAAGATGGACCATAATGTTAAAGACTCACATCCAGAGTTAAGAGTCGCATTATAGTTACTTCAATATCCTGGATTACTCTGAATTTGGAGCCTGAGACTAGGCTATGACATGAAAAGCTGCAGAAGTTTGGAATGGGGTATTTCCCAGGACTAAAGGAGGCTTGGATCTAGAATTTTTGTTTGAACCTTTTGCTAGTATCTAAACTTTTTTATTTTGAAGAATGACTGGACATAGCTGAATGCTAACAACATGCTCCTGTGAGAACAGAACTGGAGCACATTGAGCAGCTGATAAGTCAGCTGACTCTCTTTTCTTCATTCTTCATTGTCAATAACACCCATGAAATTCATATTTTAAAATAAACAAAAGAACAGAGAAGGAAGAATAAATAATTTAACCAATGGATTAATCTTGTAATCTTATGGTAATACTGGCAACAGCCATTGTTGTTTTAGAGCATGATGAAGGGCACTGTTTTGATTAAAGCTGCAGGGAGAAAATTCACACTCCAGTTCTTAAATATCTTAATGAAAATAACTTTACTATCAGATAGGTCCTTTCCCAGTTGCCTTTGAAGTAAGTTATACTAGCTAGAAGCCAATGACTGCGTAAGTAAATCAAAAGGAGACATTTCTGATGAATGTCCAGAGGGACAACCTATATATTACAGGTTGTAACCCTATAATTAAAAAGTATAGTCTGAATTCAAATATTGCATCAACTACCTGTTGATTCTGTTAGATCAGTACTTTTTTATTACCTATTAGATTTTTGGGAGGCATCCATAAAGTTCCAAACTCCTGCTAAGAGTATAAATCTCGAGGTGATGAATTCTATTTCATTATGGAGATTTACGACTTTAGCAAAAAAAAGAGAAAATTTGATATTAATAATAAAGATCTCTGCAAATTTCCTAGGGAGTTACTTGACTATATCATCTTGTGCAAGTTACTTCGTTCATAACCATTTTCATGTGCTTTTCGAAGTCTGAACTATTTTGTTAACTATCTGAAGTCTTTTCTATTTTGTTAAATAAGAGAGATTTTGGAAGTCATAAGACGTACCTCCTTGGGGATGTGTCCCTGCATGTGAACGTGCATGTACGTGTAGGGAAGTTTCTCTCTAGTTTGCACTCGGTAAAGTATCACACCAACCCACACACAACTCTGTTTTCTCCAGTTAGTTGGAAGGGACCTCTGGAGATCATCTAGTCCAATCCCTCTGCCAAAGCAGGTCCACCCAGAGAAGACTGCACAGGAATGTGTCCAGGTGGGTTTTGAACGTCTCTGGAGACAGAGACTCCACTGCCTCCATGGGCAGCCTGTTCCAGGGCTCTGCCACCCTCAAAGTAAAGAAGTTCCTCCTCGTGTTTAGATAGAACTTCTTATGTTCAAGTTTGTGCCCATTTCCTCTTGTCCTGTCACTGGGCACCACTGAAAAAAGACTGGCGTCATCCTATTGGCACCCACCCTTGAAGTATTTATAGGCATAGGCTCCAAAAGGAGCAGAGTGCCTGAACTAAAATTACAGTTATATGGACCAAATGTAATTGTCTTACCAGATATTGAATTCTTATCCACATCTGGTGCTAAGATGCAGTGATGAAATAGGCAGGAAAGGGAGGAATTAGAGGTAAAGAAATGTAGGAATGGATATTCATTCTTTGAGGTATGCATCAAAGCACTGACTACTATGTCCTTTTCACAGTATTTTCCAGTCTCTCAGTTTCTTCTTAAAATGTAATTTGAGGTGGCCAGCAAACAAACCAAGCTCATGAGCAATTAAAAAACCCTTTGATCTTGTTATTTCATATCGAAAAATCCAATAGTAAGACACTACATGTGGAAAAAAATGGAAATAAATTTTTTTTGACCTTTGTCCTTTGGACATCAGCTAGATCTTTTTTCTCCAGTGTGACTGATAAGCATAGCTAAAGCTATGTTCAAGCATGTTCAAGTTCTTTATGTTCAAGTTCACTGTTTCCCTCCTAGAAAGGGAGAAACTTCTGCGTATTACATTATTAAAGCGGAACTAACAAAAATGGTACCTCTTTCCTGTCATACTGTATAGTAGACTGAAGATATGCAAATCATGAGACTATAGATTTATTTTCCCTTATTTCATTGAATATGTATTGGCGAGGGAAACAGGCACCACCAGGATTATTCCCATAGAACAATTTCATAAATTGCACATGTTCTGCACAGACTTTTAGACACACACTAAACATTCATCACTCCTTTCTTAGATTTTTTCCTTGGGTCTTTCATTTTATTTTTCTCTTCCCTCTGGCTTGCAAAAAATCGAGCCATTTCCTCCATAAAACACTCACCTTCCGAAAATAAGAAAATAGAAGCTTCTGACAACTGTATATCATTATGATATTCAAGCTACACAAAATAATCCCAACATCTGTTTCTCTGTCAATTTTCCAAACACTGACCTACTAATAACATGCTAGATGGATGCTAAAACCAACTATCACGCTATCTGGATCCTTCTGATTAAATAAATGCAATAGGATGAAGTCTGATTTCAATAGGATGTGTGGCAGCTTTTGTGACAACACGAAATGAGGGTAAAAAAAAAAACTGATGCAAAAAGAATCACAACAAAAAGGAGCATATGCCATCAATAAGCAAACATTAAAAGTAAACTCTAGAAAAATAAGTTTCAGACCAGTAGTTTATCAGAACAGATTTGAGACATTCTGGTTTTACAGTTACATCACTTACAAAATGGTTTTGAAATCGTGGCTGACCAATGAAGTAACAGCTTGGTATAATTCTCTTTTTCTGAGTGTGTCTAATGCTTGGAAAGATGTTCTCTTGATTGACCTTGACGTTTCACCTTGGAAATTTGCACCCTGGGACTGTTTTTTTACCAGCAGGCAATCATTTCAGTGTTAGGAAGTCTGCAGTGAAGGCTGTTGTCATCTAGTCATGCAAGAACATTAAGAATGTTTTATCGCATTTGACTGTGTCCTTGGTTAATGTTTAGCTGGATTTGATAAAATAATTTTCCCTAACTATGGTGCTGCCATAGATGAAACAATAGGAGAACAGAGGCTGGAATGACATCCATTTCTACACCAGACTTGAAAAAGATCTTTCTTCTGCTTGGTACATGTAACATGACTTACAACTGCAAGCGCCTAAGAATGGCAAACTGAATCAAACTGGAGACCTTGTTACTTCAGTATCCTACCTCCAATAATTCTAAGCAGCTGGAAGAAGCATCTAAGTTCAGAACAAATAGACAGGTAGACAGTGATACTTTCTCCCAGGTCCCAACAACCTGCATCATATGAATTTCCAAAGTCAGAGTTGGTGTTCACATCTTTGCATTGAACAACCATTGCTGGACTCAGCTTCTCTCAATTTGAATAATCAGTTTTTGAGATGTTTTTTCCTTGTGGTCTCCACGCCAGTTCAGATGATGCAACTTGGAAGAATTTATCTTATTTTCCACTTATCTTTTTTGCACAATTTAATGTGAAAAGTGAGTGTCATCTGCAGCTGCCTCATTACTCTTCACCAACTCTGCATCTAACTTTGAATTTTAAATTACGCTTTCCCCTATAACCCTAATACCTCCCTTTGTCTATAACTAGCTTTATGAATGAAGGCACAGTGATTAAATTACGGTAATGACATGCCTGCATTGATTTCTTTGCTATGCATTGTGCTATATGACAGGGTTTGTTAGCTAAAGCCTCTCAGGATGTTAGTTGTCTGAAATAATCTTGCAAAAAAAAAAAAAAGTTTAATTTTTAATGACAGAATTCTAAGTATCAAAACGTAGCAGAGAATGGGAAAAAAAAATTGAATGAAGTAGCAAACTTTTATGATAGAACACTTTCTAATTACAATAACACACTCCAGGGCTCAAATTATCAAATGATAATTTACACCTAGGTGATTTGACAGCACTCGGCCTTTGGCCTTCTGCCTAACAACACAATAGGCGTAAATCATTACCAAGTGATTCACACCCTGTCATGTCTTATTGCTTAATTAATTTGTCTAAAAGGCTTTCCATGAGAACTTATAGCAAGTGCCTTTGTTGTACTTCTTTTAGTATGGGGGTCAGTTACCTGCCTTCTCTGTCATTCTCAGCTCTCATTTCAGCTGCCTGTGTTTTAAAAGTGTCCAGCAAATTTTAGCTTTTACCACGCAGCTATTTGATTTATGCTTGCATTTTATGGTCTCTTCTTTTAGGTGAGTTCATCTGTTCTTCTGTGGCTGCTGTATCAGTGGACCCATGGATGGAGGTTAAACTCATGCTGAGCTTAAGACTGCAGAGAGCCTGGAACAATTGATCTTATGGGTCACTGGAAAATTGCACTCAAGCAGTTAAGGTGTTATTTTCGTTAACTAGTAACTGTATGTTTACTCAAGCAGGAATATCAGCCTCATATATAATCACAGAACTAGTAAAGCTATATTGTTGATGTAGACATTAAATATTTTGAATGTAAATAATGTTTAGTGTACTCTTGCAGTGATCCAATCCTAAGCTCCATCAGTGTTTGGAAGAATAATAAATCTGATGGTATAAAAAGAGAGTTAAGCAAATTGATGGAGAACGTAACTGCTGATAGCCATTAGACAGGAGGACCCAGCTGCAGCCTTGAGTCCTTGAACTACTGATTATTGAAAACCAGAAGGATTACATAATGGGGAGGTCCTTCTAGAGCTGCTTTGATGCTCTACTTTTAGAATGCAGTTCTGATTCCTTTAGGAGGGAGGAGTCTAGGTTAGATGCATGAAACATGCAGAAAGGTTTATCTTATGTCATTGATATTCAGTTTCCCAAGGACTTCTTTTTTTTTTTCTTGCTAGAAAAGGCAAAGGAATTACAAGAAATGTTAATATTTTTTTCTAGGTGTTTACTCAGGACTCAAGAGCCCTACCCAATCTCCACAAAATGCTCCCTTTACTGAAATAGTTTACTTGTCACACAGTCTGCCTCTCCTGGGAATGAGGGAACAAACAGTATCTGACTAGTCCTTGCATCCAGAATAGTTACTCTTGCAAGATGCCCAGGATCTGGGATGACGAGCATAGTACAAAACTGGAGGCAAAAGCCATAAACACGTGGCCATCAAGGCAAGCGGAAAGATGAAGATCTGAATTACACCTTAGAGTAAACAGTAGTCTCCTAAGGAAAGGACTTCTGTGGTAGTTTTTCTTGTTCTAATTTCTCCTAGTTCTAAATGTTGGGCTTTTTAAATGAAATCATTGGGGTTTTTTTAAGAAAAAAAAAAGAGAAAAGTTGAATTACATAGTGATTGAAATGGCTCTGACTCAAAAGCTGAAGTCCTTTAAGTATTCTTGCAACAACAGGCACAGTAGGATGTCCAACAATCCACCGGTGTGCCTCCTGGACCTCTCATAGGACACATAATGATGAGCTGACTTCATGCCCATTCAGATACTTGGTCTTCCTTTGACTGTCACCTAGAACTAAGTAAATATTTAATGGTAACTTGGTTGTTTTGATTTCACTTTACTGATTGCAATTTTTCCATGCTGAGAAGATGATTTCTCCCTGTCTTGGTCTCATGGCTGAACAGTAACTGGGATAGAAAGTGTTCTTGAATTACTCCAAGTTATGGAACAGTTGTATCAAACAGGCCAAATGGAGGTTTTTAATGACTGTGCAGGTGAATGCAGGATCAAGTTTCTGACATCATTTTTCAAGCAGTAAAGGAATATATACCATGCAGGCTCTGCACAATGCAGACTTGTTCAGCAATGCTAGAGGATGGCTCATTTATCTATACCTAATCACAATGATGCGTGGATGAAAGGTACTAAAATAATTTCAGGTTGTGAAGTACATGTTTTTGGTGTTTGGTTGTGAAAAAAAAAAAAAAGGGAGATAATAACTGTATTTTCTACTTATTTACTTTACCATAATTTCTGCAGTAGGATGTTAATTTAATTTCCCTGCTGTTATGTCGCCAGCTTTGCATCATGAGTACAGACAGAGGGTATGAATTCACTGCCACAGAGATCCCTTTTCACACAACCTCTTCCAGCAGACACTGGGCTAAAGGAAGTCATAGCCTGACTCCATCCCTGCTGTCTTCCTACTGCTACTGTCTGGTGATGTGGCTGCTCCTGGGAGACCTCCCCTACCCTCAAGCCAAAGGTGGTGGGTTCATTAAAAGAATACCAACCATCCAGCTCATTTTGTCTCCAGTAGATATGAAGGTCACTCCATAACGGAATTCAAAACCAGGTCTTTGGAAAGGGAAGATCTAGTGAAGGAGTGGTAAAGAGTAACAGGGGACAGCGCTGGGTGTCAGACTTTATTAGGCAGTACAGCTGTATCATGAAGAGGAGAAAAGAACAAGCTCAGAACTTGAGCAGTCACGAAACCAAAATTTTCTTAGGTTAGGAATAGCTTTTCCAAGAAACTAGTAGTTGTAAAAAAAACAGTAATATTTTGAAGGAATAGTAGGAATGATTAGAATCAGCATCATTAGAATGAGTAGAATCAGCATCCTGATTCTGCCAATTTCTTGTTTACCACATTACCAAATATTTAGCTTGTTTGGAGACCTTGTATATAAATTAGCTAGTTCAACCAAAGGCTTAAGCAATTATCATTTGATAGCGGAGGAGCTGGCAGGTGAATACTCCTTCCAAGAAGTCAGGTGAGCAGGTCATGTTTTACCACTGTTAAATATCTTTGCATTTAGCAGTGACCTTCATGAACACCAGCCAGCCCAAACAATCTGCTGTGCTCAAGTGAGGCATCCCTGGTTACTGGGATCAGCTGTTTTGCCTGAAGGAGGCCCAGACCATGCAAATCCAGAATATTGCACAGAACATGCAGACAAGCCTGATAGTGATGACTTCACAAGTGGTTGTATAGAGATCTAACTGTTCCTTTCATTCCCGTTATTTAAGAAAAAGGAAATTAATTCAGTGTCATTTCATATCCTACAACTGTTGGAAAGTACCCAGGAGTCTGGCTATCAAGTTAAAAAGAAACTTTATGGGGACCACCCAGAATCTGTCCTTGGTTATTCAGGGCAACAGAGCCTTAATGAAAGATTTTTTTTTTTCTTCCTTCTTTTTATCTTAAACTTTAAAAAACAAGGAGAGCCCTTTAAGCACTCACACAGCTGCTCAGACACTAACTTGCTCTGTCAGTCAGCTTGGCCTACGCTCTCTGGCTTCCCACATCTTAATGCTGAGCTATCCCGTAGTTAACACTGAGTTCTCAAACCATGAGCTACTTTTAATCTTTTTATTTAAAAAAAAACAAAAGAAAACCAAAACCCAGAAAAAAACAAAGGTCTGGGCAATTGGATTTTGAAGATTCATCTCTCTCCTGTAAGTGATGTACTTTCTCTAGGCCTTTATAAACGCATTGAAAGGTAGAGTGAGCTGTAGGAACCTGTTTATTTCTCTGAATTCTGAAACCTTGTTTCCTGCAGAGATCAGCCTCATTTCTGCTCACGTCACAGAATGCTCTGACTGTAAAGCAATAAACGCTCTGTCTTTAAAACAACAGCCAAGTGGATGTTTCCTTTATTCTGTTTCTGAATTCTGATGATAGCTATTTTGCAAGTGTACTGAGTCAACCATGAAAAGGAAATTAAAACAAAGCAGTCTATATTGAAAAGTGGAAGATTACAATCTATTTAGGGAGAGTCCCCTTTTGATTTTTATTTGAGTATAAGGCTAATTTTCTACTCATTAGACCAAGTTTTACTATTTTTACACCCATTTAGCTAATCAAAGGCAGGGCAACTCTAGAACTGCAATTGAATTTCACAACAGTGACATGGCACAGTCGAAAAGATTAGCTTGTAAATCTTGTAAAGACTATATGCAGGACAGTGAAAAAATACTCTTAACGATGTCAAAATAGAATGCAACGTTTTAGTGATAACGGGGCCTCCATAATTTTTTCAGTTTGAACAGAAATTTTGGATTGGAAGTGCCCTTTAAGATTTGCCAGTCCTTTGGGACTCATTTCCTACATTCGGACCCAGGATATTCCACAGTTTACAAGGAAGCCTTGCAAAAAGAGAAGATACATGCAGCATGACCCAAATGTGATGTGAGAGCTGAGCCTGACCTCTAAATGCTATCCGGATTCCTATCACCAGGACTAGCTCTAGCTCTGGACTAGCTTTTGATTAGGAGATTTATCTTAAGGTTTAGGATAAACAGTTTTCCTGCTCTTCCATTCTAATTTTTCTCATTGTACTTAATACCATTGTAGAATTAGAAGCTGAAAGTTCTTTCGATGCAAATGCTTTACAAGAACCTCCAAATTGTGATCATACCAAATTTACATGCCTGCCATCTGCACATAAAAATGTTGTCTTTGCTCCAGTGGAGCTGACTTGCTGAACTTACAGCCTCTAGATTTGCACATCTCTGCCCCATCGCACGGTTATTTGTGTAAACACAGACAATAGGAATAGCAGCAGCTGCACATGTCCATCTGAGAGCAGAATGTGCTCTTAATCTTTAATAATAATGGTGTCAGTAACACTTGAACAAGCCTTTTCATCTTCAAAGTCCTCTGCAGGCACAGAGATTCACCCAACATCTCTGTGTTGGGGATATTATTAGTATCATTTTATAGAAACAGTTAAGGGGCAAAGGAAAACAAGGCGATTTGCCCAGGGCCAATATCGGGATCGCTAGCAGGGAGGTTATTATGAATTGGCATTACATGGAAACTTGGTTTATGGGCCATCAGAAAGAATAATATATGAACATGAGTTCAAAGAACCACAAAAGAGAGCTGACTCCGTGTGATGCTCTTCTTTCCTAAGAATTTACAGGGATATATCCCAACCATTAAACTCTCTAACAAGAGAAAAAAGAGGGAATATTTAACTGGTGAAAGTCATCCGAAATTCTTCTGTTGGTACTTCAGGGTGTCGCTCAGTGTATCGTGATGTAGATTAGATTGATTTGTTGCAGAGAAGTGCAGCATACATACAGAGTGAAAGTGAAATATCACCTGGGTTTTACTCCACTGCACGTTGATTCAAACCCCATTGAATTAAACTGCAACAATCTAGAGGCTTCGTATCAAGCCACCCTCCTATTAATGTACGATCAATCTTTTTATTTTTAAGGGATCCCGTTTTCATGGGAGCAAACTCCTGTGCGAAGATTGGAGTGCAAAAGGGCACCAAAACTGTTTTGCAGTGGCTGAAATACTAATGCACTGCATCCTGCGTTGCACCTCTCAGACACATGACATGTTTTTGATCTAAGCTTTGGGGAATAATGTGGACAAAAAGCCTTTTCAAAAGCAGAGAATAAAAATGGTCTTATTTGAAACCTGAGTATAATAGCTGAAAAAGGCACCACCCTCATCTTTATTAGCCTGCTATTCAATCCACATGAAGTGAAGACATCATAACACTGCTATTATCACCCCACTGGAAGTGGAATGGTAATAAATGGAAAGAAACGCGTTACATACTGTTTGAGAGACCTGATCCTGACATGCCCTGAGCTGGTTATTCCAAGTCAGGAGTCCTTTCAGCTCTCCTTGACCTCAGCATGAAACTTGGGCTCTCCAGAGTTAATGCAGAGTACTCTTTATTTTAAAACTCTGGGATAGGTGTATCAAAAAATACTTTTGAAAAGAAACACTCGCTAAATATATTTAACCTCTTTTTTATTTTCCCCCCCTTACATCTCATCTTAACCCAGTGCATCTGGCAATATAAAAGTATGGCAGCTGAACACTATGTGTAAAATGAAAATTACGTCTATTTTGTCTAGGTTTTGTAAATTGTATAAGGTTAAAGACACTCTGCAGGAGAGGAGCACGTTATCCTTCTAGATGTGTATTTGCACATATATTCTGATGTAAAATAAAATCTTTAACATGCTCAATTTTAAGTTCCTAATGTGAATAAATACAAAGTAGACACGTATTACTCCAGCAGTATAATATTGACTAGAAAAATATGAGGGTTTGTTTGTGTTTTTTTTTTTGTTTTTTTTTTTTTCTAGGGAACTACAGCTCATGCTAGAAATCTTACCATCCAGAGTGCAGCTGATTTTTTCCTTGTTCTTTATTTATAGGAGACCGCTATAGGCATACCACTCACCCTCTAATATTCCTAGAGAAATGGCAACCATCTGGGTGCTGGGGTGGGTGCACCAAGCCCTAGGGTGCCTTTAGCCAGTTCACTTGAAAATCTCGAGTCTGTCCTGTCCTATCACCCAGCAGCAATGGAACATTTGTTCCCCGAAGGGCCGGCACGCTGCCAGCAGCAGGTGTTAGGCTGTCCTCTGGGATGAAGGCAGCCGGCATGAGCACTGATGTGTGCCTGTGACAAGATGTTGCAAATCTGCTCTCATAGCGACGGTGACAGCATCTGGGACAGTGTTGTGAGTCACCATTCTGTAACCATTAAAAACCAGTTGCCATTCCTTTCATGATAATAAATTAAAATATCATTCCGAAGTGTGCTGGTCTCGGGAAGAAAATGAAGGGATGCATGTACAGATAAACACGTGTGTGTGTTCTCACACACACACAGCTTCACAGCATGTGTTATCAAACCGTGTTCAAGTGATTGTATCTTAAATTAACAGGTATAATTGATTGATAGGACAGCTTTGTGGCTACTATTAAGACTGCTTTTTAAAATTTTCTTAAAGGCAATACAATCAAGCAGAAGATGTCTAAGAGTCAGTAAAAAAGTTACAAGCACTATTAGGAACATATATCCTTTTGAATGAATGACTTTATAATTAATAGACAATTCTAACACAGTTGCCCCTATTAAGTCCAGATCCCTAAACCATTTAGGTTGTAAATTTTATTTACACAGGCTGAAGTTGTGCTTCTTCTGCCTGTATTCAAAGCTAAGCAGGGTATGTGGAATTTTGCAAGAAGAGGATTTATATAAAAATCTGCATGGAAACAATAATAGATTAGCAGTAGCTGTTTCCAAAATGCCTGTTTTGAAAATACTCGCATAGATCTGTAGGCAGGTGCACAGATATTGTTTCCATGACCTCTTCCCACGGAGATCATATTCTTCTACTTCAGTTTATACTGGGTTTGAATGTGGATAAAGCACATTTTAAAAATTCTCAAACAAGCCATACAGCAAATATCCAAATAATTCTGTCCCTAGATTTCTCTGGAGTCTTGTTTCAGGCTGGCGTGCCTATCTTCCTAGCGATCTAAATTCAAGACCTTCTATCTCACTGACCTTTGTTGAATATAACACATGGGACTGAGGAACTCAATGACTGGGCCCCCCTTTGACGATTGGGCTTTTGTCAGCAAGGCCACCGCTTTAATTTGGGCTGATCCTGACCCGGTTTAGATCAATGGCAGAACTGTTAATGATGTCAACAGAGCCAGGATCTCACCCTTGCCCTCGACACTTACAATGGTTAGCATTATCACGGTGGAGTCTTACAAGCAGTGCTTATCAACATGAGGGGCTTCAGAGAGAGAGGACTCACGCGAGGGTCGATGCCTCAAGTCTCATTATATCCAACACAATTTATCCCAAGAAGCTTTTATCGTCTTTAGTATTTCCTTTCCATTCATGCTCAGTCTCCACTTTGCTTAACAATCCAGGCTTTTAGTCTACCAAATAAGTCATTTGCTCACTTGCTTCCCTCTACAAGCCCCATTTTGGCAGGTTTGCCTAGAAATACGCCCACACACTGCTGAAGACCAGGTAGCTTGGCTCTGCCGTATTTCACCACATTTCAGTAAAAAAGAAGTTATTTCTTCAAAGAGAGATGAGAAGTCAGTTTCCAGTGGTCATCTTGTGCAAATACATTTTACTTTTTGCCTTCTCTCTCATTTATTTCCCTGTTTTTAAATCAAAATTTGTTCTTTTCTTTTTTTTTTTTTTTTTCCCTTTCACAAACAAAATGTGCAAAATAGAACAGGGCTTTTTGACAGCTTTGAAGAAACCAAAATTATTTGTTACAACAGATTTATTCCATAATTTGTTAAAATAACACAGTAAATGGCTAATGATTTTTCTTGGTCCTTTTCAAAATAAAAATGTCTGATTTCAGGAATGCTGATACTTTTTTGGGTAAGATTACTTTTGCATTTTCTCTAAGAAACAGGTATTTTTTTATTTAAAATTTGACCTAAACCTCTAAGAAGACAAGAGTGTCTAGAAATACTAAGTGATATAAAGAGGAAACAAAATAATCCATTCAAACTTGAATGATCAATTCAGGGATGACTCAGAGCTATTATTTTTTTTTAATTTTTATTCTGTTATGGAATTGAAAAATCCATTGATCACTCAGCTATTTTTTGCAATTTATGGCAAACAGAAAACCAGAGAGGTGACTTTAGAGGCAATATTACGCAACCCCCTCCACCCAAGGTATTCTCACCATGCACTAAGCTCATTGATTATATATAATACTCCATTAAATATGTCAGACATGTCGACATTGCTCAATAGTTATTACAATGTCTCCAGCACGAACACCTACTAAGACAACAAAGAAACTTTCCATATGAAAGGGAAGAGAGACAGAAAATCAGTCAAAAATACTAAGTACAGCTTTGAACCTCTAATGTTTTTTTTTAGAATTAGCTGCTGGGCGTTTGTTTAGCTATGTAATGACATCAAATCCAAAGGGTGCCAATTACCAGTCACCCCCTTTGACCTCTGCTAAAGCTTGGTGACAGGCACCTCTGAGGTCCTGGTTCTTATAGTATTTTTAGCTGAACACTGAAATTTTAGTTCAGTTTCCCATATTGCTCACTCACCTGCTGTGTGTTTAAGATCAGATTTTCAAGGCAAGACATGTGAATTTGTACATGTACATCTGCACAGATCGACATTTGAAAATCCAGCCCGTGGTTCAAATAAAGAAAACCCCACAGTTCTATTCCAATGTGAATTCTACAAATTCCCCTGAGAAATCTGAATGATTTATTGAAATGTTTGACAAAGAAACCACATACTGCATCATTTTGATGCATTAGATATGGGTCAGCTTTTTTGAAGAAGAAAGCTTTTGCTGTAAATCATAAGCATGAAGAATTAAAACATGAAAACAAAAGCATATTATTTAAAGAACAGCCTGTTCCCTAAACTGTTACTGTGCTTGGTGCCAAACCACATTTTGTGATATATCATGTACAACCTCTTTTTGCATGTTTTACTGTAATGGTTTATATGACTTGGAGAAAGAAAACCCTGATAGAACTGTCTTAGACTTACCACTGCCATCAAAGATGGGTCCACTCGTAGCTCTGGATCACAACATGACAACTTCCTCCAATGATGATGACTCTAAAAGAGGTGGAAAAGTGTTTGTTTACTTGGCAATGTTTATGAACAGAAATCCAAGTTAACGAGAAATGTGAATTTATAGTGGATCTGTTACCCTTCATAAAACACTGGGTGGACGCAGAATGACAATGACCTTGACTGCAAAGCGAAACACATACAAAGTAGGGCCCCTTCATCCTCATATGGGCCTAGAAATAAATGACAGTGACCCAAGTTTGAATGTCAGCATATCAACTATAATTACCAGAGGCATGCATGAGAGTCTGTAGAGGTAAATGTGAAGCAGTTTATTTTACACAGGGCTATGTTACATTCCGTTTAGAGTGCAGTAACATCAAGCACACAAGCAACTACTGAAAAGCACCTTATGTCCACCAACTTCACACTCAAATCTATGCTGGAATGTTTTGTTTATATGCCTCTATCCTCCACCACTATATTTATACTAATTCAGTTTTGAAATTCATCCTGATTAATTTTCCAAGACATACCTGAGAGGACAAGCCTAACTTTCCGCACAGTGGTAGAAAGAAGGCTTTGACAGCCTTTTATAGATCTTATTTCTAGTCTTTCACTGAACAAATCCTAACTCAGAGACACTCACAGCTTAGAAAAAAACAGGTCTGACAGGTTAGCAAGGCAAAAAAGGATTTGGGCTGTTTGTGCTGAGGGTGATGGAGACAATCAGAAGGTATTTCAAGGGTAAATCTTTCTGTGCCTGTTAATAAAATAAAAAGGATTAAATGAAAGTGAAATAGAAAGTTTGGAATGCTCATTCATTCATTCATTCATTCATCCTTATTGCAAAACAACTTTCCCTTTCAAGAAAGACCTCATGTCCTGCCTGAGCTCAAAATAGAGAAAAAAAAAAGTGTGATCTAAATAAAGGTGGTGCGGGTAAAACAGCTTATTATCCAAAACTGTACTTCTGATTCCTTATAAGCTTGCCAAATTCAGCCCTTTGGGCTGAATTTCTCCATGTTACAGAAAGCTGTCTTAGGCTGATTTGGGCAAATCATTCGCCTTTGAAACAGACTGTGTCAAAACAGCATGATCTTGCGTAGCTGCATCTGTGGTCTGCTGCAAGCCATTTTGGGTCAGCATCATGTTTGTGTCCTTTCTCTGTTGGCAGTATGTAAGGCAAAGCTGCCTTATGCCAATGTAGAAGAGCCCTTCTCGTGTACAGTGTCTGGGGCAAAGAGCCTGATGGAATCCTCACCTGGAGCTGCTGACTGGTGGGTGAAAGAATGAAACAGACTTGAGGTGTGGGGAGGCTGAATAAAGAGATGAGAAGTGGAACCAAGGACCAAAAAAGACTGAGCTCTGGCAGAGAGAGGAGGCAGACTGAAGGAGGACCAGGGACCAGACACAGGAGGGAGTACCACTAGGTGGAAGGAAAGATGGAAAGGGCCTGGGGAAAGCATGTGTAAAATGCTGGCACTGCTGTAAACTGCTCCATTAGCTCAAAAAGAGAGGTCCATGCTATGGTACAAGAAGTCCCAGACTCAGGAGTGACCCACAGGAATATCAGTGTGAAGCAAGATCTCTTTTCCACTTTATTTATGAGCCTTTTAGAAAGATGACAGGCAGGAACTATACTAAAATTATGCACATTTCAATGGTAAGGACTCATGGGAAAAGAGATTACAGAATCAATGTTACTCGTTCAGTTGAAATTTAACTCTCCCTGTTCATATGCATTATATCTTTAATAACATAATCACATGCTAGTTTTTTCCACAAGTCTCTTGCCTTAATTCCTCGCATAGTTCTAATCAACCCTGGAATGAATCAGGGTTATATAGAGTAATAGATTCTTCTGGATCTCCACATACTAAGAAACTGCAGGTAATAAATGAGGTAGAGATTCCTGGAAGTGATAGAAAAGTTAAATCCACTTAATACTGAGACCGGGATTCTCTAAGTGCCATTACTGAAGTCATCATGTGACAGGCGAATCACATATTCAATGATTTATGTTCACTTATACTTATGTACCTCATCTTATGGGGGCCCAAAATGGTATTCAAGGGTTGGATACATGGAAGTGCTCAACTAGCTGAAGCTGAGGACAAAAGAGGGCTGTGCTAGGAACATCTGAAGTTTAACTTGGATATTTCCATAAAACATTTATAATAAGCTCAAGTACTAATAAAAAAGCAGTATCAACTATGAGTACATTGAAAAGGCATTCTTTTTTTTAGATACACCGAAAATAGAAAGTAGCCAGAATCTAAAATTCTCTTTTGTACATATTATAACCATGAATTCAGTGAATTCCAAGGAACAAAATGACTGACTTCAGTAACTCAGAAATGTCACTCAGGTGATCCAGTTGCTCCAGATTTTTACCTTGCTGCATTTTAAGAAAATAGTGATCATAAACCCCCGTTTTCTGTAGTTAACCCCAAATTAGTGTATTGATATGAAGATGTAATGGTAAGTATTCTAAAAGAATTATAATCTTCCATTAGGATGCTTTGCTTTTTTTTCTTTCTGTACCTCATTTCCCTTTACATTCTGTTAGTATAATGAAAATAAATCTGGTTTGTCACATATATAAATGTTACTGTAAAAAGTGCTGTAAAAGAGTTGGAGGGGAAATTAATAACTCTGGGCAGTAAACAAGGCCTGGGACCACACATTGAACTGTGGGGAAAACCAGAAGTCTGTTTGTACCATCTATCTTAAATGCGAATGCAGTCAAGTAAATGGAGCATAATGCACACACAGAAGTTGTACAGTCTGAATTTCAGCTTTCTAATGTTTCAATCTTTGAAGTCCCCAGTCCTTTTAACATTCCTTAAATGTCATTTCATTGTAATTACTGTGTTTGCAATCAGAGACTTGTTTTCCCAAGTGGTGTTATTCACTATCAGACCGGAGTGGGAAGAGAGAGGCTCTGGGAAGGAGAGAAAAGCTGCAGGAATGGAACTCACCTGTTCAAATCTTTTGTACCCATGGCAGATAATTCTGACGAAAATGGAAGACTTTTCCTCGAAAACGTTCATTCCAGAAGAAAGAGGTCTTCACCTGGAGGAAAGAGCAGAAAAGAGCTGCTGTAACAGTTTATTCCTGAGTAGCTGCATGTCCATAGCCTTGGGCAGGGCCATGGTGGAGGCACACCTAGCTCAAGAGGGAGGCCAGTTGTGAATTGCACAAGAGTGACCACTGGTGGATGAGGAAAACCTTATGGTTTAAGAGACAGCTTTACTGAACTGTGTTTATATTATGTCTGGATGAAGGTGCCGATTTTATGTTGTTGGTTTTTTTCCTCCCTAAAAAAAGGGAAAACCACAGAAAGAAATTGAAACGAAAAGGAAACAAGTAAACAAATGTGGTTTTACAGAAACTGAGGGACAACTTATCCTCAGTACAGCAAGCAAAAACTTGGAAAACATTTGGAAAAGTCAGAAAACAAGTTAAAGTTGGTTGGCAGACTCTGACAGAGCTGACAGCTAAAACTACCCCTGGCATGTTGACAAGAGTGTGGCATCAATCTGTGTGTAATAACCTATCCTTGAAAAACTCCATCCTGGATTTAAGCTAGCACTTCCTAACCTTTTCTCTACCCAGCCTCCAAACTGTGGCACATAAAAAAGTTTTCAGACACGACTTTTAACTCTTTCTGAGCAGGGTCCGGTGCAGCACCCCAGCCAGCATCATGGCTGCAGGCTCCTCAGGGGCCTGGCTCCCTCCCTCCCACCTCACCAGCCAGTGGATGTCTCCCCTCTCCAGCTCCCCACCTTCCCCCTTCACCTGGGGTCTTACACCTGCCCCATGTTCCCCCTTTCTTCAGGACACGTCTGGTTCCCCTAAAGCCAGGCTGTGGCAGGAAGATGAGGAACAAAATGGTTTCGGTTTCCATTGCTGTAACTCAACCCACCGCAGGCCGCATGCTGCCTGAGGGGGCCTTGCGCACCCTTTCCTCACAAAGTTATTAATTATTGTTGTCGGGTTATTGTACGGCTGCACTGGTTGTTCACACAAAGGCCAGCACTTAAAACCTCTGGCTGCCCTGTGCAGAAGGATTAGCAGCTGCCGGAGCCTGTTTGCTATGGCTGCTGTGGGAGGTGTGGGCTTGTCGCACCACGTAAGCCTGAAAGCCTCTCCTTTCCATAAAAGCGACAAATGCGACACTCAGGACTCCCGCATGTGAGAAATGGACTTAAAAGTTTTGCTTCAGCTACTTTATATCCTTTGGTCAGGATGCACATCGTGAGAACTGCCTTGAAATAGCAGATTCTCAGGATTGGCCTCCTCTGATAAAGTTGTCAATACCCTTTTTCCTGGTCAGAAAATACATTCTGAGAATTGCCTTGAAATAGCAGATTCTCAGGATTGGCCTCCTCTGATAAAGTTGCCAATACCCTTTTTCCTGGTCAGAATATACATTCTGAGAACTGCCTTGAAATAGCAGATGCTCAGGACTGGCCTCCTCTGATAAAGCGGTCAATACCCTTTTCCAGGTCAGAATATACATCCTGAGAACTGCCTTGAAATAGCAGATTCTCAGGACTGGCCTTCTCTGGTAAAATCTTCAAAACTTTTGTACTATTGAATACCATGATTAACAGATGTTGTTTGGGCATGAGAGATAAAGAGGTGCAAATTGAAACAAGTGAAGCGGTCGGGAAGGATGTGAGCTCTGACCTCTCAACCGATGAGAGGGGAGACAGGGACATAAGCGGCCGGGTAAAATGTATAAAAATCCCCAAAATAATGAAAGAATTTGTGCATCTAGCCTGGAGATGCACCCGATACAGCGCTGTTTCGAAAATTTCTAATAAATCCTTTCGTACTTTGTTTTTAACCTTTGCTTTGAAGACTTTGTCCTTTTTACATTTTACTAGTGAGCCGTTTTCTCACACGCAGTTTTCTGGCAACGTAGTGTAAAGGATTTTGAGCAGATCTGACACGGGAAGTCGAAAGAAGTCTTAGTAAAGCTTAATCTTAGGCCCAGTGGCAGCCGTTTTGGAGTTGCGCAGGAGTTTGAGGCACATACGTCCACACCATATTCCATCGCTACATGTTGTTGCATGAAGGTGTAAAATGAATGCCGTGGCACCACTTTCTGTGAAATTTCTGGCTGCGTCTACTGTTTACTGGTTTAATGGTTTACTTGGGCTCTTAATGCTAAATTACTGACCATTAGATCTCAGCTGAGGTGTGGTGGCAGCAATAACCACAACCCGCCTTTACCACCTGCAGCTTCAGTCCCAAGCCAAGTGGGTTTTAGAAGGTTGTTCTCCTGCAATGATCTCACATGCTGCCATATAAGATGCTACGGAAGTTATTCTTTCCTCATTGTTACTACACCTTAAAAATAGTCTTCTGTTTTGAGATCCTTCAGTGTTCTCAGATTATCTGTATTTATACAGTACTTGTGGTCCTAAGATCCCTAAGTGTTTAGCTGGATGATACGCAGATAGCCCGAGCTGTCAGTCACTCCATCTCTCCTATCCATTGCTTGAGAGGCTCACCTCACTTCTATGTACTTCTTTATATAATATCCCCAAGCGATTCCAATTAAACACCTCGAGCACATTAAAGAAATCCATATGTAAAATGTCAGCTTCTATCAGGATGCAGCCAAAGATTGCACTGCGCAGCTCGTACATGTTCTATAATGACCATATTATTTTGATTACAAAAGAAAGCTGTGCTTTCTCAGTCGTGGTATGCCTAGCTATCATTTGCTGCCGCATGCCACGTTGAGGTTGATACTTAGCAACTGATGGGAGAAAATGAATTGCTAACATCTGTTTTATCATTTTCTGATGAATGAAAAAACAAATAGAGACCTTGTTTGTGCCTGGATCACTTGAAACAATGAAATTTACGGAGACTGATGTCATCATGTGTTGCAGTTCTAGCAAACAGAGCTCTCTGTGCTTACTGAATGATTTTAGAAATACTATTTAAAAAAAATAATATTCTTGTATAAGCTGCCATATAGACAACCTGTCATCTAGCCCAGCAGATTGCAGCCTTTGCACACTTGTGTTACTGGTCACTTCTATTCCACATATTGAGGCATCTATCAGAAAAATGAAGATCACTTTTCTTTCCAATTTCTCATGTGCTAAAGCCATGTGAATAGTGGGTCTGTTTGGTTCCCAACTGCAAAAACAAATAAAAATTCCATCTTTAACACTTAGGAAACTGTCTATTTTTAGTTTGGTTTCCTATGGAAACAAGGCATCTGTGATCAGGCTGTCGCTGTGCATGTATCTGTCCTTGTGTACCCCCTAATAATTTTTGAATCTACTGGCCTTTTCCAACCAAGTGTGACAAAACGACAGAAGTTTCAAAGCATCTGGGTTCTAATACATTTCATGAAAATAAGCAGCCAGATAGTTCAACAAAAATATTTGATACTGCCCAGCTGAGGGAAGGCTGCAGCATGAACTTACGTCTTATGAGGCTCCAGAGAATCCATGGAGGTGAGAGCTGCAGTAAATAACACCACAGAATAGCTTCAGTCCAAGGTCACACTTTTATGCACCTCAAATTCATAGCAAACCAGGTTTAATTCATTCCACTGCTCACACAACTATTTGTTTAATACTTGCAGGGGGCCCCTTCACTCCTCGGTCAAAAAAATAAGTGAGTTCTCCTCTTTCCAGGCAACCAGCAAAGAATCTAGTCCCAGATGTTTTCAAATTTGACCTGTCGTTTGGGTCAGAGGATCAGGATCATGTGTTACTAGTCTATGAAATTAAAGCTCCCCAAATGGTGTAGACTTCTGCATCAGAAAGCTTCAGGGAATGCCTGGAAGCAAGATGTCTTTGGGAATTAACCAGTGAGCCCTGCAAGGAGAAGGAAAAATGTAGGGCTTCACTCTCCTTTTTAAGCTGGCAATTAGATTATGTGAGCATATTAAGAAATAACTGTTAAAGATGTGTTGATTTTGGTTATTGGGAGAATGAAGAGGAAAAATGGAAACATTACCAACGCATGATGCTGAATAGATTTTGGGATGGACGGGTTAAAATTACTTTGTTCCTTTTCAGCTGAATCTACCTCTTGCTGTGTCTTCAGTCTTCTCACTATTGTCTGGAGCTTGAAAACATGCAGCCAAAAGAACAGTCTTTTGGGGTAAGGAAAGGGGAACAGAATCATAGAATGGTTTGGGTTGGAAGGGACCTTAAAACCACTGAGTTCCAACCCCCTGCCTTGGGCAGGGACATCTCCCACTAGACCAGGTTGCTCAAAGCCCACCCAGCCTGGTCTCAGAACACCGAGTAGTTTGTAGTACATTTGTAAAGTTTGCTTAGATGGGAGATTAGAGACATTCAAGTCCACTTTGTGCAGGCTAACTCTGTAACTGGAATCACCAAGGCAGAAGATAATTGTGTTTCTCTTTCTGAGCTGGATCTGAACCTGTAGAGCTATACTTTTGCAATTTTGCACCCGAATTAATAAGCTTTATCACTGAGGCTGGGCAGCTTCTGGACCTGTTTAGTGTGGCTCTGTGTAGAGACTCACTGGCCCAAGCTGGTGGTTGCTCAGGGTTCTTTGTGCCAGGCTCTACTGTACAGTGAGTCACATACAAGACGTTTGAGGAGCTGCGGCTGTGGATGGTGTGTTACTAGGGGAGCTAGCAAGGCGAGCAAACTGGGGAGAACTGCAGCTTCCACTTTCCCCGGAGACCAAATGTTTTTCAAACCCTGCTAAGGTCTGCAGAGAAATCTTGGCTGATTTGTAGCTCTTTTCCACTTTCCGGGCTTACAAGAACTCAACATCCTTTGAGACAAATAAACCATTTCAGTGTGGAAACATTTTTCCAAACAAGAAAATATCCCAGCTGTAGAGATGCTTCTTACTGCTGCCTTGCCTCTCTTTGTGGTGCTCACAAAGCCTAGGGTGGATGGAGATGACATTTATCTTCACCATAATGTGCTGAAGTGGAGGCCCCACCACGTGAGGATTTTGGATTTTCCCCAGATTAATATTACTGTTGCCATTTCTATCATGTAGCAGTCGGCTGTTACCTCACCCTGTTCTGCGTAATGCGCTGGTAGAATCAGTCACGCTCCTTCTTTGCTATCGTACAGTAAGTTACAATTAGAGGTTTCCTAATTTCTGGTCTTTTATAAGGAATAATAATGAAAGTCTTTGAAAAATAAGAATAGGCAGACATATTTTTGAGACCATTTGCCTGACGCTGAAAGGTAATATTTTTTAGTTGTGTATTTCCAGAACAACACTTACCGTAATTCATTTAAAAAAAAAAAAAAAGAGTTTAGAAAGCAGTTGATATAATTAATGTATTGATCTAGTTTTCCATTATGTTGTTATCACAGGTGAAAAATGTGCTTTTGATGAAATTGTTGATTAAAGCTACAAAAAAAATCTATTAGATTTAGCTTACTTTTCTTTACCTAATAAAGCAAATGGATATAAAATGAAGGAATGCCATATTGACCTTTAGCAGAAATATATATGGCACATAACTTGATACCTATGAGATAATTAATATTAATCTGACCTTTTTATTTTCTGTGTTAAAGCTCTGTTACTAATAGCAGCTACATAACGTGTTGTATGTTTTCACCAAACAGGTCACACACTGGCTAAGGGAAGGAAAGTGTGGATTAGCTGGGGCTGTGCTCAGCATCCCCTAGATTCAGGACAGGGAGGAGAAGCAATCCCCTCTTCCTTGCCAACCCTCTCCTACACCTTGGTAGGTCAGGAGCGTGCATAGTCCTTCTGTGGACAGTTATGTTTTAAAAGAGGGACACCAGACTGCTGACCAGCACAAGAATGTGTGGGAACAGTTAATGTGGGACGTTGGATGGTTTCAGCAAGACAGTCCCAGTCCTTTGTTAAGTCCCCTCCCCAAGCAGGGACCATTAGCACACTAATGATTTGCCCAGCATCTAACATGAGGATACAGCAACGTTATTTTACATTATAAGATAGCGAGGGCTGTGTAAGTATGTGATTATGGTCTGCCTAGAGTGGAATTACTAAAGAATGGCTTTTGCTTTCAAAATTCAGATCAACCCTAGGTTAAATTAACTTTAAGCACAGGCAGGTCCTAAAAAAAATGCAGAGAACTCTTTTTTTTAAAGATCTGCTTAAAAGATCTGCTTTTAAGGAATGTTCTGCTCATAAGTATTTTTTCCTAACTATCAAGTCAGTGATTGACCTTTGCTGAGGTTTAACAAAAATCCTGGATATTTACTGCATTATTTTACAGCAGCTGTCCTTTATATTGCCATAATAATGCAACTTGTGCTTCGGTTTCTCCTTGGTCATTTGTTTAATGCTGGCATTTTGATCCCCAATAGAAATTACAATTTTTGTTTTTCAGGAAAATCAAAAGAATCCAAATCAACAGCCCTTTCTGTTTGGTTTGGGTCAAGTGCAGGGCTGATGTGCCCGGTGCTGCCTCTGTGTTCCCACCTCTTAAAGCTCATGAACTCTCAGTGGGCATTTGCATTTCTCGCCTTCCGTTGAAAGCGCTCTCTGAGGGCGAGAGATCACAAGGATGTGTGGAAAAAATGCTTCATCCACATTGGACTTTTCTGGCTATTAGCTTAAGCAGTTTTGTTACTACATATCTCGGCGTCAAAATACTCTTCAAATGTTGAAGTAAAGGGGTGAAGATGCAGGCAAATCCTTATCCTCTGCTCATTCAAAGTGTGTCCAGCTTTCCCAGTTGTCTGAGCATTGCCTTTTTACTCTGCTTTGTTTTCCTGTGGCATCACTCCCCTCCATGCTGTGAGTGCCACATGGCTGACCCCAGACACTTCTGTACGTTCAGTATGCTGCATAATAACACAAGAAGGCTTCACATTTCGAAACTAAATGTATTCTTTATTAGGGGCACTGGTTAGCACTAAGCTGTGACTGCAGCCGGCGCTCCAGCCATTCTCATTCAGACTGAATCCTTGGGTGCCTTCACTTGTGCAACCCCTGCTCCTCCCTTCAAATTCTAGACAGGCTGTTATCAGCAGTTGTCTGCCTGCTATGTAGACCAAATGGAAAGGCTCCCCTTTCTCGGGATCGCCACCTATAACAGGTTTCTCAGCTTCAGATTTCTTCCCTGTTTCTTACTTGACTGTACTTTAGTGAATTACCCTCCACTTCTTTCCAGGGTCAATGACTTCTCCCTTAAAGTCCTATTAAATTCTTCCTTTTCTCCCGCTCCCTTCACTGCCTTATGGACACTTACACCATAGACTTCACCAGTCCCAGTTTTTTGCTTGTTATCATCTGCCTGCATCGTGCTTTGCCTGGCTTTCATCCTACAGCATTCTGATCCCCTCAGGACCAAGAACATTGTCCTACTCGCAGTTCTGGATCTATTAATATATACATATGTATACATATATAAATATGTATACATATTTATGTATACATATTTATACGTATATTTTATCTAGTCTCCAGACTAGATTTTATGCCAACTGTGTATGTTCAATACGTAAATATAAGGTTTTGAGAATGTTTTTATATTTCTGTATCTTTACAGTCAGCAGCATAACCATCTCTTCTTTTAAAGATGCTTGCAACTCCTTTTTCTGGCTAATATAAATAATGTAAATAATTCATGTATTTAGTAACAATAAATATTCATATTTCATTTGAACCAGACAGTGGTCGTCTAGATTAAATTAAACTGCTTTGGATTCAACAGCTGGCAATCTCCCCATGCCAAATAAGGGACTTTAGTCATACTTTATTTAAAGTATATAGCTACCAGAAGTGGGAGGTGAGGAGGAAAGGAAACGGACTGTCTTACTCAAATATATAACACATCTGTCTATTGACTGTACTTTCTTCAGACTGTGCTACAAGCAAATGTAGTTGTTTCTGGAACAGACTAAATGGGTGCTGAAAGGAAGAATACAGTTTGCATACTTTATGAGCACAGATAGCTATGTCAGACTCTCTTACCATTTTTGGAGCTCAATTCTTAGTGAGTTTAATTTCTCTTGCCTGAGGAAGCTTGGTAATTTCAGGAGCCATTTGAACAAAACCACAACAAACCAGTAAAAAGAGAATCATGAAATAGAAGTCTCCTCCCTGAAGTAACCAAGACCTTTTCCTTATATTACTGAAGTCTGAAGCTGCGTTTTCATTTGTCCGAAATTTTCATCATTAATGAGAAACAGAAGCTTCATAAGCATGGAGCAGGAGTGAGTTTTAGCTGTGGGAGAGATTTAGAGATTCTGCTTTGAAGATTTGGAGAAATTATGATTTCTTTCTTACCTGTTCCAATCAACTGTGTAAATACGGGGTCTGAGTGGGAGGAAAAGTGCTCATGTTTTCTTTTTGTGCCTTCTCAGTGTTTGTTCCTAAATCTGTAAAACAGGCTACTGGGCAGGAAGGCTCAGAGCTGTCGTTTGTTGGCTTGCTCAGGAAATTGGAGTGCACATGGCTCTAACTGTTCTGAGCACTCTATATAAACCGTAAGAATTCAGAAGTCAAAAGGAAATCTTGCTTCTTGACCAGATGAGGTAGAATCACCAGGCTTAAACAAATCTCAGACAATGAGCTCTGCAGAAAAGAATAGAGAGATTTCTCCAAACAATTGCTCAAATGCTGCATGTATCTTCATGAGGAAAAAGGATGTGTTTTTTAAGCCAGTCTGAGCTAAACCATGCTAAAATCCTGCTGAAGGTAAAGCAGTTGTGTTTTAACATGCCTTATATATTTAATAATGAGCTTATTCCTAGGAGTTCCTTAGCTAGATAACATGAATTTAATCTATATGTACTACATTATGGTACTGGTTCTTGGGTTAAAGTTACAATGTGTGTCTTTCTGTTCAGGCTGGGCCTGTGAACTATGAATGTAATTTTAAAGGTAGGTGGCTTAGGGAGTCAATTTTTTGGGGGAGCTTTACCTGATTTCTGAAAGAGCTGGAGATGAAGATACTGGGGTGCTTGAGGTCAGAATACAGGGGGAACGAAGCAGGGAGAGCTTTGAGCCAGTGGATTCCCTGAGAGGCTTCCCCAGTTTGCTGGAAACAGCCTCATAAATCACAGAGATGTTAATAAATCCTTGGTGGTGCTATTTTTGCTTGCTTCTGTCTTCCTTCCAGCGTTCAGCAGGATTTAGGGCAAGTAGGATGTACCAGTAATGGGAGGCAAACACTGAGACGGCCAATGGAAATATTCTTCTTCTTATGCGTGCTCACCATAAAACATTTGCAGGTGGGCCGTCTGGAATCACAGCCATGGCTCTGCCTGGTGTTATTTCCTCTTTTGTTGTTTTCTCCATCTGCTCATTTATTTTCCTGGTTATGGTCTTCTTCTCTCCGTCTCCATTTCCCCCTGCTCATTTGTATAAGTAGAAATATCCTCCCCTCCGGCAACTGTGTAATATGCTTTCTCTTTTATGTATATATTTGGCTTGCAAATAGGTAGCTTAAAAAGCCGAGACAAGACATAGAAGCCATCATCAAATTCCAGCAGATTCTTCACATATTTACACTGTCTTCCTGCAGATTTTCTAATCTTTTCCGGTGAAGTGGTTTTGGCCGTGGCATATCTCAATCTAAACACACAGTAGCAAAGCTTTATTCCGGACAAGTTAGGTGGGAATGAGACTGAAGCAGAGAACACAGCGCCCAGTAACCACAGGCTCAGTTACCACTTGGGCACAGCTGGGACAAGGAACGACTGGGTTTGCTGAGCCAAAGAAGGTGCTTTGCAAAATGTATGGCTTCTGCCTTGCTGCCAAGAAAAAAAGAAGAGAAAAAAGAGTGGTCGCATTTGTTTGTGCTTGATGCCAGCTGTGGGGAGCTTCTCTTCTCTTTGTGCTTGTGATTTGCCAAGGAGAATTGCAAAGAAACCCAAATCTAACCTGCCATTCTTTCCTGGGCTGTGAAGATTTTGGGTCTGACCTCTTAGATTGAAATCAGGAGCAAATGAATGGATTACAAAGGAGTAGAGGGAGGGGGGGGTAGGGGGTGGTGTCATCCTCTTCTCTGTCAGATGGTCGCGAGGGCTACTGTACTCCTGCCTAAATCTGCCCTTTCACAGAGGCATGGGAGTATGATACTATAATCTGTTATTGTTATTTTCAGCTGTCCTTTCTGCCAGGAAGTGAAGTTTGATCTGTGGCACTGGGGTACTGCTGATAAGGTGGATAAGGTACGAGCATGGGGTGCTGGCATCGCGGACTGAGCTGTTTTCTCCCCTAAAACCTATGGGGTTTGACAATTATTTCAGGACTTTCCCCCAGGAAATGGATTCTCAGCTTTTCCACGGATGTCTGACCTCTGGCCAACTCGGTCATCTTTCTACGCCACTCATCCGTCCCATCTGTTTGGACTTTAAGCTCTTGAGAGCAGCCGTTGTCTCCTAAAGTGTATTTATTTTGTACAGTACCTGGCACCGTGGGGCTCCTGCCTCAGTTGGAACCACTGGGTGTGACTGTAATGTAAATACTGAGTAATAATAATAGCATATGTGGGGGTGTAGAAACAGGGAGAGAGAGAAAAATATTTTCCCCATTCTTGTCTGCTTTTTGTTGTTGTTCTATTTCCTATTCACAGAAAGCATACAATACTGATTAATGAAAAATTTCTGGCTCCAGTTCAGTATCTGGCTTCAGTACATTTGCTATTTGATATCTGAGATATGTACAACATGTTCACAGTGAATTCTCCAACTGAAAACAGTAGAGTTCAAACCAAGTCAATTAATTCACAGAGTGAATGGATTCAAGCCCAGATTCTCGTGCCTTGTGGAGGCCTCTTTGAGTCTCCTGCCAAAAGATATCTGTTTATAAATGCAGTAAACGTAACTATTTGATACTTATAGCTCTTACAGCCTTATGTGATTTTTTCCTTGTTATGGCTGATCTCTGATAATTGAGTTACATTTTGCAGACATTTCAGGCATTCTCTGTCTCTCTGCGCTTTCTTCCCCCCCTGGCGCTACAGCTCAGCCAGTGCTTTGGACGGTTTCACATTTCCTTTCTCTTTGTTGCCTTGGATATTCTGCTGAAGTAAGGCATAACAAAACTGTATCCAAAATCCATATGTACTTCTAGCCAGCCTCTGTCTTGAACCTGCTTTGCGGCTCCTGCCTGTGAGAAACCTTACCATTTCTGTGGAAGGAGAGGAGAGATAAAACCTTACAATGAAAATGACTGTTGCGTTCTGCATTGGTGATCCAAGAGCATTAATAATAGATCGTTGTTGAGTACTATCTCTCATCCCTAACATTCATGCATTTAATCAACTGCTGTATATAGTAGAGTAAGCATTTTTGAAAAACATTCATCGCTTATGTGGAATTTAGCAGGAAATGTTATAAAACCAAATAGAAAAAACAATATGTGGAGAACAAACTTATCCATGTGAAAAATTAAGTTAGAACAATGGAGAGTGGAAATTTGGGCAGGATATATGGTCTAATATTTCTTTTTTTTAACAGGAAACATTCAGGATTTCTTTCTTTTATCCTTTAGATCTTGGTTTTGTTTATTTTTCATCTCCTTCTTGTGCCCTCTCCCTTCTTTCTCCCTCCAAGTGCTCTCACCTCAGGGCTCTTTTAATTGTGCTCTCCTCTCTTCTCTTCATAGTTTTTGCCCATTTTTTTAAGCCAAACATTTGACACATTCACCTGCTGTCTTTACCCACTATCTTTTGACCTTTTGCTTCTGAACTGCTTCATCTCAGAGGATGGGCATGCTGTCCCTGTTGTTTTGCTAGAACTGAAATGCTTTATAGACAGAAGTTAACTACTCATATATCCTTCATATTTCTCTCATCCAGTTTGTTCTTTATGATCCTTGGCTCCACCACTCTTCCCTTGCCGCTCAGGTCTGCAGCCTGGAATGATCAGGTTTGATTAATTTCAGTCTTTGGCCCAGAAAACAAGCAATTAATTGCTTTCCATCTCATGGACTACTCATCTGTTTGGTCCAAAGGAATGATGTAAATGAGGAAAGGAATCTTTACTCAAAGGAATGAGTAAAGATAATTTTCCTTGCCCATTCCCCGGACAAATTCTTGTGATTACTCATCCTATTTTACCTCATCATCTCTACTATTTTCCTTAATCTTTTGGATCCTTCCTTACCTTTGTCCCTACTATGTTCGTGTGTTTTTCGCTGCAGTACCCACCTACTCCTGCTCAACCATGGCACCTGGACCAGTTGCTCATGGACCAGCATCTCATACAAACAGCTCTGTTTTTCATATTCTTTCTTATCACACATAGATGATGGGACAAGGGGGTAATGGCTTCAAGTTGTGCCAGGGGAAGTTCAGGCTAGATATTAGGAAATATTTCTTTACTGAAAGGGTTATCAGGTATTGGAATGGGCTGCCCAGGGAGGTGGTTGAGGCACCATCCCTGGAGGTATTCAAGAGAGAAGTTGACTTGGTGCTCAAGGATATGGCTTAGTGTTGGGTGCTGTGGTGTGTTGTTTATAGTTGTTGGGTTTTTTTGGATTTTTTAAATTTTTTTTTTCCCCATTGGTTGGACAGATGATCTTAAAAGCTCCCTTCCAACCCAGGTGATTCTGTGATAGAGCTCTGACTCTCCTCTTGGCTTTCTGGTTTTGCCTCCATGATAATAACAACAGCAAAGGAGACCTGGAAAGGCAGGAAAAGTTAATTTTACCCATATTTAAAAAGTACATTAAAAATGCAGACACTGTTGTGTTATTCCCACCCAGCCCCAACAAGATCTGTGTACCGTTTCTAGTCTGAAATACATTTTTTTTTTCTGAAATTTTTATTCTATCTTATTTCTTTCTGTATTTCTGCAGCACCCAGCACAATGAAGGCCCGTTCTGCGGTATTACCATAATTGCGACTGAGAAGCAGCTGTAGCAGGTGAGTACTCCCTAGTGCTATGTTGAAGTATTAGAATATTTTGTTTAGCTGCCTAAAGAGAGGTAACATGAAGCTGGTGCAATACCAAATGAATATATATTGTCCTCAATATTTTTAGACTAGGAATTAGAAGACAGTTTGTAGCTGCCAAAAATTCTGGAATGGCCTCACCAAAAGGATTATGTTTCAAGAACAACTTAACGAATTAATGAAAGAGATTGTAAAACAGGATAATGGCAATCTTGAAACCGCTGTTTCTGATCATGAAGCTGAGGGTATTTCATTTGTTGATTCATTATCTGCAAGACCGTGGTGAAAAGATATTTGATCAGTGAACATGAGTTGTGTTGTATTTGTGCGGTATTTAACTAATTCCATGCTTTAAGGCTTCTACTTTCATCTAAAGCAACAGAAGCTGTCTAGATAGGAGATGTAGCACGTAGAAGACTCAATGTATCTAGAAGCCTAGTATCTAAAGATGTTTTCCTGATCATAATAGGAATTTCCCAGGTTGACTGGGGGGTTTTAGCTCAGTTCAGGGGATCTGGAGTCAGTCCTGCTCCCTCCTGCTGCCACTCAACGCTGCCTTCCATTCCTTCACAGCAAAGACTCAAAACTTGCACATGGTCTTCGGGAGGCATTTAGTGTCACGAGAAATGGATGACATGCATTCTGTTCTGGCTCTGGTGGCTGTGCTGGGGTTGTCCTCAGCTGCCGGGGCTCAGCAGCATCGTCCCACACAGCCTTTCCACTTGCTGTTCACCAGCCATCGGGCGACGGCAGCCGGGATGCGCCTGGCAGATGCTGCTCAGCTATTAGGATCCCTGCAAAGGATGCTGTAACCTCCGGCAGGCAGTAGCACTGCTGTCAGTGCTAGCACGCTGAGCTGTGAGTTGTGGTGTATTCCGATAAGGAAAGATAACTGAGGAAATAAGTGTCAAAACTTAAATCATTTCACATTGTAAACTGTTGAACTGCTTTAATCCTACAATAGTTCTGCTTCTTTCAGTTTATTTAAGTTCAGTCACAGCTAGAAAATCAGTTCCTCTGGTATTTTTGCAACCGCAAGTAAACCTTGCCGGCAGTAAGAAAGGGGGGAAAAGGTGAAGGGTTGAAACAGTAAAGCCTAGAAAATAATGAAATGTCAGCAGTACTGTGCTGGTAGCAGATCCCTCGCAAACCAGCAAAAGGAAAACCAATCATGTTAAACAGCCAGGAATAGCAAATATAAGAAAGCTGTTTGGACCCTGGGACAGTATTCCATCACAAGCAATTGTAGGGATGTGTGAGAAGGCATTTGTTAGAAATTCAGGAAAGTCAAGAGCAATTCTTTCTTCCATTTCTCTCCTTAGAACGCTTATTAAGGTTATCATTTTAAATCTGCATCTCTTTGTCTTGAAGAATTCTCCTGAATTTCATCCTAAGAAAAAACTTTAGGTGTACGAATTCAAAAGTGGCATCCCACAGATTCTTCGCTGGACTTACCTTGCATATATATAGGTGCAATTTCATTCCAGCACTGCCCATGTGTAGTAGAAAATGCTTGCAAAGCAAGCTATCATTTCAGCAGGAAATCATAGGCAAGCATCAGTACCACATGATCGGGGCATCCCATCATATACTACAGACACTGTCTGATTGAAAACACGTGGAACCAAATATCTGGTCATCAGCCTCTACCTGAAATGGATTTTCAGAAAACTTTTCTACAATTTCAAATAAACAAAGTATGCTGATAGACAAATTCTGAGCAGGCGGGAGAAAGTCTAGATCCATCTATTTTGAACCGTGAATTAATCACAGCTTCAGAAACGGCTTCTATCATGCCAAAGGCTTGATGTCTCCCTCCCCAAATTTTCCTCATACCTTCCCTCCTTCCATCCTGATGATTAGAGCTTCCCTTGGGATGTCTGCTCCAAGACATGCATATCCGAACAACCTCATTGACTCCAGTTTCTCACAGATCATCTCTCTCCCCTTCAGCCTAGACCTCTGAAGTGCTATTGCTTTAAAATATCTCCATAAAATGTCTGTGTCCAGCTGGCTCCTAGGCAATTCACCCTCTTCCATGTCTTGATCATCTCTTTCCAACCCTTTACGCAAATGTTTCCTTTGCCTATCATGTTATTTAAAAAAAATTCCATCTCTCCATGTTATGTATTTGTGGCTTCTGTCATGTTTATAGTCAGATAATTTAAATTTTTCTCATCTTTGCTCTACTCTCTTCAGTGTTTTTAGGTAGATGATGGTTCATAAAAGTATGCAGTAATGTAAAAAAGAAAAAGTGAAAGGAAACCATCAAATAAAGCTAAGAGTGAGGCTGAGACCTATTCGCAGATGTTCAATAAAGTCAAAAAGAAGCTGATTTGAGGGGATAAATTATTCATAGCTAATTATTTGCTCTTCTTTAATGCTAAATATCCTACATTTCAGCCTCCTGCAGGCAACTCAAGCAGTGATTCCTGAGTTTTTTAACAGCAACAACCACACAGAGTTTTTGAAGTGTTTTTGGTCCCTCCGGGTTGACAGGTGCTACATAAAAAGCAGACAGGATATTGTTATTAAGACTCTTGAGAGTCTGAAGCATAAAGTCCTGTAGAATGAGCTGAGATTGTATCTTCAAAACACACATATTACAGCTTCAGCGCTCTCATGAGCTCTGGGCTGTTCTTTTGGCACAGGCTGGAGCAAAGAGCAGTGCCTTGGTGGCTCTGCCCTGGGGACTTGGTGACTCCTTTCAGCTTGGGGCTGAATTGTAGTTCATCATCTGCATCTACGGTGCTCTGAGGCGAAAAGAGGAGAACATATCATTTGCCTGCACCGCACCAAGAGTTCCTCCTCCTGTGCACATGCTGACTTTGCTCTTTGCCCAAATTACAGTGGGTGGACCCAGGTTTCTGGTCTTTCTCCTTGCTTTCCATCCACCCCAGAATATGTAAAGATTACACACAAAGCTCCACTTTCTCATATAAAATGCAACATGCAGCTTGGCTGGTTAGACCTGCAAGATTTTTCTCCAAACTCAAACTGACCGTGCATGGTCTTTTTGGCTATGGATACTGTGCTCTCTGGCTTGTTCTTTTCAGGGAAGTTGTACCTCCTTGTTATTTTCTAATTCAGACTATTCCAAATCTGACATATAGTTGTCCATCACTGAACTAAGCCGTACATATGTAATACACACTATCAATACACGGTAGCTGTAAACCCACTATGAGGATTATAGTGGCAAAAGACTTGCTTCTCTTTCATTTCTTTCCTTTTCTTTTATTTTATATATTTTTTTATTTATTCCCCCAAACTGGAGATGCTTGTGTTATTTAAATGAACTCAGACAGCCCGAGTCAGTCCTTTGACAACCTAAGCCCTTCGGTAGTTGGTTCTGACTGGCACACAGCCACTCACTTCTGCACTTGCCTATAATGAAATCCATTCGAACATATCAGCTCCCTGAGAATGATGTGCCTCATCTAAGCTTACCATGAAGGAACCTACAAAACAGGCAGCTACAAAGTGAGGACTATTTATATGCATCGTTTTATTTGCATTGTAAAAGGCTTTTTCCAACACACAAGATCCAAGTTGTCTGAGATGTTTCAGGCTGGCTACTAGAGTGCACTGTATATTTTGTATATGCATTTATATGCGTATATATATGTATATACTGTTAGAAACATATTAGCTCAGCAACTTCAAAGTCATATCAGTCTATGAGAGGAAGTCAGCTTGCTTATACAGACACAGAGTAGTGTGTTAAAGGGCTTGGTTTTTGGAAATAAAAGCTTAATTTCATTATCATAATGACGATAACATACAGCTTCAAATGGTATTAGTTCCTGTTTACATTACGCATGGTGTTGGTCTAAGCTGCATTTGCCATCTAAACATAATTACTATTTTATTATTATTTTTTTCACAGTTAAGTGGAGCATTTTAGCACAGCTGAATTGCTGCGAGCCTTGGTGGAACAAATCTATTAGTGGTATGGTTTGAAACAATACACAAAAGAGCCCTGTGTGTGGTCTGCTCTACATGCTTTTCACTTCCTTATGTTAAACAATAAATCTCTGAGTCAGCTAGAACTCAGAGACTAACATCCAACGAGAGCCGCATTTTATCTTTTATTCATTGGCAGGAACATAGCTGTAGGAGGTATTCAAATCACACTTTTATTTAAACAAACACAGCTGGATCACAGCCTCTTAATATAGCAATTCTCTAATGAAAAATAACAACATAGTATTTATCTCTTTTCTTTTGTGCAGCTCTCAATTTGCTAAAATTAGGCAGACTTCAATCCCATACAAAATTGGCATGTTTTCATGACCAGAGCTCATAGCAACTAACTGCAAAATTATAATGGGAATGTAATTATAGTAGGGCATGTGAAATACACATCCTTTTGCTGCTGTAAGCTATATGGGGTTATACAATTATGCTGTAATAACATCATTTATCTTAAAGAAGTCAGGCAGCTGATTTCATTTATTTAACTTGAGTCCTCCAGTTATATGCTGTGTCAGGTTAACATTAATGTATGGCACAAAGTAATACGGTGCATTCCCCAGGATGCATTCTTCCCTCGTTAGCACAAGTTTGTTTTCTTCTTTATCCCTGTGAGTATTTGGAGGCAAACAACTTGAATTTCTAGCTCTTTGGGAGCCTTGTAAAACATGTATTTCTATGTTTGAGGCTGCACTGCTTGTTTCTTTCTGTGGTTATGATTTGGGGCCAACAATTTGCAATTAACTGCAGAAGGATGTAACTAAATGAAGCAGCGGAGTCACCTGGCCACATGTTGTGTGAGAGTTTAAAAATAATCACCTTGTCATTTATGTGGTGTAATAATTAATATTGGGCAAATTCCTATGCTCATCCTAGGCTAAACAACCTCATTGAAATCAACAGGATTTTCCTAAATCCATCCAATCTCCTCGGGATTAAGCAGGGTACCCAGAATGCCATATTTATATGAGAGATGCAGCATGGCCAGCAGGTTGAGGGAGGTCATCCTGCCCCTCTACTCTGCTCTGGTGAGGCCCCATCTGGAGTGCTGCGTCCAGTTCTGGGCTCCCCAGTTCAAGAAGGACAGGGAACTACTGGAGAGAGTACAGCAAAGAGCTACAAGGATGATTAGGTGCCTAGAGCATCTCTCTTATGAGGAAAGGCTGAGGGACTTAGTTATTTTTAGTTTGGAGAAGACTGAGGGGGGATCTGATCAACACTTATAACTACTTGTGGCAGGTATAAGTGAAGGGTGTGTGTCAGGAGGATGGGGCCAGTCTGTTTTCAGTGATGCCCAGTGACAGGACAAGAGGGAACAGGCAGAAACTGGAACATAAGAAATTCTATCTAAACATGAGGAGGAACTTCTTCACTTTAGGGGTGGTAGCGCACTGGAACAGGCTGTCCAGGGAGGCCATGGAGTTTCTGTCTCCAGAGACGTTCAAAACCCACACGTTCTTGTGCAACCTACTCTGTGTGGACCTGCTTTGGCAGGGGATTGGACTAGATGATCTCCAGAGGTCCCTTCCAACCCCATAAACATTCTGTGATCTCGTGATCATTTTTAAGATTATTCCAGCCAGTTATAGTACACTGGGTGTAGTGGCTTGGAAAGAGTTGCTTGTAGGAATGGGACAGGAATGTGTGACACTAGTAAGATACTAATAAATTATCAGGGAGAATTGCAAGGTGCTGTATTCCCAGTCAGATATCCTGGGAAGTTGTGTGACTCTCAGCACAGAAAGGATGTATGGGGCAGGGAGACTGTCATCTGAGAAAATCCTACTCTTTGGGAGATAGACTTTGGTCAGATATCAGGTATCATTGCTGGCTATTTGTGTTTTATTATAATAAATAATGATAGTAATTATTTTTGCTGTTCAATAGGGACAGTGCAAGCACAAGCCATAATAAAGTTCACATCTCTGGAAGTATTTCACCAAGCACTGGGATGCATATTCCTTTCAAGTCCTGTAGCTTGGGGTCACACCACCATTCTAGCACTATGTTTCCCTTTTCTTCTTCCCAGCTGCTTCTTTCTTCGAGCATTTTCAATAGACACAGAGTAAAAACATTTCTTTCCAATCTGAACTCTCCATGTTATTAGTGTATTAAATGTGCCTTTTGTGGCCTGAGAAAATATGTATTATTGATGAAAGCAGCATGTTTGGCTGCTTCAGCAGCCATTGGTTCACTCTACACGTATAACTCCTGATGTAGACTGGGCTAAATAAATTATCTGTTTGTTTCAGAAGGCCGATGTTTAGCACACTTTCTATAATGGATTTTGAAAAGAGTTCAGCCTGTTTAAAACAACAGCCATATGGTTTTCAATACTGGAGGGCTGTCCAGAATGTAAAGGGATATGACACACATTGTCAATAAAAAGTCATTTTACCACTAACCACACACCTGCAATTTTAAGGAGAGTTTTGGGTCCAAGCTGACATTTGTTCAAATGTATATCTCATGTGGGGCTGAATTCTGACATTGTTATTTTGCACTACAAGCTCCATTTCCCAGTAAAAATATCAACTTTTATTTGATCAACTTTTTATCAAGTAGTTTGGTTTTTTTAAACAAGATCGTTTGTATTTGTATCCAACTTATTGTGCATCCTTTTTTTTTTTTTTAAGACTTTCTTCTTCTGCCACTGTAGATATATCTAAGATATCATATCTGCTACGCTATGATAGCTTCCAGAAGTTATTGGTCAATCTTCATTAAGTTCTATGAGTGTGAGTGAGGACTGGATTGCAAAAAAAAAACAAACCCAAAATTACTGGTTGCAGCAATTACCACAAATTGCCCCAGAAAAGAGAATTTTATTAACTGGGACCTTCACTGTTTTACCACGAAATTCACCATGTGCTCTAAGGGCAATCAATGTTTCTACAATCTAACTTCCCTTAAACAAGTGTGGCTTTTTAATAAGCTCTTTTCTTCCCTGTTTTGGAAACAGTTTGTTGGAGCTGAGGGTATTCATCATGGTGTTACTGAGAACCAAAAATTTCTCAGTAAATGTTTCTTTAAGAAAGGCTTGTTTCCAAAGGTTCGGTTGCAGTTGGCTACTATTGAAAGTATCTCTGAACCTTGGAAGCTAAAGCAAAAATATAGTGAAGAGTTACTTGGGGAAATATAGTGAAGAATTCTTGAAACCTCTTCTCAGGTGAGGCAGAATTTGATCATAAAACAAGCTATAAATTACAATATGGGGCCTGAAGATTGTATGAAATAGAAATAATAAAAAGATGAGGGGAACTCAGGAAATTTCCATGATACCTGTGCGGACTCTCAAACAGCGAGCTATTGCCTCACATTACAAAAGAAGCCATAGAGAAAGGCTAAATATTGTGCCTTTATCACAGAGAGCAGTCCTTGAAGGGAGAGAGGACTTTGATCTTCAATGTGTGATTCCATTTTTCAAACAAGATGGGACTCTATTTTTTTAGTGTTTGATTTTCTTTTTTGTACCCCATCTACGCATTTCTTATGTCTGACTAACAAGGTATCTACCGCTTATTGGCGTCTTTTGGGCATCACATGTCACAGGCATTTAGCTATCCCAGTTTTCAGTGGGATTACAAATCCTGGAAAATTCAGCCAGGAGCCACTTAAGTGGAGTGAAACCTTGAGAACAAACTGAGCGTACGAACACAGCCTACGTTCCTGGAGACGTTTGGGAAGGTGTGGAGCAGAGGAGTAGTCGGTGAGCAAATACTCCCAGAAACACATTTGGCAGGCACTACTACTCTTCCAGGGACTGTCCACCCCCAACTCAAAGTGAAAAACAAATAAATTAACCTTGGCGTTGTCCTTGAGGAACGAAGCTCAGTCAAAATGATTTCTTTCTATGGATGCCTTGCAGATCATTGTAATGACAAGTAACTTGTCTGGGCACTGTGACAATTTGTGGATTTTGTCTATGGATGTGAAGTTTCACTGAACACGGCACTCATGAATGCAGATAAATTCTTTTTGGATCTAATTCCACGATGGTCCACTCCATTATTAGAGATGGGTGTCAAACGTTAAGGCTAAAGAACTCAACTGCTCCAGATGTTTATTCAAAACTATTTGAATAAACTAAGCTGAGGTGGAGCAGCCTCAGGAGAAGGAGTTCTCTCACAAGGTGTTTGATACTTCCTGTTTCTGATTTTACAAAAAGTCAGTATTTCTGAATACTGTTTCGGCTTTTTGCCTCTATTCCTGGTTAAAACCAGGAAATGTGGCATTACGCTGAGAAGGTAGCTGAGATCAAGGGAGAGACATCAACCCACTCCTTGATACTTCAAAAGCATCCTGGTTCAGTTTCTTGGAGAAGTGAGTGGTTCTCCCATTCCCGACACGCAGAGCTTAAGGAAAAAAAATATGCAGCACTACCAATTTGCAGGTTTGGCAGTATAAGCTAGAGTGACATAACTGAAAGGATATTCATTCCCCAAAATGAAGTGTGGTTATGGAGCTACAAAGTCAGCGTAACTGTGTGCAGCGGCAGTGTGTTAGTGGTTCTTTCACTACTCTGTGAAAGGCATCAAATCAAACAGGACTTTAAACGTAAATGTAAACAAAATTAAAAGGGAACCAGTGGTGGCTTCTAAGTGTTGGCTTTCTCTGCAGTGCTACATTTTGAGCGATCACCGGGAATGCCAGCACTGGAGCCCGCTGATGTCGTTTCACCTTTAAGATGCAAAGCTCTGGATGTCCCTATGAGAGAGACAATTTTGTATGTGCATATTAGAGATGATATGCACAGAGTCTGCACTAAATGCAATGACTGGAAATAGCAGAACTTTGGCCATTTAGGAGCCTGTCCAAATGTGCATCCCATGTATCCTTTCTTGTAGGAAGCTCGAGCCTGTCCATTCAGTTTTATGGTGACATTTGGAAAGGGTGCCTTGCATGTTTTCCTTAATGACATGGTTTGGGAAGACCTTTTGTTTGCTCTTATGGATGAACATAGAGTTCATCTGCCAGTACATCATCAGCAAACACAGCCTCACTCTGTCTGTGTTCCAGTTTGTCCAAATTCCATGTGGCTGTGTCGACATAGCACCAAGCCCAAGTTAATATATTTAGTCACTGGCAGGGCTTTCCCATTCAGACTTGGCAAGATGTTAACCACAAACCTTTGACCACCTTGGAAAGTGGACAGATTGAGCTCGTGTCTGTTCACAGTATGTCATATAGGTCCCTGGAACCATTGGAGTACTGGGGCCACTTCCACTTTGAATACCCTTTTCGTATACTTGCCTATTTTCTTAAAGCATGGTATTCAGCTGTCTCCCCTCCTCCTTCCTTTCAGCAGCATCAGCACAAGGCTAATTTTGATATAAAGCCTGGGGCAACTTGTCAAAAAGTTTAAAATCAGATTTTTGATGAATTATATCATCATGCAGAAGACATCAAATACATTTTATCAGATGTTTTTGCTGAATTGTTAAAGTATTAGCAGCGTTTTCCCTCCAAAACTGGGTGGAATGGTCTACTTGTGTTAATGACTCTCATGATTACCCACAACAACATGGTACTTGGTGGCTTACATTTCTATCGGGTGGTGGTAACTAAAGCAGAGAATATTATAATGGTAAGGAAGGTTCTGAAGGTGGAGTGCTAAGCGAGTATATCCCTTAGAACTAGCCACAGAGCTGATTCAAAGCGTAGATCAAGTGATCAGCCCTTTCACGTGGTTGCAGAATGCCTGAGCTGGTTCCTCCTGAGAAGAGGTAGAAAGTTTTTTCTAGCCTCTATGGATAATTTTTGTTCTACTTTTCACTGTCAAAAACAGCAGTTAGAGTACTTTGTCCTGTTCACATCCCTTTTCCCACCCTGCTTCGTTCCTAACCCCACATTAGGAAAAGGGATGGAGAAGAAAGTATCTGGATTCTGGGAAGTGGTAAATATGTAGGTTATGAATTCCTGGTTGGTTGCAGCCACAGTACCAATAAGAAAACTGATTAAATACTGATTAAAAAAAAGACTTGAAATCACTTAAATCTAGCAGCAAAGCAAGCTGTAGGTCAGCTGAATGAGCAGCACACCCATACTGCTGAGTTCTCTCCCACACCACCAGCACACAGAAGGCTTTGCCTGCAAACACATGTTGAGTCCTACCTTAGAGATCCAGACAGGCTAGAGCTCCATGAGCTTCCTTTGAGGGAAAAATATAAAGAAAAAGTGGAGAAGGCAGCTGCTCCTTTCCTTTCTTCCCATTTATCCTAGGCCTTGTTTAGGAAAATAAAAATTAAATAAGCTGTGGAGACAAAATACTTGCTTTGTTTACCAAAGACTGCTAATCTTTAAATTTCACCTTGGATAAAGTAAAACATTTGTTCGGAGCTCTGCCTTTTCACCCAACCATTTCACTGCCTCACTCACTGACAATAAAGAAGATTAAGAATATATATTGTTTCTACTTCCCAGTCAGATGTGCCGAACCACACAGCTATGGAAAAGGAGCTCAGGGTTCAATCCCAGAAGGCACTTCATTAACAAAATTGACATATAACCCCCCACACATGCTTGGCAGCAACCTGAAAAGGGTTAATGAAGGACCTATTTGCCTCCCCCATCTGTGAAAAAGTGCCAATCAAAAAACAGCTGCTATAAAAGGCTGCAGCCCAGCAGGAATAGGAGTAGTAGGTGGAGAGGTGTTGGAGAAGCAAGCTGTGGGAGGGTAGCCTGCCAAGGAGGGCTGGTGGAGCTGGGAGGGGCAAGAAGACTTGGTGGTCCTTTACTTGTTCAAGGCTGGCTTGGAAGCTGGAGGAGAAGGTGGGCATGGGGTCCCTGGTTTCCAGTGGAAAGGGGACTGAGCTTTCAGGTTTAGAATCTCCGTATGTTTGGCCCTGAGTCTGGATGTGGGATCTTCCAGGTTTTGGGGCGTGATTCTCATGTTAACTATCATGGCAGGCTAGGGAGAGTTCAACAGGCTGGAAAAGAGCTTTCTTAAATACCTTCCTGTCCTTGCTGAGAACAAAACAAACCCAAAGGTCCTCAGTACTGTGCCCCTTCTCCACCTCAAAAGACAAGTTTCATTTTAAAAAAGTAATGGGGTGCTCATATCACTCTGTTTTCTTGCCACAGAACTCTTAGTTGCTTCTCAATTCTTGCCACTATATTTGTGTATATTCATGCTATTGCTTGTTATGACTGTGCTGCAAATGATTTAGGGAAAAAGAGGCCATCATCGGCTTAGGTTTCAAGCTCAGTAACTTTCCCCTTTTCTCCACCCCCAGATGTACCACAGACAAAATATAAAGGAGCTAGAACCTTCTGGGTGCTACTGGAGAAGAGGTTGGAGCATGATGTAAGTACAGTCTTATGCTTCCTGTGAGATTTCTTTCCCATGTGAGGTTCTGTAGTTATTTCAGCCTTTATAATATGTCTAGGGAGGATGGTCCTCCTGCGGGTATTGTAAGTACAGGTATAATCCTGGGATCTCATTAAATTTAAAAAGCAGGTCTAGGGGAAAAAAGGTCATTTAAATTAATATTAGCATGAAACTGTGCACTGGAGCTGGGAATGGAAAGGCTTAAGGGAGCTGGAAAACGCCTTCAGCAAAATAAGATGTGATAGAAACGATGTGTCAGCTATCAAAGACATTGACTAGGAGCTGAAAATGGCAGTAGGAATACATTAATAAAACTTGAAAACAACAGCTTAAGGTGTTTGGTAGCTTATTTCCTTCATATCTGTTGAAGAGATGGAAAGATGATATGAGACAATAGGGAATATTCCCCATGCTAGCTCGTGTCATTCTCCAACAAATCTGGTGTGGACTTTGTCAGCGATCTGTTTCTCAACTGCTTAATTTTGTACTCATTAGCTTTACCTGTAAAATAGAAAGTGCAAGAGAGCATGAGCCAA
The DNA here is from genome assembly GCA_013398155.1 of Pedionomus torquatus. Lineage (NCBI taxonomy): Eukaryota > Metazoa > Chordata > Aves > Charadriiformes > Pedionomidae > Pedionomus > Pedionomus torquatus. The sequence goes on from VZRU01001924.1 coordinate 184,489, forward strand.
ATGGCAGATCCCCAGATACGTTCATCAGTAAACTTTGCTTGTGTAATTACAATTAAGCTTCCCTCATGCAACAGCAGTGGGTTGGATATTGTAGCTATCTCAGTAAAAAACAGTTCCCCTGCTCGTATGAAGTATGAACCTGTTGAGATTGGAATGGAGAAAGAACTCCCTAATGTTCCTCGCTACTGTCCATAAGCTTTTTCTACTGGGAGTTCTGCTATACTTGAGATGGGATTAGTAGAAATGTTGGTGCCAGTATAAATGCTTTAATTTCATCTGTCCTGGGTTAGTTTGGTGTTTCTTTGCTATTGTGAGATGAGTTTGTTGCCTTGTGTGGGGTCCTTTTCTGTGACAACCATCCCCACAGTGGGCTGGTTTGAGGCACTTAGTGGTATTCAAGGACTGTGCTTAGGATTTTGGAATGTCTACAACCTGCCTTTGTTAGTGAGCCTCTCGTGAAAGGGAAACTTGCTGGAGGTTGTGATCCTGGAAGAATTGTGCCATCTTGGGCAAAGCAAGGATTTATTTTTGAAGAAGAGTGATTCTATCCTATGACTTGAAATTGGGATTCTTGACCCTTACTAAAGCCATATTTCTCTCTGGTGGTTGTGAAGAGGTGGGTTTAGAGTTTGCTAATGAAGATACAGTGGCAACCCTTGTAGGAGTATCTGCTTTTGGTATGCAAAGTTGTCTCTGCTGTACTGAATTTCTTCTGGGTTCTGTTCCATGTGAAGGCTTTCCTCGGCTCCTTTCCTCCCAGTCACCTCAGCACACTTTAGTACCTCTCACAGCTCTGCAATGTACCATCTCATTGAATATGGAGTATTAATGGCCTGTGAATTCTGTTAGGAATATGGCAAAGACCACAAGCTTAGCTTTTTGTGAGGACTGCATGATGTATTAATAGTGATGCCAGCTAACAAACCGTTTTGTCTAGACTCCTGCTTCCTTTCTCACCCAGCCCTTCTGACAGGTTAGGGGCTCCAACAGTCCCATTTCCTCTTCTCTTTTCAATATTCCATGCATTCTCTCCCCGTATTTGTTCATAATTTGGCTTAACAACTTGCTCCGATTTCCATGCAGCCTTTCTTGCCAAGAGAGAATAGACTGTGGGTTGATGAGCAGGGATTTGGGACCATGGGTGCAGTCCTTGCATTCTGCTTGGTCTTGTACTGACCGTTGAGCTGTCTGTAGAAGAGGCTGCTTCACCTCCTGAAGAGTTTTCTGGCAGTAAAATAAGCCAATCTGGATTTCAAAAGCCACTCTTCATAGATTTCTTCTGTTCCATGATGTATGGAATGATAGTTCATTTAATCTAGTTAGTCTTATTGAAGAAATCTAATCTGTCTGTGCTATGCACAGCTTAAAATTGAACCTTGTGTGTCATGTTTAGCAATCTGATGGTCCTTTGTAGAGCTTGATATGCTATTCAGCTGATTTCTTATCTGCACACTGTTTCCAGATGTATGTTAAAGAACTTGTGGACCTTGCACATCCCATAGCACAAGACTAGAGCTGTTGATACCTGTGCTCAGATGAGTAGATTGGCCCCTGTGTGTATGGGTTGTTGGTGGCTTCCCTGTTGGGATGCCAGGATGCTAATTGATACCATTTGGCTCTGTAAGGTTTAAGATTTTAGGTTGTGCCCTGTTTACAACAGCTTTATGATGCTACCTGTGCGGAGGAGTATTTTCATGCAGTCACAAGACCTGGAAACTTTTTAAGTGGAAGACTCTAGAAGCAGGGGACAAATGTGTGATAGAAATAGTGTGACTTAATGAATGCCAAGTTATTCCATCTGACCACCATGATGTTGGTTTCCTGTGAATGAGAGTCCTGAGTGTTACTACTAGCTGCTGCCCCAGCAATTCTAAGAAGCTGTTCTAGAAAGAAGCTTCATTGCTCTGTGTTTGTCATGTCTGTACCTTCATCTCTTCAGCTGCTTGGGGAAATATTCTTGGACAAGATATACTAGACAGGTGGGGGGAAAAACAAAAAAAAACAAAAAAAAAAAAAAAAAAAATCAAGCAAAGCGAAATGCTGGCTTTTTCCAAAGATGGAAGTGTTACCATCTTGGCTGGGGCTCAAATGTTGCCATGTTGGCCATATAGAAAAATGGCGTGGAAAGGAAAGCTTGAGTGTAGTCAGGAGTTCTCACAGTCCTGGTTTTGTGTTATTTGTGTTTGTGACAGTATCAGCTTTTCCCACATAAATACCCGGAAGGCAAAATTTCATTTTTTTTTCTGCAAAAGCTCCAATAAACAATCGCTTGGTGCCTGCTCTGCAAACTGACCCTCTTCCTGAGATAGAAATGTGAGGGCTTTGCTTGTTGTCAATGAGCCTGTCATGGTTTTCAACATGTTACTTTGCAAGAAATTCATTTCCAGTGATCAGCTTATAAACCTGCCATAAGGAAGTGTGTTTTCACACTAGTCTAGTGTACTTCTTGTTTTCAAACTCTCAGGGACGTAGAAATACACCAGATTTTTGGCAGCACATGGTTTAAAAATCAGCACCAACGTAACTATTGAACATCTCAAATGGGTAAAGGAAAGGGCAGGTTTCATCAGGGGTCAGTAAACACTGAACATCTGCCTTGCCAATCTTTTCTTTTACTGCAGTTTTGTACGGTCCCAAAAATCCTTCAGACATATGTTGAACGGAGATTCAAAGCACCCAAGCCTCCTGCTTCTGCTGATATTTTGGCCAGTGCTTAACCCTATGTAGTTCAGTCAGGATTTGTTTTTTTTTTTCTGGCTGCAACTGATTCGGATTGGGTGGATTTGGCTAGTGTTTCGGGCTGGAAAGTGGAGGTTTCTGATTTCCAGCAGGTCAGATGTGGTATGGGCAGAAGCTCTCTATGCCTCTTCTGCAGTTACCCAGGAAAAACAGATGAGTGAAGTATTAACTGATGTTCTTCAGCCCTCTTTGTCAGATCTTGGCATGTGACACTTAGCGTTAATGTGCTTATTATAGTATGTTCCTGCCCAGTGCAATCTGCCCCAATTGGCCATAATAAATAGTTCCACAATGGTCTTCAGCCAAGTGAGTCTTTGACCTAATAATGCATCTTACGCTCTGCCTTGAAGCTCAGCGATGCTGTGCTGCGTAGGACACAACAGTGTTCTCTGAAGGTCAAGCTGAGCTAGTCTGCCAGCAAGGAATAGCCATCTGGTGACCCCTCGCTTAGAGCATCAGCCTTCGTACCATAAACGTGCAGCCAGTGGGTTGCCAGCAGATGTATTTAGTTCTGAGCCCAGGCATCGCGATGGTGCAGAGGGGGAGAAGTGAGCCATAACGAAGCTCCGCTCCAGCCCGCATGAGGCTTTACGGAGAGGCTGACACCCAGCAGCAAACAGCAGGTCAGCTCACAGATCGTGAGGAGCAACTTGCTCATGCTGCTCCGTGCTGTCAAAGCATCCACAGACGGAATCTTGTGAGTAATCTTTAGGGAGAGTCACAGCCAGAACCAACTGCAACTGCTCAACATGGGTAGGCTTCACTGTAAAAACCTGTAAAAGCCTGTAAAACCCAGAAGGCTTGCCATCCCATCACACAAGCTTGTAGATGGAAAGGGGCTAAAAACTGTATTGCAGCAATTAAGACTTAAGCACAGGTCTGGGAATGTGGTTTTTTGATTTTGTTAGCATGGAGGTGTACATGTCATTCTGTTCAATCCTTGCTGAATTTGCCTGAAATATTCACCAGTGCAAATAGCGATGCTGATCTTGGGCAGAGCTGGCCGCTGAGGACAAAGCAGAAATTGGTTGTTCTGTTTAACTTGGTTACATCTTCTGTGGCTTGAAGTCTCAGTTTAACCACGTTTGGGTGGAAAGATAGCTCTCTGGTTTAAAGGAAAGAAAAAAAAAAAAAGGCAAGACAGAAAAAATAAAAATCCCTTTGTCCATTTTTAATTAGGATCTGAGTCAGATGGGAGAGAGTGTGCCTTTCATCCTGTACTCAGTAACTTGTCAAAATAATGTAGAAATATAACTACACTGTGCTGGTGGTGTTTCTCACCTACTCTGCATGTTTTTAGGGAGCTACTTGTTGTAGTAAGGCCACAGATTTATGCTTTTTAGATCTATATATTGCTCCAAATACTACTGGAAAAAAGCTTCTCTGATCCATGTCTTTGAAATGGAAAGAGAAGTAGAAATGTTACAGTTGCAGTCAAGTAGGACGGCTGATCACATACTGTTGGGAGAAGGGGGAAAGCACCAAGTAGCTGAGTTTTTCTGGGTTATTTTCCCTAGAAAATATAATTCTGTCAGAACTTAAAAAGTCCTGAAAGCAAGTTTATTTTAGTGAAATTTCATTCATTTGTATATTCTCTTCCACATAGACAGAAAGATTATTCTGGCAGTGTCAAAATGTTCCACTTGGACACTTTAAGTATTTTATTTTTCAAAGAGCTTGTAAATTCATTACTTACACAAGGAACCTTAAGTTAAAATCCAAACAGAACAATCTCCTGGAGTATTCTGATCTATTTTTGAAAGTATTTTCTTGGAGAACACAAGTTTTGAGACTTAGCTTTTGTTCTGAGTAAATTAAACAATTAATGAAATCCATCACAAAGCATAAGATCTCCTTTTGTGGCTCTGCCAATCATGAAAGTGTTGATCAGAATTTCTCCTTAAGATGGAACAGATCTTGTAATGATTTCAATCTGGTAAAAAGATCATAGTTTTCTCATATGGTTTGAGAAGTATTTGTTTACATTTAACTTCTGCTGTGATACACACATCCAGCTTTCATAAAGAAGCTTTTCTGATGTGTAGTGACTTATCTCCACACCAGTCACAGGGCTAAATATTTAATAACTGACAATGTCTAGAAGATTTTTTTGCTTCTGCTTACTTGCTAACAGAATTTCATCACAAACTGGATGAGAATCCTGTACCCTGTGAGCAGGGAATCGATGAATTTATTGAGCTAACAAGTCAGTAAAAAATGCAAAGAGGTTGACCTGAGGGTTGCTAACCTTCTTTTTACCAGAAAATAAAATAGCATTTCTTCCGCCCTTGTCCAGGTCCCAAGTAGTTCTCATCCCCAAAAGTATCTAGTTATGTCTGAGACAGCTGAAAATGTTCAGTCTTGCATGAAAGCAAGCGTTAGGTACTCAAAATGAGTCCAAGCTCCATGAATCGTCTTAAGACTAAGTACTACATGATCATAGATTTAGGGCATAAAAGATGGCAAAATGTAGATTTTTCTTTCATACCAATGCCTCCTTTTGAATAAAGGACTCTCCTTAGCCCCACACAAGTATGGGTTTATTCCAGATGCCTTCATGCATCTTGGGACCATTGAAGGTCCCAAGTTCCCATCCTCTGATACTGATTACTGCAGAGATGTTATATATTTTGATTAATCCTGATTTTCCTGGGCAGTGAGCAGGGGTGTGGGAGGCTATTTCTACATGAGCATGGATGAGGTAGCTTTTTCTCCTTGGTTATTTGCAGTACAGGGACAATACCAGAGGTAAAGAGGCCAATAACATGGTGCTTTTAGCAGGTCTGTAAGACAACTTTCACTACAACCAAGATCCAGCTGAACTTTGTGTCAATAGAAAACCAGACTGGCTTATTCAGGAACAGCCACCTACTCCTGGGGACATTGTGGGGTACCACCCACAGCCCATGAGTTGCAGGACATGAGTACAGTGTCCTTATATTGTGCTCTTGTTGGATGATTGTATAAGAATGTGATGGTGATGAGCTGAATGACCCCTTAGAAGTGGTTTTGCTCCATAGTTCATTATTGTTATTTCATTACTGGTTACAAGGAATCAGACTGTACTTACAGGGTCAGAGGTTTAAGTATCCACTGTATAATTCTTGTAGTACTGTAGTGAGACAGGCTTGTATTAATACCACCTCATCTTGGAAGCCTTCAAAGCCTGTCAGTATTTCTGATAGTGTTTGGCACTTAGATATGACAGTGAATGGTAATTTGCAAGTGCCTCAAATGGACAGAAAATAGTTTTCATTATTTTTACTTGATTTGGAGTCGTGTCAAGCACCCTGTAAGAGCTCAGATATTACTGGGGCTGTGGCGTTCCCTAACAGGTGGCTGTGAGTGGTACGGCATGTCCTATCCTCATGGTAGGTCTTGGGGTTGAGTTCAACTCCTGGGCTCAGCACTGATCTTCTGGGTCACCTTGGGCGGAGGAAGCAGCTTGTTTATTGCCTTTTGCAAAACGCTCGGCGAGTTACAGATGGAAAAGCTATATAGAGGGAAGGCATGACTGCTGTGTTGATGGGTGTTGGGGAAACATGGGTTACGAAGAAACAAGTGGGTGTAAAAAATAAAGAGGAGGAGCAGAAAAGTGATGGAGAAGGTAGGAAGGGGTAGTTGCTCTTCTTTCCTGCTGTGGGACCTGGGTGCCAATGTACTCACACCCTTGACACCAAGACTTCTGACAGATCAGCTATTCTAGTCTCCCCTTGGCTTTCGCTGTTTCTCTCTGCAGACCAAATGCTGTACTTTCCCTTTGAAGAAGCTGTAATTACAGTAGAGCCCGGCAGCACTTTCCTGTGGTGGTAATGGATATATCAGCATTTCCACAAAGTCCCTTGTTGAGGGATTTACAGCTCTGCCATTAATATTAGCCACACAGTGGGTGTATAAGCTGCTTGCCCAAAAGTGTTAAAAAATAGTTTAGAACAGCGTTGCAAATTCTAGTAGGCCTTATCCAGAAGCAAAATTGCACTGGCTTCATAAAGAGTGATTTTAACCTAGTTCGGTTAGAGTATTGCTTATTTGTATGTACTTGTTCATATCGGGCTTGAGGGTGACTTTGTTCAACCTGTTCTGATTTTAATAAACTAGAAGCCAAGCAGAAATTCTGTAAGGACTTCCTCTTCATGCATAGCATCTCCTGCGCTGAACAGATCTGGTATCTATGGGTTAAACAGAACCTACAGAGATGGATTCTAATACATAGAATTCATACAGATTGAAGGGTAGGACACAGAACCAGCAAGTATTTAATCAAGCTGGTTTTCAACATCCCTGCAGCTAAAATGCTATAGATTGTGTGCAGCCACAGCCTAAAACCACAGACAGGTGAAATACTGAGACTCCAGCTACGTTACTACTATCACGGTGTTAACATTGAGAGGAAATACCAGAATCGCTTGGCTCAGTTTAACATAGAACAGCACAAATATCCTTTTATTCTCTCCCATCTACTTTACTAAATTGGGTAGGCATAAGAAAATATTTGTCTTCTAATTCTGTGAGTTAAATATTACATGCATGCCTGCTGAAATAAAAATTTTGAATGTCAGAGGTAAAGCTGAAGGCTTTTTCCGATGGATGATCTTCAGTATCGGGAATTCATGGTTCAGAAGGCACTTTCCTCTGGTAATGGAGTCTGAGGCGGTGTTAATATGTATGGCTTTTCCCATTCTGAGAAAATATCCTGGAAGGAAGAGGAGGAGGACAACACTACTCTAGTGCAGAGATTTCCCCATAAGTGAGGAATATGAAGCAATACAAGAAGGCTCAAAATATCAAAGCGCAAGACTCCTTAAAAATCAAGCTGGATGCTTAAATATCCATAGGATGGTGAACTGACCCTGGGCACTTGGGCACTTTACCAGTTTTATTTTCACTTTATATGCTTTATAATCTCCTTGCCTAGTTAAGGCCTTTAAGTGGAAGTCCTTCTGCATGAGGACTGTCTTTTCTCCACTTCTGTAGCACACAGTACAATGAGTTCCTCTGGAACACTCTGCTCACCACCAATATTAATATTTATTACTAGTGCTAATGCCATCACTTAAAAAATTGATTAGAATATGGAGAACATCATTCCAAGAGAGCCTAACAGAGCTTCTTGATCAGCCTTTAATCAAGATCTAACCTGATTTATGTTCCCCCCCCCTCTGTTTTCTGTTTCTGAAGATGAGCAAAGTTAAGAATTTAAGAAAAATACTGTCTATCTAGGAACGTTTTTTGTGGAATGTGCATTTGTATTGAAAACTGTAGTGCATGAATGCATATTTAACAATTTTTTAGCCTATAAAGGTGATTTTTTTTTTTCTTCTACATGTAAAGATTTTTCTTAGCTTAGGAGTAAAAAATATTAAAGTGTTACATTAGGATGATGAAGAGTTACCCAAGATCACACTGTCTAACCTTAAGAATTCTTGTATGTTCATGAGCTATAGCTGTAGCATTTCTCCTTCCAGAAAGGTCCTCTTGGTGGCAAGCAATAGCGCTAATGTACAGCTGGAGGAGTATTCTGTTTTTCTCCTTAATGCAGCAGAAACATCGCAATAAAAACAGAATCTGTGGAAGTGGCTGGATGTTACAGCTCCAGAATTTCATAGCACTGCTGCTCACAGTAGTATTACAATAAATACTGGCAGGTTAAATGTAAAATATAATAGTGCTAACATCTACGTAGAATTCAGTACGTGGGAGCTAGTAACTTCCCAAATGAATATATTGAATACTGTAACTAAATAGCAGAAATAATTGCATTTGTGCCCCCAAAGGAGATCTGAAGGCCTAGAGAGGAGAAACTTTATCACAGAGGTCACAGGGGGGAAAAAGCTGGAGGATGTGTTGAACCCTTTTGACGATGCTGCAGCCATCTGACTACATCAGTCTCCAGAGGAAGATGTTGATTTGGTCAGGAGGAAGGAGCACAAGCTTTCAAAAAGAGAAGGTTCTATGAATATTATGTGGATCTTGTGCTTTGAGTGTGGAAGCCCTTTCCATGCCCATGAAAAAAATGCTGGCGCTTCAGCTTCATCTTGTCAAGCAAAGTAGTAGAGATCTCCATGGAATTTGTTTCTGTAAGACCGGGACAGCAGGTACTTCTCAGTTGAGTTCACACAACTTAATATATAGTAGGATGTTTCTGAAAACTCATTCAGTCTAACATTTTAGTTATAATTCAATAATATTGCAGATCTGGTAGATACTCAGCCCATTGACTATTTAACACTTTCAGAATTAATAACTGATTCAGCCTGGAACGTGATGAATGTCCATGTCAAAGTCTAGTCATATCTGGCTTTTGTTCCAGCATATTCCAGAGACAAAACATTCTTTTATGGCTCTCCTAGTCTATGCATTTTTAAAAACACAGAATAAAAAGTCTTGGCAGGAATCCAGTCACTAGAATGATCTTCATTCCAGGAATATTTTTAAGGCCACTGTTTGCTGTTCATCCTCCTGGTATTCTTCAGTTGCTTGTTCTTCTCTTTATAATTGAGACATCCTTTTTTTCATTTAAAAACTATATGTGGCCTCAGCTTGCTCTAAGAAGAAGTCCTAGATTCTACTGATAAAAGGTATTTATTTACTTGTATTTAGCCATCAAAGTCCTGTAAACTTCACAAAGCAAGTTCAAAGGAAGCTGTAAGGTCAGAGTGTTTATTTCAGTCTTAATGAAGTACTCAGATGAAGTATTACTACTTGCATTTCTGTAGACAAAAACATTATCATCTGGAGAGCTCCAGAAACGGTGAAGAACCCTATTTTTCTAGTATTAGTCAAGCCTGAGTAACTGGTCATTTGCCTTCCCTGTTTATGCTCGGCGATGTAACACCAAGCTATGAGAGCAACTGTGGTGCAAGGTACTCTGAAATGTCTCAGAACCAACTTCAAAGGTAGTATGTGCACTCAAGCTAGACAGACCCAGTATTCACGACTTGGAGAATCTGTCCAACAGCAAAAGAAGAGTCCAAAAGAGTCCGTCTAGTTTGAAGATACAGGATTTACAAAAAATAAACCCAGGCAGTTACCTTCAGTCATAAAATTAATGACCTTTGAATAAAAATGTTTGGTAAAAGAAAGCTTGGTCTTCACAAAATGTGCGCTCCTTGAAGTTGTTTCAATTATTGATTGCTGCATTATGTCGTTCGCAATAACTCAGAAATCTTGAAATGTTTTAAAGAAGCCTTTTCATTTTCATATGGAGATTGCAGAAGTGCTTGTTCAGCAGGATGTGAAGATGAACTCTGCATCCAAATATATAAATAACTGAATATGCTTTTAGTTTTTCCATCATAACAGTTGCTTCGATCGCTGCCCTTCTACAGAAAAAGGTACTTTGTTGGTCTGATAAAGACAAAAATACCATAGAGACCACCAGGGCTTGGAATGCCTTTCTATAAGGAAGAAACCCTAATATTAAGACTATCATATTCAAACTGGCAGGGATCAAATACTTGTATCCATTCTGACACTGAATATCACTTTGTTAAATGAACCATTTGAAGGTGACAGCTTGTAATTGTGTGGGTTATTTTCAGGCAGAAAGGGTCAATATGATCATCTAGCCCTGCTTTGTGGTTCATAGAAATGTAGCTATTCCTTTTGGATGCAAGCCCAAAGACCAAGTCTGTCTGGCATTTCAGTGCTCTTATTGTCTTCAAGTGATTTTTCTCCTCAAAAAATAATAGCTTTTTGCTTCAGGAGTACTGCATCATTTTACAATTTTACAATCCAGTCCAAAGACAATTCTGATTTTGTAACTGATGCAGTTGAATGGGGAAAAAATAGAAAGTACAGTTGACTAATTCTTATCCCTGAGCAGCTTATCTAGGAAAGGGGTAGATTTTCTCATCACTTGTAGAATTCAAGTCAAGATTTGATACCGTTTTAGTGCAGTAAGAAGGCATCAATGCAGAGAGTGGACTAACATAGGGAAACTGTGGCACGGGCTATGGAGCAGGATCTGACTAAATGCAAGAATGATCCCTCCTGGCCTTCACATTGCTGAATTGCTTCATGTATGTTAACCCTAGTTTACAGTAAATGTGTGCAGTGGAAATGACCAACATAATGAAATGGGCTCCAGCATTTTGCTGTATGTCTTTTTATTTTTCCACACATGAATAGAATGTCAGAAGAACCACGTTCCAAGATAACACTTTATAAATGGTATTACCTATGCTCTTCTAAGGCAGCTTTCCCTGTGCCTCTAATTGTGAGTTGGGGCGAGGGGAGTGAGTATTACTGTGATGGCTGGTACGTTTGTAATAATTAAGGGTTAACATGTGCGATCGATATGAGAGGGGAGCTGATAGTGGTGTGCTTCTGTGCAAAATGTTGGGTTCCCCTTCCAACTCCCGCCTATTGCTAGCTGGCTAGCTAAAACAAATAACACTGCATGCTAAATATAAGTGGCTAGATCCTACTGTGGATCCATCTGCAAACCTACCACGTGCCAGTTGCTCTAGGTAGGGTATCTTGGCATGGACATCTGTTTACAGGGAAAGCCTTTTTTTTTTTTTTTCCTCTTTTTCTTTCTTTTTTTTTGTTTTTTTTTTTTCTGCCCTAATTGTTTCCATGTATTTTAGACTTGGGTTTCTCCCATTTCATGGACATGAGAGCAATTAGCCAAGAACTTACAAGCTCAGCAGAGTTTAGGGAGTAGTTTATAAACAAATCAAGGTTGCTCACAAAGCATGTTTTCCTCAGATCCGGTGAAATGGTAAATACAGCCATCTCTCAACTAGTCTGACCAGTGAGGGGGAGATGGGATAACCTGGATAAAGAAAACACAGATACTACGAAACATATGTAAATGAGTCAATAAGATTGTATGATAAAAGCAAGGTTTATGATGCTTTTGGCTTAGATTCATGGGTGCTAATGAACTCCTGGGCTGGGAAGTGTATACCTTGTGCTGTGATATACCTTAGCCCAAGTCTACCACATATGGTATAAGCATTTCCCTGCTTTCACAGCCTGAAGAAATCCCATTTTTTGGTAGGCACTCTGTGTTCATGCACAGGGCTGAAAGCGGGAGTGATGCTGCTCCTGAGTCAGGTCTGGCTTGGCTGGTGTCTGCACTGGGGTCACCAGGGCTCTTGGTTACAGGGTCAGTGTGGGTGCAACCCACTCTGTGGCTGTAGCATAGCACATCTGCTGCACCCCACGGGTAGCAGAGCTCACTACGTGCAAGGCTTTCCTGGCATCTAGTTTATAAGTAGATATTCTCCTATCTGCTTTCTGTATTGTTGTTGCTTTCCCATGCTGCTTTAATTAAATAACTTCTGTCTGCCGTTCCAGTATAATTTACTTGCCAATACTTAAACTCATGTTTTCATACACTTCTCTAAACATACTGCATCAAAATTCAGCCTGATTTATACCGATGGACTTTTCTGAGCTCTGAAAAAAATATATTGGAAAATATATTGGAAAGAATCTTACAAAAAGTTAATTTATAAAGCTTAACATAACTAGACATTCTCTGCTATGTAGTATCTTAAAAGCCACTGGTCCAAGGTCATGCGTGCTAGTAAACTCAAGTATACTAGTATACTAAATGTATCCACACAGACTATGGTTTTAAATAAAAGAAAAAAAGATTGAGAATATTCTTTAAGAAGTCGCTGTTGTATATCTATAAGCACTCCATAACACTTGCTTTCAGAATTAGTATTTATTAGCACATCATATTTGGAACATGTAAATGCTGTTAACTATTCCTGACCACTTAAATATGCGATATGGGTTCAGTTTCTGCATTGCTACATATTTCATTACTTCAGTGCAGCTTGTATTCCCAGCTGTCTAAAACTACACAAGGCTGATGCAGTTAAAAATACTTAATTTTTCAGAGTGAGGCCTTGAAAGTTAAAGCCCTCTGTTCTGGATGGACAATAATATCTCAAGGTCTTTTTTCAAAACACAAGGGCTTATCTTCGAGAAGGCTTTCTCTCCCTGTTCCTGCTCCTCCTAATGGATACCAGTTGGCCAAGTGATGTTGGGAGTGATGGTAAAGGCATATGTGTAGTGTCACGCACAGTTGTACAGCCATCAGAACCATCATGGTTCCCAGGACGCTGTCGATGGAAGCCTATCTCTGGTTACACCACAGGATTCCAATCCAGCATCCTCATACTGAGCAGCAGCAACATTTACGGAAGTAACTTGGCTGAAGTCCACTGGGCTCCCAAGATGTGCGTGTTGTGAGAAAGAGCTGGAGAATGAGGCCCTGAATCTGCGATAGGCAGATGTCCAAGCCTACCTGCTCTCTTGGTAAAAAGTTGTGATGTTGAAAAGTTTTAGGAATCAAGCCCTTGTCTATTTTGTCACTGTCAAACCTGGGGGGGACAATGCTGATACGCATCCTCTTTGCAAATGTCTAAGGAGTTCTTTTTTTTAAGAAGAGCCAGGTATATGTATACTAGTTGTCTCCTTAGCACAGAGCCTCTCCAGCACTCTAACCCTATACTTTAGTCACTACTGACAGGTAGAGGGCAAATTTGCATAATGAACTGTTTAAATATTCAGTTTTATCAAGGCTTCAAGGCACTATTTGTCCTCCGCATCTTCAATAGCTAGTGACCCTATCTAAATCAACATCATTTGTCAAATCAAATTAGGCTTGTTGTTAATTTCAGACAGTGATGTTCATCTTTTTGATGCTTTCAAACAACTCTGAGGTAAATCCCTGTGACATAATGCTGCTTAGATATGCTAAATGAGTCACTTGTTCAATGCTGCAATTGTCAGAAAAATATGAAACTTAGCTCTAAGGTAAATATTGTTGGGTCACTTGAAATGTATGCAAATTTGACATTTCTCTGCTGATTAGCATATCTACACATCAAAGTTTTCTATATATCACATCAGATATTTTTGATTCAGGAGAGTTAAGGTCAGTGGCACTTGGCATACTCTTTACTTTGCATCAGACAAGATGAGAAATGAAAATCTTCTTAGGGAAACTTTCCAGCTCAAACCCTACTTTGCTGAAGCAAGAACATTGCAGGGCAAAATAGCAGAGATTCCTGTTTTTCAGTATAAATCTAGTAGAGGAACATAAAGAGGTTGTTCACTTAACTAATGAATTCCAAAGGAAAACCAAATAGAATAGATTATAGATATTTGGGTGCAGAGTAAAAAGCTTCTCTTAATCTCTGCAATGAATTTGCCTATACAGACTATACATCTCTGCGTATGTATATGTTTGTTTGCTTTTGAAGTAAGTCTCTGTTTTGTAAATGAAAGAAAAAAAAGAAAGAAAAGAAGCTATGTTCTGATCTTTCAAAAGTTTCATGTTGGTTTGTGGCTGAAATGCATCAGATTTGCACTGTCCTTCCACAAATTTACCTGCACGTGATGGAGTGCTGCAGTTCCGAAGTTCATTAGCATCTATGGGAGTAATCACTGAGCTAATGACAGTGGTCACAAGAGTTAATTGTTCACACGTTTGGCGCATCAGGCCTTTAGAGATTGTCAATAAATTGTCAGTGGATTCGAGTCTCCAAAACTCTCTGTGAAAATCCATTATGTTCAATGACAGACAGGTCTTGGTTTGGATGGTCCTCAGCTGCCATGGACATCATCCAGTGGAAGGATAATTTATGCAGCACTTTTGAAGTCCTGATACCTGAACAGATCTGTGTCAATGAGGGTAAGGAGGTGCACAGAGAGCAGGCACTACAAATCCCCAAGAGCGTCTTGCTGGAGTGCAGAAATACAGAGACTTTCTCTTCTGGTGCAGTGGAGTAAGTCGGTTGTGTAGATGTGCTTCTTCTTTCAAAAAAGAGGGAAAGTATCTCAACTGCAGCATCCAGTGAATGCCAGCGAAATTTTGTTTTAAAAATAAAACAAAGATTTTTCAAATTATTGGAGCAGAAAGATGTGTCAGACACCACTAACATATGTTTATTTTTCTTTTTCTCTGCTATAACTGAAACACGGCCAAACCCTGCTTCTTTCTCCTTTACCTTGTGTGAGGATGTGTGCGCACATATATACAGATATAAAATTTATACTTACTCTGCGTGGAGACTTTACATGCTACGTTCTGGAAATGAGTGAATGGACTTATTAGACTCCAGAAAATAAGACGTAGAAATGCTGGTTGATCCATTATTACTGCAGGGTATATAGCACCACTCAACCACATTAGTAGTTGATGTTTGATGATAAATCAATAATAGCTTTTATCTTCTAAGTAAAAGATATTTTATTCTCTTCCGCCTTTCCCGTGATGGGTGATATAAACCCAGGAACGGCACTCACATTCTTAAGGCAAGATTTTAAAACTATTTTGGTGTAAGATTCACATTTGCAAGCTGCCCATGCTTCCCATATTGGCAATGATTTTGACAAATGTAAAAAAGTCACTAATATTTTGACACTTTCACTGCCCAACTATGATACCAGCTGGCTGTGAATTCAGTTATTCATTGTTCTGCTGTATTTTAAAGACTGGTCCAGAGCCAATGTACTGGACCGGCTCCATTCATTCATTTTCAAGATTGAAGTTTCAGCTAACTGTAGTGGCCATTTTTCAAATAGATCTGGAAACCTCTTCCAATTTAACAGGTTCATACACAACAGAAAAAGTCAAGTGTGCATGTAGATTTACAGCTCTTCTCTTTGAGGGAAGGGATATATACTTTTAAGTATGAATCAACTTAGTCTTTACAGGATTTCTGACTGCTTTCATATTTATTTTTTTTTTAAGACATGACCAGTATTTTCTTCCACAGTAAAGCAAGGGGAAAAAATAATCTTTATACTGATTAGATAAATTTAAAATAAAATTGAACTGAGAGAGAACTGTTCTGAATTCTTAAAATGAGAAATCACTACACTGCACTCATGCTGCCTGAGATTTATAGCAACTCAATCGTTACTTTTAAAGAAACTAAAAAGGAACTTACACATTTTGTCTCCAGGTGGGCAAATACAACTTTAAAATGGGCAGAGATGGAGATCTCAGAAGTCCTTAGTGCACTTGCAGTACAGACCAGAAGTACAGGACCCTTTGTAAGTGCAATCTTTTCTGATCTGAGCATCCCAGAGAGCAGATACACGTCTAAGTAAGCAGGTTCTTTTGAAGTGCCCTTCTTTAACAAATATAATAAAAATGTGCTTACTTAGTGGGTCTTCTTTATTGTGCCTGATAACGTTTTACACTGATTTCCAAGCCCAGTAACAATATTCATCCCTCTGGCTTGTAACTCACTGATTAAAAAACAGATTGCCAGCAGTCATCTGCTATTGTCTGGCTTCTTAAATTCTGTTTCTGGTTTAATTTACTTGATTGTTCCATGCACTATTCATGAGATCTATAATATTCCAAACTTTAATTTCAACAGATTAATTCTTACTAATTATTCAACATATGAACCTGCACATGAGAATTGTACTGTATGCACCATCCTGAGGCACAGAATGCAATGTCGAATCGTTTTCTGATTTCAAGTGGAAAACAAACTAATTATGTGGAAATATGATAATATATTGTGCTGCAGGGACCAGCCCTTTGTCTGTTTAGAAATGTTTACTTATGATCGGCTCCCTGTGTTATTTCTTCCAGGAGGAGCTGCCCTTTCTTAATGCATAAACATTATTGACTGGTCCATGATTCTTTACTTCAAGAAAGCTGATTTACATAATTTTATATTACTTCCGTCTGGTGGAAACAAACAAGACATCCCAGGAAAGTAATAATTGAGCTAGCTGTAGCAATCTTCTGGAAAGATAAGACACGGAAGTCCTTGGAAATGAAGGATCACTTATTTCTCTTTTATTTCTCCTATTATTTTTTTTTTCATAAGCTGTCACACAGCTTTACCTCTGCTCTGTTTGATTTGATACGTATCAGCATCCAGCACTTCAGCACAGCGTGGGGTGCAAATCAACCATCAAAAAACTGAAGGAGAACATGCTTTCTCCAGTTTTCTGTCAAGGTACCCCAGTCAAAGCTAATTGGGTAACGGCGGTGCTGCGAAATATCAGGGTACTGGATCATTCGTTGTTTGGGTGAAGTCCTGCCGTGGTCGGTGGAGCTGTCAGAGATCTGTGGTGTCTCAGCCTTACCAAGCTAGAAACTGTGGTGAAGCTGTCATGCTGCTCAGCTGAAAAAGAAATGATTTAGTTAAATACAGGAGGGGAAATAAGACACACACCCCCCCATAGTAATAAGTTTTTGCTTCCCATGCCATGTGAAATGCGATATGTGTAACAAACTGAAAGGTTGAAATGTGTTTTCATAAATTAATCACCAGAGAAAACTATAAAAATAAAATAGAGGAATTGAGTTTCTCAAGGGACACTGAACAGTAGTGGCATTATGTAGCAAGCCAAGGATCTATGAAAACAAACATCAGCAACAATGAAGGCAGGCAAAATCTGGTCCTTAGAACTACATTTTAATAGATGGTGATACAGCATGGTTTAGCAAATATTGTAACACTTTCATTCCCCCTAGAAAGCCAGCTTTTAAATAACAAGTGTATTTGGTTTTCCATTCCATCTTAGAATCATAGAATGGCTAGAGTTGGAAGGAACCTTAAAGGTCAACCTTAGAGTTGCAGCCCTCAGAGTTCCAACCCCCCTGCCATGGGCAGGGACACTTCCCATCACACCAGGTTGCTCAAAGCCCCATCCAGCCTGGCCTTGAACCCCTCCAGGGATGGGGCAGCCACAGCTTCTCTGGGCAACCTGTTCCAGTATCTCTTCTTCTGCAATAGTTCATGGTTTATGAACTTTACAGTATCTAATGCATTCTGGTATTTACTTTTTGCTTTTTGATGGCAAAACAGTTTGCAGATCGTTTGCTTTATGTTTCATGTATTTTTTTACTATTATTTCTACTGTATCTTGCCTAAAAGCCCCTAAGGGGTGATCAGAGGGACACATCACTAAAGCAAACAACATCGCTGTCCTAAAAGTTCCTATTCTACAGTCCAGTTTCTGGTTCCAAAAAGAAGCCCAGCATTCATTTAGCAATTTTTCTTTAGTAACTCTAATAGAAGTTTGCAATTACATTATCCTTATCTTAAAGTATAAAAACTGAGTAAATGTTGTGACCAGAAGTTATTTCAGTGCTTTCTAAAAAATAAGGTTTAGTATCTAATGGAATGTTGAGTTTAAGTCCCCTTGTGCTCTGCGTTTCACTTTCCCAACCCTGCTGCTCATTACTGGTTGAGAGAAGGGGTGGAAAACAGAACTGATCTTGGGATGAATCCCTTCATTTGTTTTTCCAAAGATTTCTTTTTTTCTGCCAGAAATAAAAATGGAGCTATCTATTCTTCACAATGAAAATGTTCCTGGAGAGAGCAGGACAGCTCAGGAAGCACATGAAAATTCAAAGAGGCAGCGCAGAGGGGAATTTTTAATATTAATTTTACATGCTGTGTTCTGGCTTGATATAAATCTGAAAAGCACCATTTTAAAAGACTCTAGTATGACTTTCCTGGGACCAGTTCAAGACAGTTTTGTTCACACTTAATGAAGAGATCATGGAATGTGGAGGATGATGGGATGAGAAGGTTATTTTTCTCATTTGGGCTCAGACTTGAAGAGTAACTTGTGCCTTTTCTTAGATATAAGGACTGTGGAAAACTTCCTTGGGAAATGGCTGTAGAGCATCTCTTAATGGTATTTAAATAATTCAAATGTAAATATCGTTGTAACCCAGCAGACTGTGTTTTCTCCCTAAGCGGTGCTTAGTGTGTTGGAAAGGCAATGCAGAGAAACAGGGAAGAAAGGAGGACTTTCCCCAGTCCCAGGGCGTACTACAGATCCTGCTACAGCCTCCAGCTGTACCACTGGCTCCAGGCTGTGATCTCGTCTGATCTCCAGCTCAGCTGGGTCAGCTTTCTTGGCTGAGAGATGTTCCTCGAAAATAAACCAAAGATGTTTCCAGATATGAGAGATGACTGAAGGTAGTTGGCTGGGGCTGGATCAGACCCACTCTGGCCAGGAAAGAGAGCTTTCTGCCACCTCTAGCTCCACACCTGCAACCAAGCCAGCACTGCTTGCTGGCAGTCCATGGAGTCAATGATGCTAACCCTGCAGCACTGTGAACCACCTCCTAGAAGTGCTGTTACTCCACTTTTACAGGTTGAGATTTGTGTGATGAAGCATCTTGATCAGGACCAGGTAAGAACATTTCTAACAGTGCAAGAACATTAAACTGTATCATCCTACTGCTCTGAAAAAGGGCACTCTTTTGATCTATGTGTTTTGAGTCCCTTCAATTCAGCTTTCATAAATCCTGGGCATCTTTTTGCAGGAAGGCAAGATTTTCATATTTTTTTTTTTTTCTGAGCACTATGACTGTATATGAGTATAAAATGAAGAAGTTTCTGGAGAGCAGGGAGTGCTCTGGGCTGGAGGATATGGTTGCCTGGGCAGTGTTAGTGTAGGAGGTGTAGGACTTGCTAGAGGGAATATTGCAAACCCCAAAGTATGTGCCTGACTGAGCATACCACCATCCTCTTCGTCCCCCTTGGTGCAGTTTAAGTCCCAAGGTGAGGACAAGTGGCAGAGCAGTGCCTCTTGCCCATAGAGGTGCATTACAGGATCCCACCAAGGTCTCTGTGGATGATGGGGTGTAGGACACTAATGCATTTTGCCTTGATTTACCCAGACTCATGGTGTGTGTGCTATCGGTGAATCTCTGTGCAGGCACAGACCAATTTCTCAGTTACTGGCATCTCCAATCATAGAGCTGAGTTGATTAAGTTTTGATGCATTTTGTGGCAGGCCATTGGTTAGGCATCAGGAAAGTTTACTCTCTTCTGCTCTGACCTACCTTCAGCCTCAGATGTTCCCTGTTTTGGACATGGGTGTTTTGGCTGGGCTTTGTCATGGTGTTAAGTGGTTTTGCTCAATGATGCACTGGGGCAAGAGGCATCCTTGTTTCTAAATAAAAGAAGCTTTTCAGTCCTTCTCAGAATCATTGAATGATATGGGATATGATAATATGGAAGGGACTTCTGGGGATCACCTAGTCCAAACCCCTTGCTGAAGCAGGTTCACCCAGAATAGGTTGCAGAGGAACATGTCCAACAGGGTTTGGAATGTCTCTGGAGATGGAGACTCTACCACCTCTCTGGGCAGCCTCTTCCAGGATTCTGCCATCCTCAAATTAAGGAAATTCCTCCCTGTGTTTAAATGGAACTTTTAATGTTCAATTTTGTGCCTGTTATCTCTTGTCCTGTCACTGGGCACCACTGAAAAAAGACTGGCCCCACCCTATAGAGGCAGACTCTTCCTTTTTTATCTCCTTCCTTCCTTGATATTTTCTATAAAGGAGAGGCTGTCGCAGCACTGTGGTTTGTCATTATTAATCTGTAGAAATCTAAAGGAAGCTAAAACATGGCATGTCCTCAGCCAGGTCATCTGAATGTGACCATCCCTTGCACCCAGGGGTGTTTCTGGTGCACCCACCAACTCCTGCAGGCTGGGTCCACACCCTTTGGCCAGGATGTATGGACATCGCTTACCCTTGCTGCTCTGTCAGAAATTGCCATAAATAAGGTGCTGAGCATGCTCAGGTTTCCCATAGACATTTTTTGCAGTGTCTCTGTGGTGGATTAGCTGGTGCTACCCACACTGGATTTCACTGGAAAGAAGTTTGCTGTGGTTACTAACACAAATGGTATAAGCTGAGAGACTTTTGTTGCGGGAGTGATCCAAAGCCTGTTGAAATAAATGCAAAGAATAGCCTTGTCTCCAGTGGGCTTGGGATCAGGCCCAGACTCACGATCATAGTGTACTGTCCTTTTTCATAATTCTGTGAGAATGGCTTTTTCTTTTGTGCAACAAACCATAGCTAAGGGGAGCGGGGAAGAGAGGAAGGCAAAGAGAACCACAGAAACTGTGCTAAAGGAATTTAAAATGAAAAATGCATTAAAAATTTAGTATGTGAGCAAAACCAGACTACTTTGCTCTGAAAGGGTGAAAGGGAGGAAAAAAAATTATTTTTTTTATACATACCAGGCAAGGACAAGCACAAATCTGACCACGTCTGAGAACAGCAGAGAGCCACAGCCTTGGATGACATTGAAAAGTTCTGGCAAAGATCTCTGTTTAAAAGAAGGGGTGAGAGAAGGAAAGAGCCAGATCTGGCACATAAGCCCCTAGATGTTTGTGTGAAGCTATACCACACTTAGCTTTTGAGACTTTTCGCCTGATTTGAATGCATATGTTTGATAATAGGAAATGACATATTTATATTTGCTCCTTACGTTACTTGGGAGTCTTTAAAAGAGTTCAGGGAATTAGTACAAAGGGTTCTGGGAGCTTCTGCATCGCTCTTGCCAAGTCAACCTGGTAATTAAGGGTTGTGCTCTGTAAGTAATGTAAATCTAGCAGCACTGGGAGCTTGTGTGACTGGCAGGTAACTCCCAGATCTTTAGTGGGGAAAGACAATTTTTTCATGTGGGCAGAGTGATTTTGGGTTGACTCCACCTGCAGGGGCTCTTGGCCACGAGAAGACTCCCAGTGAGACCCGTTGTGTCCTGCCTGGTCACACTATTCTTGTCTGTGAGCATCACCTTGTGAATTGAGACCTTAAAGAGCAGTCATCAGACACCCTCCCCGTGTTTCCATGTGTTTTGAGTTTTTCTAATGGGTTACACCTGAATCACCCACAACTTTTTAATTATTTCTTTTCATGGGGAAAAGTTGTCTTCTAGGAGCCAAGAGATAAATTAAGAGAAAAATCTGGTTGTGCTTTTCAGGACTCTGCGTTGAGCTAGCTTCTTTATGGAACTGGATGGGGGTGTCAACGTCTGTATGGACACCTCTGGAAAGAGTGTTATAGTGGAGTCTCTTGGAGTGAATAGCTCTTCTTTGGGTGAATTTTTTCCTTCTGAAAGCCGCTGTACAATCATGGAGATACATACGTGAAAGCGGGAAGATGCAAATATGCAAGTCTAGGCCATCCCCATTGAATACCCAAGCGGGGGGAAACAAACCCCCTCATTTTCCTGCAGGAGTAGACACGAGGAAGAGATGTCAGTGCAGCTATGACATCTGTTTACATGGGGATTTTATGCACCTGTTCACTAGGCAATAACAAATGCTTACCATGGTGGTAGCTGTATCACACGGTACATATGCTGCTTCTGACATACATAACACCTCTTTAAGGAAACACATGGCCCCATATGTCATGAGAACTTGTTTACATTCTACAATACAGTAATGGAAAATATGTTTCATAATAAATGTTTTCATCATTTTTGTGTTTAAGGAAAGAATGGGAGTTTTACGCCCTAGCTGTCAAACTGAGTGTCCTCCCTCATTGTTCTCGTTGAGAGATGTGTGGCTGTGGACTAAAGTTCCTACAAGCTTTTAAAATTCAGAGAAATCGAGTGCTCAACTGGTCAGTTTTAAGGGCTGATGTCCATGAAAAAGGTAAGTTTAAAAATGCCAGTAAGACTGCAACGTATACTTGGGTGAAATCAGTGTATTTCTTTGACTTGCTATCAGACGCTCAATTTCCAGTAACTTTGAGAATAAAAGTCAGATATTGCATCTGTACAGAGCTCTTGAGATACTGAAGCCACCTTAGGAAGAGCATTCCAATGGCTTTGCAGCCTCTGCTCTTAGTTCAGTCACCCTGGAACCAAGAAAAGAAAATGTATTACTTCACATCCATAAAATTAAGTGCATTTTTGCTTGAAAATTGCTAGTCCAATCTCCCAAGAAATTAATTTGAATAGGTTTTTGCTTGGCTATGGTTTGGTTGAGATTATTCAGGTTTATGCTCCCATTTTAAGGCTTTTCCTTTCTACTAGTTCTGGTTTCAACTTCCAGTGTTTCCATCGAGAAAACTGGTCACACACGGGATTCTGTGTCCTCCATTCAGTCCTCTCAGCTGGAGGAAGGTTTTGTCTTATAGTTAAATCAACTAATTACAGGCCTGTAATAGCTGCAAAAAGGTTGTTATTTCCTATGGAAATATAATAGAATGACAACAGGTCTAAAAGTTAATAATTCTTATTATAGGGAGTGGGGTTTTGGGGGATATTTAGCCTGGCTGTCACTTTGTGGGATTTATTTTTGTGGAGTTAGATAACAAGAGAGAAAATCAGACCCTACCTTGTTAAAATCAACTTATTTACAGACAAAACTCAAGTGTGAATGAAAAGTATGATGTATGGACGAGTAACTTTTATTCCTTTAAGGAATGATAAGGAATGGGGCTGTTCAGCCTGGAAAAGAGAAGGCTCCAGGGAGACCTTCTAGCAGCCTTCCAGTATCTGAAGGGAGCTACAGGAGAGCTGGAGGAGGGACACTTTGTCAGGAAGTGTAATGATAGGACAAGGGGTAATGGTTTTAAACTGGAAGAGGGGAGATTGAGATTGGATATTAGGAAGAAATTCTTTCCTGTGGGGGTGGTGAGGCACTGGAACAGGTTGCCCAGAGAAGCTGTGGATGCCCCATCCCTGGAAGTATTTAAGGCCAGGCTGGATGGGGCTTTGAGCAACCTGGTGTGATGGGAGGTGTCCCTGCCCATGGCAGGGGGGTTGGAACTCGATCTTCAAGGTCCCTTCCTTGGAACTCGATCTTCAAGGTCCCTTCCAACTGTAACCATTCTATGATTCTATAATTTGACATATTGTTAAAATACATCTTTTTCTCTGTTTAGTCCTCCTACAAAGCAGGATTCCCTATTTCAGCAGTTCACTTGGTATAGAAGAATAGATGAGTAGATCATTTATTCTGAAGTATAATAGCCTAAGCTGGTCAGTTCTCTTTGTGCATTGAGTGTTGTTTAACAACAAAGAATTTTCAGGAGTTTCATAGCATGTCCACCCCAAGCACTTTTTATTACTTTTTATCACTTCTGCTTTTAAAATATGCACCTGTATGATAAAAGCAAAATGCTCATTTTCTTTTCTTTATTTTGAACTAGCCCCTTCATAACTTCTTTAGGTGGCTTTAAGCACAAACTTGAGAGAAATGCAGGCAGTTTTGGCTGTTATTTCTTTTTTATTACCATTGGTTTAGTTTTTATGCATTGAGATATTTGTTCTTCTCTCCCAGAGTCCTTCCCAGACTGGGAAATCCTTTGTCTGTTTTGGTCAAGATTGTACGAGTGGTGCAACTCCATGTGATCTGACAAACACAGGCCACAGAACACTTTCAAACCTTGTTCTGAAATGTGTCGATGGTAAAATGATAATAAAACTACAAAAATAGATTAAACTGCACTTTTACTGGCATTTTCTGGCTTATACTTTCTTAGTTTCTGAGTTTCTTGGGGCTTATGAAATATATTAGGGATGAAGTGCTCGTGCCCATATATATTTGAGGACAGAGATACATATTTAACTACTCTATGAGCAGAGCATGTGTTTTTGCTTTCAAACATGCTGCTCCAGTGTGCTACCACAAAAAAATACTCATTCTAAAGTAACCTATTTTGCAGAAAGTCTGGCATTCCCAGGATGTCACAAAGCACCTTCAGCATCTGCAGGACAAAATTTAATCCTTCTGTTGACTGACACTTGCATCATCACTCCAGAAAGCTAAAATGAAACACCTCCCAAACTGTCTGGTCCTTGCAGTTTGCATAATAGAGATAAATATGATCGTATTCCTTTAAAATCTTGGGAAACTAAGGCCCTCATTCAACAAAGTGTCCAAGTCTCATGGACTTCAAGGATGCTTAAGGTTATCCGTGTTCATCATTGCTTTGTTCGATTGATATTTTTATTATGTTCAATTCATATTTATATTGATGATGCACACCCTGTTCAAGACTGACTTGGCTAAAAGCATGAGCTTACCAAGCTTTAATAGCACTCAGTTTCATTTATAAAGAACTCCACTTTTTGTCTAAGTTCCCATTTAACACACCAAAATGTAAGGGTTTTTTGTCCCTAGGATGAATTCTCAGCTACTGGAATGATACATAATACTGTTTCTCTGCATGCTGAAACTTGGTTTTCATCACACAGATGATGTGGGTTTATANATGGTGATACTGCAGCTTGTGTTTTGCAAGAAGGAGCAAAATCAAGGTCTTCAGGAGTCATTCGTAACAACATTCATACCAGCTATTGGAGACATACATTGCCTTTCCATGAAGTCAAATGATTTAACAAGGAGCAGGTGAATAATATATATATATATATATATATATATATAAATGCATATATAGTGTTT
This sequence comes from Pedionomus torquatus, assembly GCA_013398155.1. Classification (NCBI taxonomy): domain Eukaryota; kingdom Metazoa; phylum Chordata; class Aves; order Charadriiformes; family Pedionomidae; genus Pedionomus; species Pedionomus torquatus. Next base: position 209,407 of record VZRU01001924.1, read on the forward strand.
GTGTGTGTGTATATATTATCTATAGGTTATTCCCACAATTAGGCCCAAGACTTATTTTGAATTTATAATTATACGTGGACTAGAGGGGATAATGAATCTTGTTGGAATTCTTAGCAATTTCTTACTCTTAAATACATTTTTGCTGCTTTATTATTTTGTTTGTTAAATTTACATAAATAGAGCAAATTTGAAAGTATTTGGAACACACTGAAGTGTCGTATCCATCAATTTCTTTCTGATGTCTTTTAGAAGAGGTTGAGGTTTTCACCTTCCACTGTGTCAGAGCAAACAAGTACCTTCTAAAACAGTGATTGAAATCCTGGTTTAAATACGCTACTGAATTTTACAGTGAAATTCTACCTATTAATTTCTCCTACAAAGTCTCCTGAACTGGATTACTGCTCATGTACTTAGGTGTCTCGTTCACAGAAGAGTGCTGACGAGCTTTATGAATGGGAGAATAGCATCATTTAAAAAAGGAAAATAACTTGAAATTTCTAAGGAAGAAGAGTTTCCTAGCGTTTTAAGGTAGCAAACAATGTTCCACCAGTGTGAAGCCAACCTCTTTTTGTCTTATTTTCAAATCAAGAAGCAATATGATAACTACCTACAGAAATGTGAAATGACAGTTAAATAACCCTTTTTCTTCCACTGTCTGATTAAGCCTTAAAGAGAAAAATCACAAAGATATGACAAATTTTATTTTGCTATCGTATGCGGTGAGCAGTTTCTGAGAAATACCGTTTCCTCACCACGGGGAACCAGTGCTCACTAATAGCAGAGCCAAGCAAAATTTCTGAAAATTGTTATTGTAATGTTTACATAATGAGATCATATTTTTTTTCCCTTATGAAGTACAGGTGCGAAACCTAAACACTGTGCTCCCAGAAGTGCAACTTTCCAGCAGTTTCTTTCTTAAGCAGTCCTTGCAAACTTTACCAGCCAACTATTAATGGGCTATTGACAACCTTGATAAATCTCTTTTTTTTTTTATTATTTTGCCTCTTGCAACCCTACCAGTGCAAACCCACCCTCCAACAATTCCAAATCTTTCTGCTCATTAATTTTCTTTCTCTCTCTTTCCCCACCATCCCCCCCATATTTTCTTTTTTGAGGACCAGTCAACCTACAGAAGAGCATCTGCTGGACCCTGAGTGGGGAAGCAGACATGCGGATGCCTTGCAAATGTAAAAGCCAGGAGTGGGTTGGACCCCAGATGGTGAGTGTTTGCTCTTAACAAGGAGGCTCTTTCTCCTTCAAAAGAAGGGAGGTAGCACCCTCTAGCACTGAGCCTTTGCTACCACTTCAATGACAGGCACTGCCAAACATAAATCAGAGTGATAACAGCCTCTGTTGGGGATTCAGACCCACATTTTCCTGCATGGAAGATAAAATCTTTTCTGGTTCTTAATTCAATCACATACCCAACTGGCAATCTTGCATATCAAAATGGGAATCCTGGGAGGCTGCTGGAATATGCAGATCAACAGAAGCTAATTAGCATTTACTTGCAGCCATCCTTAACTGATTGGCAGCACAGCTGTGGGGACCAAGCAGAACATGCTGAGTTGCATATTTGTATGGCCACCTGCCATTTGGTGGGATCCAAAATAGTGTAAACTACCACTTCACAATAACTCAGTGACCTTAGTTTTGAAGTAATATTGAATAGACATATTTGGCTAAGTGTATAATTAGTGCTTATTTCACCTGACATGCAGTTCAACAATAGGCTGTGCAGCAGTACCTTCTTAATTTGACATGTTGATGTCTTAATTGAGATTGACAACTTGTTAGAGAGGTACTATATTTCCAATGCAGGCTGAGATCTACCCATCATCACAGGCTTCCCTAAGCATATGAAACAATGTGCTTTTATGCCTTAAAACATATCCCAGCTATTCAGAATGGACCAATCAAACAGCAGTGGAGCTGATGAAAGATCAGGACCGTTTCTTGCAAGGGTTCTCTGTAAGGACTTCTATTGCTTTGCTCAAAATATGGAGTGGGGTGTGATCCAGAAAAGAAAAATATCAGGAAGCATAACAAATTAAAGGGGGAAAGCATGTTGAGGAAGAAGGAATGTCGGCATCGTAGGCCAGTTCACACAGTAGTGGTGAAGTGAGCATGAATGAAAGCTGTATCAGTGATTTACTGCAAGCCATTGAGAAGGAAGTGGCATCTCTCGTGGTTAAAATGAGCAGAGATCTGTATCTTGATCGCCTCATCATCCTAATCTTGGTTGCCTGGATGTCAAGATATCTCTGCTTACAGGCAAAAATAACTGAAACAGATCAAATTTGTGTATCTGTGACAAACTAGATATAGCTGACTTCTATGAATTGGCATGTTTTCTTGGGGCAGCTGGACTGGCTTCTAGCAATAAGGAGTTTGGTCTTGTTTCAGACCGAATGATAGAAAATTGGGGCGAAAAAAAGTGGACCTGGTGAGTGGTAGGAAGAGTACATCTAGGATTGCTGATCTATGTGAAATATAATGAAATATATAGCCAGAGCTATAATACTCAGTGGAAGATGCAGTAGCCTAGTGATAGGTAAGAATGGACTTCTTGTTTGTGTGTTTCCAAAAGGAGACCAGTGCCTGTGGAAAACTAAGTCACTTCAATCAAAACTATATCCTCATTATTCCTGTGTCGTGTATGGACAGAAGCAAGACCTGGAGTTCATCTGCTGTTCTTTACCTGGGGAAGTGCTATAAAAAAGGCCACTCTACCTTAACTATTACCTGCCTTTCTTAATGTCCTTGGGATAAGTATGTTCAGAGGTACTTTGGAGGGACATGGCTATAAGACACTTCATATTTATTAAAGTACACACACATAAAGCACATTCCTGATAATGTAAAGGAATATAAGTGTCCAAGTTGACAAACCCACTCCCCTGTGCCCCCATGAAAGGTGTGAGCTACAAAAGGAAAGAGCCCACAAGGCCATTAAGTCCAGGGCACCTGCCTCTGCAGAAGTCATTCCAACAATTGCTTAATGTTTGTTATTTGTTATGTTCTCTAGCATTTTGTCATTACTCCTCAAGCAGAAGACAGTTGTTGAATGTTCCAAGAGGGGAAGAGTGACTCTGTTCTTGAGCTCTGATGTGAAGGCTTTGCACACATGGCCCTAGAATTGTCTTGGCTCTTTCTGTAGCCACACTGAATTGAACCGTCTGCCTGGCTCAGCTACCAGAGGAGAAAAATCTCAACTTGACTATTAAAGAACCCTGCCAGATAAGTAAATACTTCTGAGTTCAGGCTTCATGGACAATTTATCACTATCGCAATGAATTCTGCAGAATATAGTAATTATGCAAGGTGTTGTAGATGTAACGTGCTGGCCTGAAGGTAAGAGGAATTCTCTCATTGTCTTGGGTGTGATCCAAAGCACACCCATAATTATCCCAAAATTTTATAGTTCTGTTTCTGGGCATAAATAAGGACATCCTTATGTTAGGAATGTCACATGCGTCAAGAATCTTGCTCCTGCTCAGTCAGACAGGTGTTGATTTCCCCACAAAGTTACTTGGACGTGTTGTTTTGTGAAGGTTTAGCTGGTTGAATGTAGAGTGTAAGAGTCATGGGAGTCTAAGCTGACAGGTAACTTGACAGCCTGTTGCTGCAGCTCTGGGCTTTAAGTACGTATGGGAAGCCAGGACCCTAGGAATATTGGCTACTGAGCCCTGAGACTCCCAAGTTCCTGTCTCTGTATTATACAGCCAAGTGGAATTTTAATTAGAAACTTATCCAAATTGTTTGATAATTTTTTAAACCTTCTAGTTTTCCTTCTCTTCCTTCCAGATCAAAATGAAAACAAACTGCAGAATATTAAAATAATTGCTGTGCCAGAATTACATATCTTCATCCAACTCTACTTCTGCATTTGTGTCACAATAGGGTTTGTGACTGAGTTATGTCATATTGCATCATGCTGTGTGAATGACAGCCTGATATTATAAGTGCTATTCACAGTGCTGTATATGTATAAAGATGGTCAGAGTTCTGCCAACAAACAGACATGGTCATTTGGGATAATGTATATTTGCTAAACCACAGAAAAAGTACTAGTAGGGGCAAGACAGTGAATTCATTCTCCATCCACCTACTATTGTTGTGGTTGCTTGTATGAGCCAAAATCTGATGGTTATCATGGTGTACGGTGCATTTTTTCAGTGGACTGGTATGTGCAATTACACATGTGAGCTGGCAGGTGCTCTCAGCTCCACACTGGGCATCTCTGTCATAAAGGCTGATGAACTGGGCTGCTAAAGAGCTTCTGATTAGCTTTGACCATGAGTTTGAGGCAGCATCATTTAAAATTAAGGCAAACATTCCTGCAGTGAGCTGCATGAACATCTCTAGATACTGACCATGTGTTATATACCCCAGGCAGTGCCGTGTACTCTTCTCTGACCAGAGCATGGCATTTGCACCGTGACTGCTCCATCCCCTTTCCAATGAAACAGGCTCTCCTTAGAAGGCTTAAGAGACTAAAGAGGCCTAGACATGACAAAAAGCTACTGGACCCTGCAGTGGGGATGCTGAGAAATACTTTTTGCCACCCCTGAAGTTGGAGAGGAAGATCCTGCTTGCAATAAAACAAATCATATGGATCTCAGGTTCTTGCTAGCCAGGAAAGCCACTCTACCTGTTTAGGAGCACCTTCTGGATTTTCACTGAGTGGAAGTGCCCATTGCTCACATGCAGGTGAGATCCCCTGAGCAGCAGGAGAGTTCATCCATCAGGCAGACTCTGGGCCACCCCTTCGTTAAGATTCATCCTGATCCGTGGTGACACTTTAATAGTTAATTGGACAATTCCATTTTAAAAGCCTGTGCTGCAAGCTGGAGTGGGCTACAGTCCTCGCTAAAGACTTTTGCTTCTTTTCTGCTATGCAAAATAACAAAAAAGACTAATCTTAAAACTGCTCTTAATGAGTATAACCAAAATATTAACAGTAGTAAACAAGAATACATTTGCTCATAACTTGTCATATCAGTGTAATAAATTAAGCCAGAAACACATTAACATTTGACAGCTTAAACAATGCAGGAAAAAATACAAACCTCACAGGGACTATGTGAAGCATGTTGGCAGTTTAACAGACATTTTGAGATGTAGATACATATATCAACCTTTCTGAATTTAGTCTTGATAACTCCTTTTCCTCTGTGTGCCAAAACACTGCCGTGTGAAGACTAATGAGTTCCAGATTTGTTTATCTTTGGTGGCTAAGGCAGATTCATAAGCCCCTTGAACCTCTTTTACAGCGGCCATGTGATACCAGCGTGCAACACCAGAGGCAGAAAACGTCTCTTTTATGCTGATGGATATACGATGTGTTAAAAGATCTTACAAGAAAGATGTGCTTGGCCATCTGATACAAGGGACCATGTCAAATCTGGTTTGGATGATCTATACGAGTGAATTGTCCTGCCTGTTGGCTTTCATATGTGTTTTATGTTTATGTTTGGAGGTGTAATAACAAATGCTTGGAATAAATCTCACACATGAAATAGGGATTATTATGTCTAACAGCAAGACTTCATGTCATGCACTCACCAGATTTTTGTATGGGTGATTGGTTTTTTCCAAACTTTTTTTTTTCATATTGTGTGAGCTCTCAAATAAACATCGTAGCTCAGGAAGGCCCTTGGCCACTAAGCGAAACTTCATCCTTTTTCTTTTCCCCTATTTGAGCTCTACTTTCTTACTTGGCTCTTTAGTATTTTACTTTTTTATTACTCGGGGTTTTTTGGTTTTGTGTTTTAATGTTTGCCTTTGTTAAGATCTGCAGCTGTTCCTGATGAAAGGAGGGGGTTTGAAAATACATCTTTATCAAAGTTAACATACAAGGTTTTGTGTAATTTTTTTTTTTTTTTTTTTTTTTTGTGAAAGCAGAGCATTTTCCTGCTGGTGATTTCTTTGTGGACTAATCTTTGCCTGGTTCTGGAGAGGATGGTACAGATCTGCCATCCCCTCAGAGCCGTGCCTCGTTTTTATATCTAGCCAGAATGAAGTTGGTGCAAAGGCAGCTTAAACAACTTAAACCAGAGAATGCTGTGTGAGATGGACGATGGCTGGTCACTGAGGTGGACCTGCCTCTCCTGCCATGGCACCAGAGGTCTGGCAGCCAAGGCATATGCCCAGTGATTGCTACAGGTAACAGAGAATATGTTTAAACAGCTCTGATGAAAACTTGAGTTTCTGACTTCAGATTTCTTATTCATTATTAGCAGTGTAACGGAGGCTTTAATGTACCCTTTCTTTAGTTATAGCCCAAAATAACCTTTTTTTCCCCCTTGCATTTAAATGTGATGTACATGTTTAAGTAACTTTGTTGTTGGTTGTATTTATTCCTGTTTTAGCAGATACATTTGGACTGACTACTTCTGCAGAGTAATTCCTTCTTTAGCAGAGACTGCTTGTATCCTCCTGTTTCTTGTAAGTAATAGGTTTTCATTACTTTTGACTGGTGGGGCTGGGTTCTATTTTTTAAATAAGCAGCAAGAAAAATCAGTAATCAATCCTCCTCCCACCCTTAATTCTGATTTGGGAATGATAAAATCCAAATGTAGCCAGAAACACACTTTCTGTACAAGCATGATAAGTAACTGTGTCCCATATAGAAGGAGATGCAATGCACGTATATCCTTGTGGTGTGTGATTTGGGAAGGAAGAACAAGAGTAAAAAAAAAGTTTGTTAGAAAAACTGACTTATATATAGGGAATATTTTTGGTGCTGTAGGTTTTTTTCTAACAACTGGCCTTTTGCTCTTTCTGATAGAGATACTAAACTGAGGTCAGAATTTATTGCATAGTAAAGAGTGGTAACAAAGACTTTTGGGTTTCACCGCTCCTGGATGTCTCTGTCCTTCTCCATTTGCAGCACGCTCCTGTGACAGTCTGGTCGAGCCTGCGGTCCCCACCACGTGCTGTGCATTCTATGAACACACTGTGAGAGACGGTTCCTGCCCTGAAACCTTTACCATCTAAATGGATGTGTCAGGTGAGAAGTGGGAGGCAGGGAATTTTCTTTCATTATCAATGGACATTTGGACTGGTTGAGAGGGGGGAATGATTCAGCCATAGGTGGGAATTTTGCCCACTCTGGGTGGTCGCTGAGCCTCCGCTCACAGGTCACGCTGCCCTCTACAGTGCTCTATTTCATGGATTTAGAATCAACCATTTAAGTCCGATTTTCTGAACAGAAGAAAAATCTAAAAGGAAAAAAAAAAAGCCATCTCATGTAAGAACAGTAGTCCATTTCTGTACCACAAGAGATGACTGTTCTTCCAGTAAAAGTCAGTCCTCCTTATAACATACCTTATAACCTGTTAATTATAATTTCCTTCTCTAACACTTGGATCACACTACTAAATATTTTTAAATATCTATATATGTGTTTTTTAAGCTGCTGGGTTTGGGTTACACCTTTTCCATATGCCCAACCCACACAATCCCATCAACGCTTTCACACACCAGTCAAACACTCTATATTTGTGTGAAACACACTGAAGGAAAAAAATTCCTATTACTACTACTACTAATACAAATTCATTTCTCAAAACTATTAGTATGTTTCTGAATGCCACTGAATGAATTTGCTGCAATTGAATGTCTAACTTTTTTGTTGTGTGGATTCAGGGAAGATTTTTGATTTATATTCGTAATTACTCCAGTCCCATCACCACACGCCTCTTTTTTTTTCTTCCCTTTTTGCTCAACAAAGCTCCCTTTACAAAACTTAATCACTTTCTGTTTGAGCAATCCCCTAATACATTTTATATTCTGTTGTTACTGGGAATGATGTTCTGAAAGTTGATATACATTGCAACAGCAGGTGTTAAGACAGGCAAGTAGGGAACAAAAGCTCTTAGTGCATGAAAAAATCTAATAATAGACAATTTGTTCACCTGGCACTGGCTGCATAAGCATTTGAGATGAGCTCATTGTTATTTGGCGATGAGCTTTCTGCTGGTTGCACGGATGAAAATATGGAAAATCCAGGTTGTGGAAACAAAGGTTTGCTAATATTAGAACAACATTAAATGGTGCGTGATTGAGCTTGGGAGGTTGCAGGGTGAGCTGCGGGGTTTAGAGCAGTGAAACACTTCCATAACTAGGGAAGCAATCCATAAAGACACAATTGTGTATATTTTTGCAATAAAATTACATGTGTAAACATTTTCAATAACTCTACAACTGGGCAAGCTGTTCAGAGCAGGTTTGCACTCAGAAGTGTAGTTCAAGCTTTTTCCAGGCTCGTTCAAAATGTGGCCATTAGTTAGGGAAGCCCACCATGAAAAGCCGAGTTAAGCAATCCGGTCAAAATTGAACCATCAATCCGTAAAGGCAATTTTCCACAACTGTCCTGCTGGAGCCACAGGGAAGTGCTGGGATCACCATGACATCCCGCTGGAGTTTCAACATGAGGTACATGGGAGTGCATGACCAGATCCAGAACTGTCGGTGGGAGGAAGAGGATGCTGGTTCCCAGAAGCACATCAAACTCCTCCCTTCATGTTGTTGGTGTTGTGAGAGCATTTGGGAAGCTTTCTCTTCAAGGAGGGGAGGGAGCATGGCTGCTCTGGAGGAGGGGAGAGATGGAGGCTGCACTTGGCTGTAGTTCCTATCCATCCCCTAGAACACGCAGTAGAAGCAGTGCTTCAATTAAAAAGGGCAATGCCATGGCTGAGAGTCCCTAGACCACCTTCTCCTTAGTGTGTGCCCTGCGCCAAGAAAGAAGGCCATACCTGCTCCCCTCAGAACAGACAGAGAAATGGGCATCCTTAACCCTCAGTTGCATTTTCACACCCTAGTCTTCTAAAATTGAGGAAATTGATTGTCATGGTTTTTCTTTTGAAGAGCAAAAATCCCTCTGATCTTTTTTATTTTCATTGATCTCCATAGGAAATTCCATGGGATCCTGTTCCTCCTTACTTCTCTGAGCCACACACACAACTGCTTGCCTGGATCCCAGGGAGGTGGAGGATGAGGAAATTATAAATGCTATTGGACCTTTCTCCTTGGGAAGACTGGGAAGATGAAGCCTACCCCTGCAATCACAACCGGTGAGCTCCCTCTTGGCTATGGTTGTGCTAAAACTTCACTCTGCAAGGTCAAGTTGACCTTGTAGTTTAGTTGTTAATTGAAAGTCTCAGTTCCTCGAGATTATGGGTGCAGTTCCTGGGAAAGGGTAATCTTACGGTCTTTACAACTGCCATGTGTCAATGAGCCCCCAGCAACATGCAGTGGGTTGGACTCGCTTTCCAAACCATAACTACTAGGGCATGTTTTGGGCCAAAGGCCAACTTCCTATTAAGCTTAAACTGTAGTAGACTGACAGTTGTGTTGCTGTCAAGCAGGGCTTATCTCACACCAGCACTAGTCATCAGCATCAGATGTGGTATTGCAAATATTTATGGCAAAGTTAAGCTCATCCAGCAAGTCATCAACATAATCTTATACCAACAAAAAAATAGATACAGACGACTTGAACAAATACTTCACAGGTAGGCAATGGTTTAACAAATAACATAGATAGCTGATACCTCACGCTTCCAATCGTGAATGTGCTGGAGAAGTTTGTAAACATTTAGCAATCGGTTCATATATTGCTTGACCAGAGCAGTTGTGTGGTGGTGGTCTTTGTGCTGATGTGCAGGTCTGTTTGCCTCATATATTTGTTATTGAAAAGTTGAGGACTAAAGAGTTAGTTTCTTCATATCAGTTGTTTTTGTTCTCGGTTCTTTTTTTTTTTCTTTCAAAATGTCAGCTGGAATTTAGCACGTAAGTGTTTAAGCATCTAAAGGGAGGCCACAACGCTGCCCACAGATCAGATTGCTTTTCCTTGCAAAACTCCCCCCTTTGAATTCCAGCCTGACAAAGTTTTGTTACAGTTACTCAGTGTAGATAACTAAATGCTTTAAATACTAATTAAAATAGATGATGTTTAACTGTTGGCCTATGCCATTTGTTTATGATGGAAGACAGCAGCGAAGCAGAATCATCTATTACCATTATCAGCAGAGTGTTTCTTTTCTTCTTCTCTTCTTTTTCCAAGCAATACGTATGTCCAGGCACTGATTTGGTTCTTGTAAACAGCCTTGTTTCCAACAGCACCTCTTCCTCCACCTTTCCTCTTATCTTTCAATTCACCCTGAATCTACCTTCAAACAATACATTCCAAGTTCCCTGGTTTTCCTTTATACTTGAAACTTTACATTGGAATTGTTTCAGGCCAGAATGTTTGCAGCCTCGTTCTCTGTATGCAGAAGCGTGTTCCCATTAATCAAAGGAAAAGCCAAGTAAAGTGGTACAATCCACATGCTCGTTTTGGAAAATTAAAAGGCGGTATCGTTATTAAAAGGCAGTTCTGCTAAATGTTTTCTGATGGAGGGAGAACTGGGACACGCTACGCTGTCCGGTGCCTTTGCCAAAAATATGACACCAAGAGACACGATAAATGAATGTATAAATAGTAATTGTTCTGAAAGAGGTAGTCATAAATCACGACGTGAGTTGCAGCACATTTCTTTCTCAGTGATACTTGAAATGTGATCTACCTTGCATTAAAAGAAAATCAGATTTTCTCTTTTGGTTGCGTTGAAATGAGATAGAAACTGGAAACCCAATTTCCCTGAAGCAGAACCCTATGCAAAATATGAAGCTCTGCAGTAAACGATAGACCAACTTTTGCAAAGAGGAGGGGTTTGTTGAAGAGTGCAGACCAGCAATTTGTTGGAGTAAGAGGTTATTAATCAATACAACACTTAAGGTTAGCAAAGTTCTGGCCTTGAATCAGTGACGCACTACAACATATTGAATCACACGACTAAGAACAAATAAGTTGCTCTTTGAAGTTCTGCAAGAGATCTCAAAAGACCTTTTCCCTCGCAAAACAGGCTGGGTTACAATGAAAAACAATCCTGTTATTTGTTGTGATCATTTATCAGCAGAATTTGACCTGTCTTATGCTGTCTGTGTAGACATTCTTCCCAGGGTTCATCTATTGCACTCTTGGGTGGAGAAATTACCTGGACAACACCTCTTCCTCTTTTTTCCCTCCTGAACATCAGTGTGTGCACAACCTGGGAAGCAGAACTGCTGAAAAGATGGGATCTGATGAGTTTGTAGGATGGCCGAGCCCTGGATCTTATCAAAAGGTCTTTCTTCCTAACAGCTGGGGTCCTGTGGACGTATCCCTGCAGATCTGATCCAACTCTGGTTTAATTATTAAATCAGATAGAGGATTCGTAAGGCAACTCAAAGCCTGGGTCATCTATATTTCCAGAAATCCTCTAGTTACCACCTCCTCCTCTTCCAGGAGTCTCTCCGTGACCAAGTCTCTGCTGTGCCTATAAGCAATGGTGTGGACATTGGCATTACTAACTATAATTTGCTGTAATTACCTTTGAAAGTAGACCCTTGATAAGATTTGGAAATGGGGAGCAGCTCAGTTATGCAGCTATGTGATTTGATTTTATTTGCTTTGGTTTCACAGTCTGTCTCTTGTCCTGCTTGTTGTTTGTCACACTCCCTTGTGCTCTGGTTTAGATCAAATGAGCTCTTCTATGCTTCCTGTTCGTACAGCTTAGGATATAGGGACAGCCCTGGAAAAAAGCCCGGGGCCTCGAAAAACACAGATTTGTTTGGAGAGAGCCAGTTTTGGAAAGGCACGGGGAGAAGAGACTTGGCAGTCACAACAGGGCTAGAACAAAGAGGGTGTAACTGGGACCTGATGCACCTCACCAGCCCTTTCATTGGGTTACAAGGGAAAACCCAAATGTTCCTGAGTAGGAACATTTTCCGTCAATTGCAAGTCCACCTGGGCTATTCAAAGACTACTGTATTTTTGGAATTCCTATAAATGTGAAGTGGTCTGGGTGATCATTACTTTGTTTTCCAGTATTATCCTGGAAGAGCAGGTAAGTGTCTTTTTTTCACTGGGTACCTGAACCCCAGCTACATGACAGTGTAGGCAGTCGAGGTGCTCAGGCAGCCTTGATGTTTGCACATGATTGATGCACTTTCTGATTTCATAACTCATTCCCCATCAACACAGTGATTTCCTCAGCGGCAGCAAAGAAGCTAATCTGGTTGCCAGACTGACCAATGCAAGGCTGGGATTTCTGAAGCTCAGTAGCAGGAGCTGAAGCACTTGGTAATTTAGGAGTTAGCCATGTATGTTTCTTTAGTATAGCCTGCAGGTCAGCCATTACCTGCTAGAAAATAGGTAATAAATAACCACTAACAGTGTCAGCTTCCTCCTATTTATTCTTTGATACTATATTCTGAGTCTATTTGTGCCACAGGAGAAATTACCTGATTGGAAAGGGAGAAGCCACAGCCAGATCTCCCTGTTGATGCCTGTACAAGTCTGCATGGAATTGCTGCCTTGGGCCATTCTCGATACCTGGGGGACCACAGGTAAATCACTGCTGCCATAAGGGAACCTTCAGCCCAACCTTGCTGTCTTGTCTCACACGTTATTTGTCTGGCTGACCTGGTCCTCAGCCAGGGATCAGTCTCCAGCTGAGAATTTGGCTCTCCAGTCTCAGTCTTGTCTTTTTATGAGAGCAAGTAGTCAGGTACAATTGGCTTCTTATTCTTTCTCCTGTATTTCCTTTGGTTTACACACCTTGCTACAAGGTGTCTGTCAGAAGATTGATGCAATAAATTTCATGCTATATCTCCCATAAGTGAAGTATTTTCTGCCCGTTATTCATCCAGCTCCTGGAGTTGGACAGATAGTTTGTATTAATAAAATATACACTAATATAAAAACATTTTTCAAGCCAAATCTATTAATTACTTTTTCCATTATCTGCCTGGCCGTACACATGAATAAATGAATAGAAGCAGAGAAGACAGAGACATGACGCGATCCGTTATGTAAATCATTCGCTACATCCCAAACCATCTTCTGGGGGAGCGCTAACTAATTTATGACAGGTCACCCAATAGTTATTAATAAGTTATTAAATTGATATAAAATTAATCCAATAATATTTTTTGAATTAACAATGCCTGACTCATGACTTGAACCAGCCTGTTTGTTTTGGGCAAAAGGGGCCCAAAGTCAGGGCCAGTTTCAAGCTCTAAGTGCAAAAAATGCCATTTATCCCTGCATGTGGGGAGATTTTGAATCTCTCCTTAATAGTTGGGAGGGATTCAGCGTTTCATTGCTTCACGGCGCAGGCTGTTTCCTCACCCAAAGGGACAAGCTGCTTTGTGCCCTCCCACTGCGACTGTAGAAGGTATCACAGATCCCAGTTTGCTCTGGGACATCCCAGTGACATTAAACCCTCTTACATTCCCTGGCTTTGGGATTTGACTGACTGCTTGAGTCTGACTTTGGATAGACTGAGTTTCCAGAGGCATGAATGTAGATTTGAAATATTCACTAACGTCACGGGTCCTTGCTAAAAATGCTTGTAATATCCAAAATACCTTTCCCCTTCTTGACTGGAGGATGGCTCCATAGACGTATGCTCTCAACTCATCTTAAGTCCAGAACATCTTCTCTTCATACCCTCTATAGCCTTTGTGTTTCATCCTCATTACATTAATGGGGAAGCCATGTGCTGTGCACTCTGTTTGCCTCTGCTTGAATTTTGCATTGAGCTTTCAATTACCAGGATTCAAACTGATTATTCTGGCAGCTCTTTCGCCTCCAGAAATCCAACTCTTACTGTGCATCAATTTTTAAAGAGGTGCTATTGATGCCTCAGGAGTTGTCAGGGATCCTCTCTGGTGTGCCTAAGGACGAGGGAAGAAACTCGTCTGGCATTAGGATAAAACTGTTTCCTGTAACCATCGAGTCACATGCATGTGGGATGGCAGGGTCCTGCTGGAAGAACTATCTTTGGAGCCCCTAACCAGAAAACTGGGAATTTGATGAGAGAGAGATACTGGTAGCGTAAGACTTCATTCAGGCATAGGGGATATTTTAGCAAGAATTTTCTAAAAAATGCGTGAATATTGGGTGGGCTCTCACATCTCCAAATTTGAATAATTTGAATTTGGCCAGTCCTCATGTCTTTCATTAGTCAAGGATATTTACTTCATTTTCCAGCCATTTTTCTTCCTTTTCTCACCTCAACTTTGCTGCCTTCAAGGAAACAATATATTGTGGAGAGGCTGCTTTGCCCTTAGGAAGCCTACAGTGGGTTATTGAGCTCTGATGCTGTTCTGCTGCTCCCAATGATTCAGCCTGAAACTCAGCCGCTATCTGACCAATCCAACCTATTTTTCTTAGGTAAAGTTTACCCTTTATTTATCAAGGGAATTACCTCTTATCTGCCACAGTGTCGATCACACTGAAATTTCTTCCTCTGAGTCCCAGCACTTGGACACAAGCCTGCTGCCTCCATGGTATGGTCTGAATGGTCAGTTCAGCCCTAGCTTCCCCTGAAAGGAGTTCAGCTAAGCCTTCTTACCTCAACTACCGAAAAATGTTTGGAACCTTTTTGTTCACTTGTACGTAATCTTGATTAATGATGTCATTATTTCAAGCTGTTATTGTAGATGTATAGATTGTTTTTGCAGTGGTTGAGCTATTAGTGTTCTGTTAGCGATACGGCAATATTGCAAAGGCTGGTGTTATTCATAGACGTGCAGTTGCCTCCTGTTAACATTTTTGCAGACCAAACTTCGTCTGGTGAGAATGTTCACAGGAAGTGAAGTGTAAATGGTTTCGGCACTCAGGGAACTATTTGTATGCACGATTGGATTTTTCCATTTCCAGATTTATCCGAGAAAAAGTTAGGTAAAGTTAAACCAGTGTAAGGATGGCTGAAAAGATGATGAAGTTGGAAGACTGCATGGTCTTGTTGGGTGCATACTTGTGCCTCTCCAACTCCTTATGAAGCCGCTTTCCGTCGCTTTGAATGAGCTGCAAGCACGGTGCTGCAGGGCTGGGCTTACTCTAGTTAAGAGACCCTGACTGGAGAAGGGCGAGAGCTGCCAACAGCACATTTTGCAGACATCCGCTGGCTCTGGAGCCTGTCCCCAGCCCCTTCGCTGTGAAACAGCCCAAATATTACTGACCCTTCCGGGCATGATGTAAAAAACCATCTGTATACCACAGCTTTAGAGGAGGCCTGATGGCATGGAATTTGGAGCTGGGTGGAAAGGGGTATATTCTGCCACATGATTTATTGGCTGGTCGGATTAATTTGCTTTGTTGTGCATGAGGATCATTATGTTGCCAGGCATTTTATTCCAATTGGACCATGAATCTAGCTAATTGCCAGGGCACCTAGAGCTTGTGAATAACCTTTTATGAAAACAAAACAAAAACTTAATCTTAAATGTGTAAAACAACACAAAGCATCTTGCAGAGCAACCCTCTTTACCTATTGATGGGAAGGCACAAAGTGGAACAAGAATTTAGCACATGCTGGGGTTGTGGGCACAGCAGCATGAGCCAAAACAGAGCTGTTGTCCTCTATGCACAGGTCTGTCTCAGCACCATGTCCAGAGATGATCATCTCTGGCATTCTCTTCTCTGTGTGAATACATGGCTGCTTGAGACCAGGGAGCCTTCTCCCTCTGCTTCCCAGAGGGGAGAGCCAGCAGCAGCTGGAGGGATGGGGTCATTCCCCAAGTCCTGCTGCCCTTCCAGCATTAGCACAAGCCTGGTGCAACCCAGCAGGTAGGGCCCAGGACCAGGATGCTGGGGTCCCAGATTTTGTCACAAGCTCTTCCAGCACCTGGTCTGCCTGGCCCCGCTGTTTAGCATCTCTTCCTTGTCTGCCTGCTCTCCTGGGGATGAGCCGTGGGTGATGGAGACCGTTTCTGATGCCCAGCACGAGAAGGCTTTGCATCACCTGGGGCATCATCATCCACATAGGGAGCTACTGATTCACTCATCTGAAGCACACTGTGGTAGGACTTGTACTTCTATTTGTTTATGTTCTTATTCTTCCAGGTTATAGGTGTTGCCTTTTTATTTCTTCTCACATCGGTAGTGCAATTGTTCAATGTTTGGAAGCTTCTGGGCACGTCTGAGGGACATGTCCTACTTGGTCTCTTAGGAAGCGATAACTTTCCTCCAGCTTTTTAGCAACGATGCAATAAATTATTACCCCACCATAGAATTTAATTGCACAGTTAAATACATCATTTACAAGGCTTTTAGCACGCCCTGCTAAATTCTCCAGTTTTTCATCTAATCTCTGTGGGCCACTGTTACATTTTCAGGGACCTATACGGGTTTTATTCCTGTTAAACGTATCAGTAAATCACCGCAGGAAAAAAACCTGACACATTTCCCTAGAAATTTTTGCTGCAGCCTGAGCTCCTAACCTTGCGGCTTTGCGTTCAATAGGTCAGCCGATATGCCATTTGTCATTGCTTTTTAATTACTGTGGAACCTCTAATCCAGGCCACAAATTCCTCCCTGCCCATACTTCTTTTTACTTCAGAATGCGTATCTAATAGCAACCAAGGACTTTTCCTATTTTCTCACTTGGAATCTGTTTTGGGAGCTTGGAATTGCTATCTAACTGAATCAGTAACATCTGTGACTGCAGGGCAGCTTGAGTGGGAATAGTTAGAGGGTTAGACAGATTTCCTGCATTTTAAGGCTCTTTTCCTCTGAAGAGACTGCTTTGGGACAATCCAATTGCATTTAACGCTGCTTCTTTCCTTTTCCTTTTTTTGGTTCTTGTTGTTTAACCCCATCTTTTCTTCCCCTTTCTTCTTCTTCCCCTTCCCTCCAAGTTGTTTAGGTTTAAGAAGTAAAAATTATTTTAAGGAACCGCGCCAGCATTTTGAAAAGTTTCAGTTTCAAACATACGAAAAGTCTGAAGGGAATCCTAGAACTGTATTGCAGCTTGCAGGTATGGCTTTGATTTTTCCTTTTGGCAGGCTTTCGCCATTCACTCTTTCATTGCCCTTCCAAGAAACACTGCTGGGTGCCTAAAGACCGGTACGCTTCTTACACTTGGCAGGAGAAGATAACAGTAATGCTACAGTTTGTGCTTTGAAAGATTAAAAGCAACATTTATTCCTTATAGTACTTTCAAACTTCCTCAAGTTAATTTAAAAACCATTTTAGAGAATGTTTAACTACTAATACTGGGTTTTTACATTTTTAATTTTTTTTTAAATTCTGCACACGCCGTACCTGGTATTTAAACCAAATAAGAGGTGGATTAAAGTCAGCGCAACTCTTTAAAGTGCATTAACTGCTTTGAGCAGTCCTTTCACTCCCTTGGAAGGAATACCCTGTGCCTCCAGGACTGGTCTCTTTATGATATCTCTGTAAAAGTTCTGGCAAGAAATGACCATGCTTTGAGAGCAGATTTCCATTTTTTTTCCAGAAACTTTTTTTGCTCCTCCCTTCCCTTTTTGATGGTAACCGACCTCATTGCTAGTCAAGTAGACAACAAAAGTGTCCCTTCCCTGCCTTGTGGGGCAGCTGATAAATTATTCATACGACTAATGAGGATTTTGAATTTTCAGGCAAACTGTGATGGCATTTTTAAGGCCTTGCATCACTTCAGCAGCATTTCTCCCACACCTGCATGCTTCAGGCAATCAGGTGTTTAAAATTACCGACGCAGAGCTTTGCCCCTTCTCCTCCTGCAAGTGCTTTGCTCAACAAGGGAGTCCTGTGGCTATTTTGTCTGTTTGTCTGCGTGAGGTTTTTTCTCTGCTAATTAGCGTGAGGGGAAAGGGGAATCTGAGAGGGCTGCGTTAATTAGCAAAAGGGATCACATACTTTGCCTTATATTAATTTTGAAATGACAAGACACAGGTGCACTTTTAGTGGTGTTTGAATATATGTTAGTATTTAAGGTCCTTTCATATTTTTTCTTCCTTCCTATGGATTGATCTTACTTTAGTAGGAGCGTATCAGCAAAAAAAATCTCAAAGTAAGGAAGCTCCTGCTGAAGTGAAGAGTTACATGATGTGAAAGGGCTGATTATGTTTACATTACATGTTCTCCTGTGAAAAATCCAAGCCCCCCAGCTAGTAGGGGAAGAAAGGTCACTTGAACTCAAGAAACAACTGACTCAGTGTCTTAATTCTGAAGGAAATGAGCCCTTTGGAGATGAGAGGGATTTTCTGATCTAGTTCAGTGGAAGGCATGCAACTATGAAAATAAGCTTTTCCTGTTATGTTGGAGAAAGAAGAATCAGAATGGACTTGAAGGATTGAAAGGCCAAAAAAATTTATTCACATTTAGTTTTCATTTTACCTTCAAATGCTCCACAGATGATTGGCAATACTGTATCATTCTCTCAGATTATCATTCACAGCACCTTAAGAAAAAATAAAGGGTGAGACATTAATATATAAACTAAATCCTTGTTGTATGTGGTAGCCAGACTTCCATGGCTGGGCTGTAAAGAGCCTTGCCATCACTCATCAACCTGATAGCCTTGGATCCTGAGGATATCAAATCCCCTTTTATACCTATCATAAGTGAACATTTGAATGTGAAGGAGGTAGTAGAAGGCCTACTGTCTGCAAAGGCCTCTACGAGGAATTTGCTACTTATGTATTTCACTTTGAATATGGAACTGAGCCTGGTGAGACACTGGAACAGGTAGACCAAAGAAGTTGTGGAAGCCCCATCCCTGGGAATGTTCAAGGCCAGGTTGGATGGGGGGGTTTGAACAACCTGGTCTGGTGGGAGGTATCCCTGCCCCCCAGGGCAGAGGGGTTGGAACTCAATGAATTTTAAGGTTCCTTCCAATTCTAATGAATCTATGATTCTATGATTTGAGTCCAAACTTGCCTTCAGTCCATACTGTGGAACTGAGTTTGCAGTGGTATTTGCTGAATGTGAATATTTGAGCTTGTATCACTGCTGGTCCATACCCTGGGGAACATCCTAGATGGGTTGGGAGACTTGACCTTCCTAGGACACTCTTGTCTGTCCTGTTTGCCCTGACAGGTATGTCTCAAGAGTGCAAAATCCTTCCTGTAAATCACTCTCTACAAGTATGACTTATAGTCAGCATGAAGCAGGTACACAGGAATGGGGGTATCTACAGTTAGGGTATAGATGGTGAATTGAGTTTGGCTATAAATAGCAAGTAGGAATCTTAAACTTTACTTGTTCCCTTACCTGTGGCATTATAGGATTAATGTGGACATTGTCTTTGTGGTCATGGGACACAGGAATGCACATGTGGTGGCAGCCAGTCTTTATCATAGGCTGTTTTAGGGAAAGCCATGACAGCTTTTGTGGGGCTGCCAAGGGTTTAGAAATGTGCTGAGGAATCTAAATCCTCATATAAACTGCAATGGCATTGTGAAGTATGAGCACTGTAAATCTTGACAGATTATTGGTCACTTGAAGCATATATACTTGAGAGTTTTGGTGCATATGGCAGTCATTCAGTCATTCTTGGTCTAGCTTTGCTCTGAAATAAAGCCAATTTGAGTAACTACAGCTACTTCATCCCACAGCAGTGGGCAGGGACCACGCTTAGAGCTATGCTTACAACAAAAATGACCATTTTGAAAAAGCAGATCACTGTGGAAGTTGATCAGAAATGCAACAGGGGATTGGTTTTAATGGCTTTGGGGGGAATATTAAGATTTATTCCTGTAAAGACTTACTCAGCATGTTGCACAAACTCCTCTTAGCTCACTAATAAGTCAATGTGTTACCAAATGCTTAGCCATTATAATTACAGCCACATGTTGTCCTTTTTACAAATAGGTCTGGCTTAATTGCATCATTTTTCAGCAGGATTTATGTGGTCCTGTTTAATCTAAAATTAGTACATGCACAAATGAAGCACAAACTATTTTCCATCACTGAACTGTGAAATGTTCTCCAGAATAGAGATACACCAACATGTTCCTAAAAAGATGCAATAAGCAGTCAGGCAACTTTGTGATTTGTGTGTGTCTGCACCTATGCAATTTTGCTAAAAGTAAGAAAAAAATATACTAAAATATACATTAGCTGCAGAATGAACAAAAAGTCAGCTAAATGATCTAAATCGAGCAGTCTTTTTTGATTATCACTGGTAAAACAAAGGATGGGGGAAAATCGTAAATCTATCTTGATATTGCTAGCTTTCAGCATTTATTAAATACAGTAAGAGCTAACCTGTTTTATAGATTACATTAATCTATCACATGTAAATATATCACATTTATAAGATGCTCTATAGGCCAAGATTGCGTTGGCCTAAATTGTAAGTTACTGTGCTGAATTTTCCATATCACCTATGTAGCTCCAAGGGTGGAAAGAATATGCATAAAACATACTAGGGGTAAGAGTTTGGGTTTCCTCAACCTAGGTCAGATACAGCATTTACAATACCTACATATTGATCTGAAGGGTGGAATGTGTGATTTCGAAGAGTGTTGAAACTTAGACATAAAAAATATAAATGCATGAGCAAATCCTAGCTAGACCCAAAAGCCTAAGGCTGGAAGCAGACTGCATCCTCATTCATTTTGTATCTAACCGGGAGAAGTTAATTTGACTGCAGTGGAAGAGAGACCTTGCCATCCAGAGTGAAGATTTACTTAGTGTTAGAGTCTGGTGCTTTTCCCTGGATAAATTGGAAAGCCAAGAAAGGTCCTTATATTGCTTAAGCACTAATATGGAAGTGCTAAGGCTTGTTCTGCCTCCTAAGCAAGGGTAGTGTTCTCTCAATATTTTTTTTTTTTTTTGTGGGGTCATCTTAGTGAAAATATGTGTATCTGCAATGTCGATAAACGCAGTTTTTGAAAGCTACTCGGTTTTCTGTAGAAAAAGTGCAGTGCACAATTGCAGCCCAGAAGGCCAATCCCATCCTGGGCTGCATCAAAAGATGTGTTGCCAGCAGATCCAGAGAGGGGATTCTGCTACTTTACTCTGCTCTGGTGAGACCCTACCTGGAGTACTGCATGCTGGGCTGGAGCCCTCAGGATAGGAAGGACATGGACCTGATGGAGTGGGTCCAGAGAAGGGCCATGAAAATGAAGTTCTCCCCTACACCATGTCCCCCAACACCACATCTAAACAACTCTTAAGCACATTCAGGGATGGTGACTCGACCACCTCCCTGGGTAGCCTGTTCCAGTGTATGACCGTTCTTTCTGTGAAGAAACAAAAGCGAGGGAAGAAGGATGCTCTGCCATCTACAGTGTAAATTAGTAATGTATGAGGTTCTGTGATTTTTGATTACTGCCACAACTGAATAAGCTTCTTTGGAGCTCTATGAAGTTTTGAGCGGCTTATGAATCTTCTGATTTTGTTGCAAAGTATTGCTTCTCTGAAAGGCATTCCTCTCCACACAGAGCGACCTCAACCTGTCGGCATACCAGGGGAGCAATCTCCATCTGTTGAACGCTTGTCACATGAACTACTGATCTAACACTCAGCAACACCTGTGAGCTGCTCAACCGTGGCCACCGGGCCACTGAGTGACATGGAGAAAGATGCACCCCCAGCAGCTTGGAAGAAACTGGGTCCCTTTTTTATAGACTTTAAAATAAAACATGAATCAAAGCTCCTTCTGATAGCAGTAAAGCTGGAAGCAATTATTTCAAGACTTTCTTAGGCAGAAAGGCTGCTCTTGACTGTTAATTCCCAGAAATGAGCACGGAAACGCTTGCCTGTCATCTGCTGTCACTTTAACCACATTAAAGGAGGCACCTGGACTCGAAAGATGGAAGCTCTGCTTGGTTTTCTCAAGTTGGATATTCTGGTATTTCTGGTGCATCTTGAATACGTAGAAAGAGCGAAACTTGTCTCGGGGAACAGAGGCATCAGCGTGGAGAGGGGACAGATGGTGTACAGTACTGAGACCAAACTACAGTTTGATGTTCCCAAAGACGTAGGTAGGTTCCTGCAAGGTAGGAGAAGTTTTAAATGAGCTGATGACACAGAAAGTTGGAGAACAAATGCTTGGGTATGGGGTTGTTCTGATGCCAAGGGGTGGTCTTCTGCCCTGCCCAGCTGCTGAGGGCAGTGCCATGGGCATGGAAAATCAGTGTGGGGAGAACTCTTGTCTGGAGGGAGCCAACTCCAGCAAACTTGAGAGGAATCAGGGAAGAGATCATCACCTGCTTTGAAGACTTATTAAGTCCTGTTAGGCAAAAGTGGAAGTGTTGGTTTAGGTAAGTTCCATGTTTTTCATGGGAAAAGTTATTTTTCAACCTGCCCTGCCAGTGGAGGACATTTCCTGAATTGTGGGAGTTCATAAGCTTTTGAGAAAACTTCTGTTTGGTTTTCAGGCTTTGTTATGGTAATTCAAGATGGTTTTATTTGTCACGTAATTGCTCCTCATGCAATTGTTTTTGGAACTAGAAAAGAACACAGATCAAATTATAATTAAAGTTTTGCATTTACTGGGTTGCAGAAGATTTATATTTTTTTATTTCAAATTTTGCAATTTAAAATATTTTTTAAAAGCCCAAAACATAGAGGGACCCCTGTAGGCTGGCTGCAGCTAGTCTGGCCTGAGGTTACTGGTTAACTTAGTTCCTGGAATAAAAATTAATCCCTGATTTCTCAAAGTCAAATTCATGATAATCTCTTTTATTTTTTTGGATCAAGGGAAGACATCAGTTCAATTGTCCCAAAGAAACCCTATACTGTTGTGAAACAGCATCTAATTTCCCAGATTCATCTGAAAGGTATCCTTTCAGATTTCAAAAACCTCTCCTTAACCTCTGTTCCATGAAGAGCTTTATGCTGAGATGAAGTGTAGACAAATGCACAATAGAACCTAAATACCACTTTCTAATAGGAACTACTGAGGGGTGTGTGTGTGTGTGTGTGTGCTATATCCTCAATGGTCAACCATAGGCCACATCTCAGACTTGGAGGCTGAATGGATCCTATGTAATGGTTTCCATGGTTGCACAGGGTTTCATGTACCAAATAACATTAATATTCCAGTCTTTAACAGAATAACTTCTACAAAGGAATTTTTTCCCTCTTTATTTCCTATCTTAAGTTATAACTGTGTAAACGATTGAATAAAGTATAATAGGAAAGTTATATTAAAACTTTAAATGTTGCTGAGATTGTTTTAGCATGAGCTCAAGCCTCCAGCACTTATATAAGCAAAATTTCAGGTGTTTCCCAAGTCAAAACTGTGGGATTTGGCTGGCAAAATAATGATGGTTTTTTTTTTGTTAACCAGCTTGTTAGTACCATTTGTCTTCACAAAAGGTTGATTGCCACTTCTTGTCTGGCAAAGTTAAGTGTACTGACAATGGCTGACCGTTTTTGGAAGAAGACAGTGTGAGGCTGAGAACTTATAGGTGGGATCTCAGTTGTGATAATGTGAATTGTATTTTAAACCTGATAAGTTATGTTGAATCAATGAAAAATGCTGGTTTGTTTTTTTTTTTTTT